>JACEIK010001005.1:13061-27542 GCA_018107945.1 Datura stramonium | reverse complement strand
TGATAAGGGACAGGCTGAAAACCGCTCAGAGTCGTCAGAAGTCATATGCTGATGTGAGGAGGAGAGATTTGGAGTTCGAGGTAGACAACTGGGTATTTCTGAAGGTATCTTCCATGAAAGGAGTCATGCAGTTTGGGAGGAAAGAAAAACTTAGTCCCCACTATGTTGGTCGCTGCCGGATAACGAGAAGAGTTGGTAAGGTAGTGTATGAGTTGGACCTTCCATCAAAGTTATCTTCTATACATCCGTGTTTCATGTGTGACTCTTGAAGAAGTTCTTGAGTGACCCATCTTTAGTTGTCCCGGTGGAAAGTGTTGGTGTTAGAGATAGCCTCAGTTATGAGGAAATTCAGTTGCAATCTTGGATCGTTAGGTTTGGAGGCTGAGGAACAAAGAAGTAGCTTCGGTGAAGGTGTTATGGAGAAATAAACATGTTGAGGGAGCTACGTGGGAAGCCGAAGCGGTTATGATGGATAAATACCCTCAACTGTTCCCTACCATCTCAGTTTCAGTTTGAGGTATCTTTTTTCCCTAATTCTTTAATCATTTTCCATGTTCAGTCATGTGCACGAGTTTGATTTATGATATGATAGATGTATGTGATGTCTGAATTTGGTTCAGCTATGTAGTTCTTTTCGGAAGTAGTCATTCCGCCAGTTTTCGATTTAAATGATCAGTATTTGACTATGATAATTGCGTGTTTCTGTTTTATGCTTGTTTCCAACATTCGAGGACGAATGTTCCCAAGGGGGATATATTGTAATACCCCGGAGGTGCCTAAGAATAAGACTTGGGAGTTAAATCTGAAATCTGTAGAAACTGGGGAAAAATAGCACAAGACGAGTGGAGTAACGACTCGTGTTTTCAAACCATGAGCCGTTGTTAGCAGTCGTGGGTTCAGGTTTTCGGGTGGAAGTGGAAGTAACGATTGATGCAATGACTCGTTGTAAGAAACAATGAGTCGTCGTTCAGTAAGAGGTAGAATAGCATTTGGGGAATATAACAGGTCATCCATTGACCCGTCGTGGCATGCAACGATCCATTTTCATGAGTCGTGGTAAGGTATCATAAATCTCCAGTGGACTTGACGGACGGATACCACGATCCGTGGGAGCCAACCAGAGTCGCGGTGAGACTCGTTTTAGGGAGGTTCAGAAGATTCAGGAAGGCAATAAATGACCGATTAGACGACCGTTAGATCTAAGGACGAGTCGTCCTGTCTATCCGTAGTCTGATTCCGAGAGAAGGCTTGGGCAGTGCATAGCACGGACAGACACCACGAGTCGTGGTATCCTCCAACGACTTGTAGGATCATCCATTGTTTGGTCCTGTGAGCAGTTTTTCTGCGATTTTATTAAGGGTATTTCTTTCATTCCTAAGTTCTAGGGGCCTATACTACGTCGTTTAAGGCTCTTTTTACAGGGTTTTAAGGGGGGAAAACCTATTGTAAGTTATTTCTTTCCATGAATGCAAGCTTGAGAGTTTGAAGAGAGGATTTAGAGAAAGTTTTGAAGGTTTCCATTGGAATCTCATTTTGGGCAATTAGAGGAGTTGTAAAATCATCCCCCCAGGTATGTAGAGTTATGAGTGAGTGTTTTCTTCCACACCCATGCCCAATTTCTATTTAAGTTATGAGAAATTCCTATGATCAAGCTATGGGGTTTTCACCCAATTGCATAATTCTTTAATATCTACACATGGGTACGATTAGATTATGTTTATATTAATGAATTGTGAAGCTTGGATAGATTTTAAATTATTTTCAATCAAATATTATGTTTTCTAAATTATGAAATTTAAATGTCCATGGAAGAGAAGTTCATGAAAGAAGAGAATGATGATGAATGTGTGATGATGATGAGATTTGATAATGAAAAGTATGTTTTTAAAACTACCCATGATTATGACGTTGTTTTCAAAATGAATTGAGTAGATCCAAGCATGATAAAGTTTTTGGGAAAGGCCCTTATATCAAGTATGATAATGTAGTATCTCTAAAGTAAGCTTACCACATGATTTTGGAGTAGATGCTCCCACTTATATTTTAGCTTGTGGTATGTTTCGAAATAAAGCTTCTCATATGCATGAATTCATAAATTTAGATGTATATATTATTGAGCTTCATTTTCACACGATGTCAAGTTTATGCATGATTTCGTTATTCAGCTTTGTCAAATGACAATGTTAAGCTTCGTTTCATACGATGTTGAGTTTATGCATGATATCATTGTTGATCTTTGTCAATAGACGATGTTGAGCTTCGTTATATATGATGTAGCATGTTTTGGGATAAGAGTCTAGCACCAAGCGGGCTAAGGGTCGATCACCCTATGCCCAGAACCACGCGCCAACATAGGTTGTTACTATTATATTATTGGGACCTCCCTTGTGAACTATCCTTGGCCTTAATGGCCCATGAGCTTGATATCAATATCATGGTAGCGTCCTTAGCCCTGGTAAGGTTTTGGATGGTTCTGCCCATTTGAGTGTACTAGTCGGGACCACGTAAGCTCTATCGTGGTATGTCGGTTAAGTGACGAGTCTCCCATTATCTATATGATTCAAATTTGCATATTCATTACTCATGATTATTACTTTAAGAATGCATGTTCTAAAAGCAAGGTTTGACTCATTGTTCGGCTTTTCTATACATGTCATATTTTAGCTTTGAGTCATTCGAGTCAGTTATGATGTTATGAAGCTATGCATGGTCATATTATGAAAAGGTTACGATTTCATAATGAACACATGTAGTCCTTCCTCTTAGATTTGAAAGCTTATGATATGTTATGAAATGCTTTGAATGATTTAATTTACTTAAGCGGTTTTACTTACTTTGCATACTCAGTACATTCCATGTACTGACCACATACTTTCTATGTTGTATCGTCTCATGATACAGGACCCAGCTTCCGGGCTCAGCCCCGCGTCGATTGTCGGAGTTAGCTCCTACTCGGCTGGTGAGTCCTCATCCTTCGAGGGCTAGACTTTCTGTTTCTTTCTGTATTTCCATTTTCAGTATTGTTGAGTTAGTTGGGATCTTGTCCCATCAACTCATCTATATTAGAGGCTTTTCAGACACATGTATGTATTCAGCTTCGGATGCTTATTCTAGTGTTATGTTGAATTAGACTTCCGTTGAGTTATATTGATGATTTCTTCAGTTTATCGATTGAGTTAGATGTATGCTTATGCTATGGGTCAACTTGGGGTCTCTCGGGGTCCCTTATCCCGTGTCTACGATTCAGGCCACCGTTCGGTTCGTGACAATAGTAAAATCATGCATACTTGAAATAGTCTTCATAATTCAAAATCATGGAATCATAAGCTTGATCTTCATGAAACATGCATAATAGGGTATAGTTTCTAATAACTTAAAAACATGAATTTATAATCAAATTGTGTATAAAATCTTTCCATTAAACTTAAAACATACTTTAGATCATGAGAGCATTAGACCTATAATATATCATAGGTAATTTCATATAATTGGGTTAAAACCCTAGGAATCAATTCACTTGATTAAATACTTGAATTCATAAACTTGAGGAGAAATTTTGGCACGAGGGTTGGAGGAAACCCTCATTCATAGCCCTACATACTTAATTAAATTGATTTCCAAACTAGCCTTTAAAGCCCAAGAGAATTGAGGAAGAATTCTAACTTGATCTTGAAGGGGAGTCTCAACATCTTGCATGCATGCGAGTCTAATGAATTAGAATAAACTAAACCCCTTAAAAAACTCCTTTCAGGGCTTTAAACTATGTCATTAGGAAGTTAGGAGCTCAGGAATTATGAAAATGCCCTTAATGATTGTTACACCCCATAAGTCTTCATTGGTTAACCAATGCGTGCGTATGTATATTGAGAGTTTTGGAGTATAATGCATGCGGGAAAGAGCTCGGGGATGAGCATACGAGCACATTGTTGAGTAAGTAGGTGGCGTGGACTAGAGGCAGGGAGCGCTGGATACCGCACCGTGCAGCCATGCTTGCGCACGGGCCGGTGCGTCACTCCCATTTATTGGCGTGATGGGTGGCGCCCCCTACCCACCGCCTCAAATTATATATAAAATCCCTCACGTATTAGTGAACCATTCAAATATTTCTACAAATCAGTAGGAACGACGTGCACGACCATTTCTTAAGCTTTTAGCCGAATTACGCTGTTAAACTCCGTTCAATTGCAAATTCATCTTGGATAACAAGTTCTGGACCTACGAGGAACATATATACAGACTTATTCTTAAAATCTAGCTCAGATTTCTGGAGTCCTGCCGAGTAGAAGTTGTAGAAATCATTTCAAATTGAGTCCTAAGTGTCTGCAAGAAATAAGTAAGTGTTTCTACCTTCTAAATTCTTCGGCATTCGTATGTTTTGGCCCGAATTAGACAAAGTTTGATTTGTAGTTAATGTCCTTAAAGGATCTTGTTATTAGCTATTTGATAGTGTTGAAAATAGCTTCATTCTGTTAGCATAAGGGACTGCAACTTGGAGGAATTACCGGCTTTAAACTGGAATTGTTCGGGTGAACGAAAATCTACAATTGAGGTATGTTAAGGCTAAACTCTTTGGCAAGTTATCCTCCTCGTATAGTTGATACGACCTATGCCTTTGTAAGTATGTTTTGAGCATGTATATTATGATTAGCTGCTACAGGTAGATTTGAGACTATAGTATAGCACTCCTATCGGGATTGACCCCACCTAGTATGACCTTCCATTAACCAACCTCAAGGTTGTTAACTGTATCATTGCCTATGGGGCTATATATTGCTCAAAGGAGCTACGTGTTGTCTGAAAGGACTACATTTAGGCCTATAAGGTCGTATCGAAGCCTACTTACATATGAATTTACCTTATGCCATAATGGAAGCACTGACCCTCAGTCGAGCCTTATGGGCTCAGGGTGTAGTTACAGAAACCCAGAGGGCTCAGATACAATTACAGGAGCCCAGAGGGCTCAATTGCAGACCCAGAGGCTAGGTAGGTTGGCTATAGTTACCCGTGGAATCACAATGGCCTTGTTAGGGGTATATAGATTAAACTATACTTGTAGGGGCTTATGGGGGCCCAAGCAGGTTATTCTGTGTTGATTCTACTTTCCAGGTTTATGGGGGTCAGGTTAGATTCTTATTTGTATATGTACTTTCTAGCTATACTTTAGACTGTGAGGCTATTCAGTTAAACTTTTATCCTTCTTATTGATTACTTTCAGTTCTTTTATTAGCTTCTATTCAGCTTTTATTACTGCCTTACATATTCGATATATATTATACTGACGCCCACATATGAGGCACAACATACTTGCCTACAGGTACGGACAGACGAGTTTCAGGACCTCCTTAGTAGTCATCCAGGGTTAGCGGATCAGTCAGCTCCTTTTCTTCGGAGTTGTCAGTTAGAAAGGTTTGCTCATTTTTTCTTACAACTTTTGGGTAGGTCGGGGAACTGTTCCAATCACTATTCCACTCTTAGAGGCTTGCAGACTACAATTCCTAGTTAGTTGGTTGTTGTTGGTTGTGTGGTGCCTAGCTTAGCTATCAGTTAGCAGCCTTGTCGGCTGTAGTTTATATATAACTTCCATTCTTCCTTTTGTTATGCCTTAAACAACATGGTGGTCTTGTCGGCCTGTATAAGATCCTTCGACTAATGTGATTGCTAGGTTAGTTGTCTCATGCAAGTTGTATGTCGCAGCCTAGTCGGCCTGAGGCTGTGTTTACAATTGAGATATAGCTTTTTATTTTCTTGATATTGAGTTGCTGGCAGGCACCGGAGGAGGCGCATATGCCCAGCTAGGTTAGCCCAGGTTCCAGTGTGGCACTAGGTGTCAGTCATACCTCCCAAGGTGGGGTGTGACTAACTTGGTATCAGAGCAACATCATATCCTAAGGAGTCTACAAGCCGTGTCTGGTAGAATCTTTACTATGGATGTGTTGTGCACCACATTCTATAGGCAGGAGGCCACGAGGCATGATAGTGTGGTTACCCTCCTTCCTTCTCATATTGTGCTATAGAGCTAAGTTGTGTAGGGTTGATTCCCTAAGCTTATGTTATTTTATCTATCTACAGAGAAAATGTCTGAGGCACAACAGACTACAGTTGATCGGGAGTTGGATACCGCGGCATGAGAGGGCACTAGCAGAGTGCCACAACTAGTGATAGCCCGACCTGAGGGCGAGAGGGAGACATCACCTCGATCTTCCCAACATTCTCTATTACACCAGGAGCCCCCCAGATACATCAACACCACCCCTAGTTATCCCTATACCATCGGATCAGGAGGTAAGAAGTGCGGTTTATATGCTGGCTCAGATGATGGCCGCTCAGCGCCAGCCAGTGGCACCAGTTGTTGTGGAATCTACTAGAGGACCCGAAAGTTCAAGGGTTCATGAGTTTCTTGCCTTGATTCATCAGCAGTTCATGGGGATAGACCATAAAAAGGATATTCAGGACTTCCAGGATCAGTTACAAAGGATATTCAGGGTGATGCATGCTACGTCCGCAGAGTCAGTTGAGTTGGCAGTGTTTTAGCTACGAGATATAGAGAGTTGGGAGAGGTACAAAGGCGGAGATGTACCCCCTCCTACTTGGTCCAATTTTTCGTAGGCTTTCATAGATCACTATTTGCCTCGAGATATCCGACAGGACCGGGTGGATCAGTTCTTACACCTGGATCAAGAAGGATGAGCATTTGAGAGTACGCGATGAGGTTTGACTCTTTGATAAGATATGTTCCAGCATTTGTGGATACAATGCAAGCCAGGGTACACCGGTTCATTATGGGGCTTGTTCTAGAGTATGTGGAGCCTGTACTACAGCTACCTTACGGAAGGATATGGACATTTCGCGCATCCTAGCTTTTTCTCAGAATATATAAGGGATTAGGCAACGTCAATATGAAGCAGAGAGAGCAAATCAGGAGCAACGCCAGAGGGCCAAGCCTACTGACATGCAGGTAGAATTTTAGGGCGGGCTCGGACCACGGATATTAGGTAGGCCACCTAGACCTTCACCTCAGTAGCAGTAGGGAAGTAGATCAGATCATCGTGGACAGTTAGGTCCCAGCGAGAGTTCGCGAGTGTCGGGTTCCTAGCAGCAGAGGGGATTAGATCATAGCAGGCCTGTTGTACCGCGTTGTAGCATTTGCAGTCGATGAAATTTTGGGAGGTGTAGATATGGATATACTGCTTGCTATACTTGTGGGCAAGAGGGTCATATGGTGAGGGATTGTCCGAGAAAAGATCAGGGTGATTGGGACAAATAGAATAGGTCCTCAGCAAGATCGCATGCTCCAGCACCTTCGGCACGGCATAGGTCCTTAGCCCCAGCCGTTAGAGGCAGAGGTAGATCAGGGGCATCTAATTCTGGTAGTGGTCTGGATCGCACTTATGCCCTACTGGGGCGACAGGAGTCAGATTTGTCACCAGATGTTATGATAGGTATGTTGGATGTTTGCTCTCACCCAATTTATGTTTTGATAGATCCAGGTTCTACCTTGTCTTATGTTACTCCACTAGTGGCATGAAAATTTGGTATAACATCATAATTGCTTCAATGACCATTCTCGGTGTCTATACCCATTAGTGACTCTATTATTGCTAGGAGAATTTACCGAGGCTGTACAGAAGAGGTTGTCGGTCGCCAAACTTTAGCAGACTTAGTGGAGCTAGAAATGATTGATTTTGATGTAATTATGGGCATGGATTGGCTAGCGTCATGTTATGCCAATGTGGAGTCTCATACTAGGACTGTTCAATTTCACTTTCCAAGGAAAGTAATATGAGAATGGAAAGGCAAAGCAGCTACGCCAAAAGGCAGGATCACATCCTATCTTCGGGGGAGGAAGTTTATAGTGAAGGACTGCATTTACCATATTATTAGGGCTTGAGATATGTAGGTAGAATCCCCGACTCTTCAGTCCATTCCTATGGTCAATTAGTTTCTGGATGTATTCCCGGATGAGCTTTCTAGTATTCCCCTAGAGCGTGAGATCGATTTCTCTATCGACATGCCACTAGATACACAACCTATATCCATCCCTCCGTACCGAATGGCTCCTGCCAAACTAAAGGAACTGAAACACCAATTGAAATTGACAGTTGAATAAAGTTACTATTAAGGATAAATATCCCCTTTCAAGGATAGATGATTTATTTGATCAGCTGCAGGGGCAAAATATTTCTCCAAAATCGACTTGCGGTTAGGATATCACCAGGTGTGAGTCCGGGAGAAAGATATTCCGAAGACAACTTTCAGGACCAGGTATGGTCATTTTTAGTTCTTGATCATGTCCTTTGGATTGACAAATGTCCCAACAGTGTTCATGGATTTGATGAACAACATCTTCAGGCCATATTTAGATCTATTTGTGATAGTGTTTATTCATGATATTCTGGTATATTCACGCTCAAAAGTTGAACATAGAGATTATTTGCGAACAGTTCTCCAGGTCCTCAAAGATTGCCAGTTATATGTGAATTTCTCGAAATGTGAGTTCTAGTTAAATTCTGTAGCTTTCTTGGGCCATATTATGTCAGATACAGGTATCTAGGTTGACTCGCAGAAAATCAAAGCAGTAAAGGCATGGCCTAGATCCATGACTCCAACTGAGGTTCGTAGCTTCCTGGGGTTAGTCGGGTATTGCAGAAGGTTCGTGGAAGGATTTTCTGCCTTATCAGCTCCATTGACAAGATTTACTCAGAAAGCAGCTAAATTCCACTAGACCGAGGCTTGTCAATAGAGTTTCCAGAAACTGAAAAATAGATTGACATCTGCACCAGTATTAGCCTTATAGGAAGGTCCAGAGGGCTATGTTGTGTACTTTGACGCTTCAGGCGTTGGATTGGGATGTGTTCTGATGTAGTATGGCAAGGTGATTGCCTATGCTTTGAGGCAGCTAAGGAAGCACAAAAAGAATTACCCCACCCACGATTTAGAACTGGCTACAGTCGTTCATGCTCTGAAAATTTGGAGGCACTATTTATATGGTTTTCATGTAGATATCTTTACTGATCACAAAAGCCTCCAGTATATTTTCATGCAGAAAGAGTTGAATTTACGGCAGCATTATTGGCTAGAGTTGCTGAAAGACTACGACGTGAATATCTTGTATCACCCAGGGAAAGCTAACATTGTAGTCGATGCCCTTAGCCGTAGATCCATGGGCAGCCTAGCATATTTGAGGCCAGAATAGCGCAAAATGGCTCGAGAGCTGCACTAGTTAGCTAATTTAGCAGTCCAGGTAGTGGATTCAGAAGATAGAGGAGTTATGATCCAAAATACAACAGTATCATCTCTAGCTATAGAGGTGAAAGAGCGGCAGTACGAGGATCCTAGACTAGCGGAGTTTTTATTCCCGTTACTCTCTTCACCTAGGTTCGATAAAGATGTATCATGATATAAAGGAGATATACTGGTTGCCCGGAATGGAGAAAGGTATAGCTGAGTTTGTAGCATAGTATCCTAATTGCTAGTGGGTAAAAGCTGAACATCCGAAACCTGGTGGGCTGACTCAGGAGATAGTCGTACCTATGTGGAAATGGGAAGAAATCAATATAGATTTTGTTATAGGGTTACCTCGCACCAGGCGTAAATTCAACTCCATTTGGATCATCATCGACAGATTGACAAAATCAGCCCATTTTTTGCTAATCATGACTACGTTTTCAGTCGCAGATTATGATGAGTTATATATTAAGGAGATAGTTCGACTGCATGGCGTCCCATCATCTATTATTTCTGGCATAGGGGCACAATTCACAACTAGATTTTGGAAGTTATTTCAAAAGGGTTTGGGAACGTAGGTTAATTTGAGTACAACTTTCCATCACCAGACAGACTGTCTGGTGGAGCGCACCACTCGGACGCTCGAGGACATGCTACGGGCATGTGTGCTAGACTTTGAAGGGAGTTGCGACGAGCACCTACCTCTTGTTGAGTTTGTGTACAACAACAGTTATCATTTCGCTATTCAGATGGCGCCTTACGAGGCTTTATATGGGCTGAAATATAGGTCCCTCATAGGATGGTTTGAAGTAGGGGAGTCAGGATTGATCGGACCTGATATGATACATTAGAGAGCACTTGTTGACATCCCAGAGTCATCACAAGTCCTATTCCAATGTTCGGCATAGAGACTTGGTGTTTGATATTGATGATTGGGTATTTCTTAAGGTTTCGCCTATGAAGGGTGTGATGAGGTTTGGCAGGAAGGGAAAGCTTAGCCCTAGGTTAATTGGACCATATCGGATCCTTCAAAGGATACGCCAAGTAGCCTATGATTTAGAACTACCTTTAGGGCTAGAATCTATTCATCCAATTTTCCAAGTGTCAATGCTATGAAAGTGCATAGGAGACCCTTCTCGAGTTGTCCCAGTTGAGGATGTTCAAGTCACCAAAGAATTGTCCTACGAAGAGACTCCAGTTGCCTTACTAGATCGGCAGGTTTATAGATTGAGGACTAAAGATGTAACCTCCGTTAAAGTCCTATGGAGGAATAGAAATATTGAGGAGATGACTTGGGAAGCTGAGGACGACATGAGGTCTAAATATCCTCACTTAATTAAGGCTTGACTCAGATTGTGAAATTGAGGTGAGATTGTTGTTCAGGTATTTTTTATGTCGCTTATGTTATCAATATTGATTAGTTGCTCACTTTTATGTTATGGAGTAGTTGCTTGTAGCGTCCCGTAAGATTCTTATATTAGATTTTTCTGTGTTTCAGGTTTCCGAATAGTCCATATTATAAAGGAGCCTCTTTTGAAATTTTCCCGACAATGGTTAAAGTAATTGGGTCTCTTAAACTTAGATTACATTCGAGGATGATTTTTCCTAAGGGGAGGATGATGTTACACCACGTAAGTCTTTGTTGGTTAATTAATACGTGCGTATGTATGTTGAGAGTTTTGGAGTATGATGCATGAGGGAAAGAGCTCGGGGGATGAGCATACGAGCACGTTTTCAAGTGAGTAGGAGGCCGGGGCTAGAGGCAGGGTGCGCTGGGCGCCGCACTATGCAGCCATGCTTGCGCACAGGCTGGTGCACCACGCCCGAATGTTGGCGTGATGGGCGGCGCACCGCGCCCTACTGACCACCCCCTCAAATTATATATAAACTCCCTCAAGTCTTAAGAACCATTACAATATTTACCCAAATCAGTAGGAGCGACGTGAGCGACCATTTCTTAAGATTTTCGCTGAATTACGTCGCAAAACTCCATTCAATTGCAAATTCGTATTCGATAACAAGTTCCGAGCCTATGAGGAACATATCTACGGAGTTATTTCTTGAAATCTAGCTCGGATTGTCAGAGTCCCGCTGAGTAAAAGTTGTAGAAATCATTTCAAATTGAGTCCTAAGCATCTACAAGCAATAAGTAAGTGTTTCTACCTTCTAAATTCTTCAGAATTCACACATTCTGGGTTGAATTGGACATAGTTTGATTTGTAGTTAATGTCCTTAAAGGATATTGTTATTAGATGTTTCCTAGTGTTGAAAATAGCTTTATTCTCTTAGCGTAAGGGGCGCAACTTGGAGGAATTACTGGCTTTAAGCTGAAACTATTCGGGTGAACGGAAATCGACAATGAGGTATGTTAAGACTAACCTCTTCTACAAGTTATCCTCGTCGTATAGGTGATACGACCTATGCCTATGTAATTAAGTTATGAGCATGTATATTGTGATTAGATGCTACAGATAGATTTGAGACTACAATATAGTACTTATCATGACCCGAACATAGGCCCAGATCGATACACGGGACAAAGATCCTCGAGAGGCTCCAAGTCGACCTATGGCATGAAGATGACATCTGAATTCAACATAATCAAGCGGAAGTCTAACATATATAATAAAGCGGGAATCTAGAAATATCATAACATCTAAATACATAACACACGGCTGAAACTACATACATGTTATGTCTAAAAAGCCTCTTCTACTGTTGAGCTGATGGTGCAAGACCCCAATTAACACTCTATAGTCTGAAACTGAAAATACTCAATACAACTTATAAAGGGCCCTCGAAAGATGAGGACTCACCAACTAAGACTGGAAAGTGCTAGTATTGAGAGTCTGACTACTAGCGGGACTGAGCCTGAATATCTGAACTTGTATCATGAAATGATACAACATAGAGTATGCGGTCAGTGCGTGGAATATACCGATTATGTTAGGTAAGTAAATCGCTAAGTCAGTAAAATCATAAATCATGCATATCATAAAAATATAATCAAGATAAGATTCTGAGAGTAGGGCTTGCATGTTATTTTCTGAAATCATAATTTGAACATAACTGAATTGAATGACCCAAAGCTGGAAACTGATACTCATAAGTAAAACTGAACATTGGGTCAACCTGCTGGAGAACATAATAACATGATTGATGAGCATGAATAACTGAAAACATGAGGAACAATGGTAGACTCGTCATATAACCGACATTACCACGATAGAGCTTACGTGGTCCCAACTATCATATTCAAGTGGGAAGAGCCGTCCGAAGCCTTTCTAGGGATAAGAATGCAATCATGATATCAACGCCAAGCTAAGGCCCCTTGGGGCAAGGGAAGCTCATAGGGGAGGTCCCAAAATCTGAACATACCTACATTGACATGTAGTTCTAAGGCATAGGGTTAACCGACCCTTAGCCTACTCGTTTCTAGATACTACTCCCAAAAACATGCATATGTTCTTCATCATTTTTCAATGAATCCGACTCATAACAAACATGCATAAATCTGAAACCATAACATGTGGAGCATTGGGCTCAAACCATACCACAAACTGAAAATAGTGGGAGTCTAGACTCCAAAATCCATGTGGTAAGCTAATAAAGTGAAATTTAGATAAATCATGAAACATACTTGATTATATGGGTTTTCCCAATACTTAAACATGCTTGACATATACTTGACCATTCGAAAACATGAACATGGATATGGGTAATTCGAAATCATACTTTCATCATATACATCCCATCATGTTTGAATACATATATCATAGATCTCAACTTTCATAAACTTTCATGGATGGACATCATAATTTATAAAACTTAAAAACATAATTTAGAATTGAAAATATTGTAAAATATGCTCATTAATCATAATTCAATATTAGAAATATCCTTAGATCATACTCATGATTGATACTTAGAGAATTCACATGTTGGGTTAAAATTCCATAGATTCATCAACTAGAATTTTATGAAATTGAAGAGGGATTGAGCATGAATGTGGATGAATATACCCATTGATAACCCTACATACCTTGAAGGATCTGATTTCACCAACCCTCTTTAAATCCCAATAGATTTTTGAGAAGAACTTGATGAATCCTAAGCTTGATCACCCTTAGAAAACCTCTAGGTTGCATGAATGGAAAAGGATGCACTTAGAATGAACTTATCCCTCTTAAAACACACTTTTGTGAGCTTAAAATGATGTAGAAACTTTGGAATTACAAAAAAAGCCCTTAATAAATTCGCAGAAAAATACTCACTGCAAGTCCCAACGAGGGACTGGATGATTCGTCCCCTATACTACGACTCATAGTCTGCTCTTCATTGCCAGCACTGAGAATTGTTCAACACTGGTCATCACGAGGTAGACCACGACTCGTGGTGTGCCAGATGACTCATGGTGACTGGTCATTAGATGCATTTTCCAACCTCTTCATCCTTCAGTCAACCCCTGACCACGAACCCCCTGACGACTCGTGGTGGTGACTAGGACTCGTGGTCTCACCTGTGGTCAGCCCCAAATTCCAAAAATACAATCAAGGCTTACCTTATCCCCATGAGTCACTTAACAACTCGTGGTGGACCTCACGGGTCACTGGACGACTCATTCTGTGACCTGGTGCAGAAAATTCTATTTTTTCCGTTTCAATCCTGGGGTCTGATCTTAGGCATTTGGGGTATTACAATATCTCCTCTTTAGGAATATTCATCTTTGAATATAGGAAATCATATTGAAAAACTGAGAAATGCAATCATCATACTAAAATACTGAACATTTAAGCTGAAAACTGATGGAGAGACTGACTCCAAACTAAACTGAATTCCTGAATCAAACATACATACATTGACATGAAAGAAACTGGGGCACATGAACTGAACATGGAACATAATAGAGTATTAAGGAGGAAACTGATACCTCAAGCTGAATATAAGCCGGAAAGAAATAGATACGGGTGTTTGACCATCATATCTGCTTCGGCTTCCCAGGTAGCTCCCTCAACATGTTGATTTCTCCACAAAATCTTGACTGAAGCTACTTCTTTGTTTCTTAGATTTCAAACCTAACGATCAAGTATTTCCACCAAAACCTCGTCATAGCTAAGACTGTAACAGCCCAGACCACCGCTTGTAGAAATTGTCTACTTTGGGGCTCACCCCCTCACGGTTTTAAAACACGTCTACAAGGGAGAGGTATCCAAGCACTTATAAAGTACTCTTCGTTCTCCTCCCCAACCGATGTGG
>JACEIK010001004.1:228562-330885 GCA_018107945.1 Datura stramonium | reverse complement strand
CGTTCTTCGATAAGTCGAAGAATAGGTAGTAGGTATATCCATAAGTATGGTTTCTTTCCAAAATAATAGTAGAATTAATTCTATTCTTTTGTGAATATGAATACAGTTGGGTGAAATAGCGGAATACTAGCCGAGCTACGCCAGTTAATTAGAAAGTCGGTAGTTGTGGTAGGTAAAGACAGTTTCTTTCGGCAAGCTAGTAGTTCCAGTATAGCAAAATAGTACGAAATATAGTAGAACATTTCAGAAGTCGTATACTATGTTCAGTACGAATTTAGTAAGCATGTTAGAATTATTATACAGTGTTAAGCATGAGAATCAATAAAATAATATCAGTCCAAGCAGAATATTCTAGAAATATTATTTCAAACTCAGTATATCTCAATATCAGATTTAGTATATTTCAGTATGAGATTCAGAATGGAATACCAGAATATAAATATTATTATCAGATTCAGTATATATATTACATGCGGTTATCGCTATCTGTGGAGACATGATTGCTCTGTGTTGGACACCCTTAGAGCTTCCTTTACCGCCCCAGGGTTAATAGCTATGTCGACTCGCCCGCCAGAGGGTGAGGATACGTCGCTCTACGGAGTGGCATACCGTCCGCCAGCGGACGAAGATGGGATGCAGATTCCCCATAGCAGGCTGATCAGCACTATACCACACCCCCTGTCGAGCACTTGCGCCCGGGGTGCAGATAGACAGATTGCTCCGTGTTGACACACTCCTTAGAGCTTCCTTTACCGCCCTGTGGTTAATAGCTATGTCGACTCGCCCGCCAGAGGGTGAGGATGCGCTCACGGAGGGCATACCGTCCGCCAGCGGACGAAGATGGGATGCAGATTCCCATAGCAGGCTGATCAGCACTATACCACACCCCCTGCCGAGCACTTGCGCCCTCTGGCAGATTTGTGATTCGTGATCCTCCTGACTCGATACAACTATAGTCGTGGGACAAGGATCCCAAATTGCATACCCAGGGACCGACGTGATGCTCATAGTTACTAGGTAGATGGTAAGACCTAGGTAGGGTATATAGATTAGAAGCCAAGTGGAAATTTTACGGCTTATGGGGACTGTAAGGTTCTTGTATGCTATGTTGTGTTAGTTATTAATATAGAAAGAGACTGCCACATGTTATCGTGTATGACTCTTACTCTTTTAGTAAAGTTGCGCTCTTTTCAGATTCCACTATTTCAGTCAGTCTCAAATTTCGTCTCCTATTACTTCGCATCTATCAAGATATTGTTTGCTTTCGCCATTTTCGCTATTGCTTGCAGGCCCAAGACTGCTGGTACGACGCCCGTTTTGGGGCGCCGCATTACTTAAGTTCGCAGTACTCATAGATGAGGAGCAGATCCCTGTAGTTCCACCCAGCGTACAGAGTCTTCGCTCATCATCCAGATCTTGATAGTTAAAGGTTTACTTCCTTTTTGTTTGTACAGTATGTAGAAGGCCCTTTTCCCACCATCTTATTATTCTTATAGGCTTGCGGATTGTATATTCTCAGTGGTTAGTTGTAATGGTCGTGGGGCCATGTGTATGTTTTTTAGTTTTCTTGTGATGGCCGTGTGTGGGGCCTTGTTCAGTTAAAGGTTGTCAGTTGGTGACCTTATCGGTCACAGATCAGTTTAGCACTTTATTCTACTCTTTTCAGTGATAACTAGTCGCATGGTGGCCTTGTCGCCGCATAGGTTCCTTTATGTTCAGCTGTTCGTAATGCTATATTCCTTGGCTGTGTGTGGCGATAGGCCTTGAATGGCCGGAGGCTGTATTTAAAGCCTTTATATAGCCCGTTATTTTCATAAATCCAGAATTAGGAGCAAGCCAGCTTGGCACCAGAAGTGCTTAGGCTCGTAGTCCAGCGCCTAGGTCCTAGTAGGGCACTGTGTGCTAGCCAAGTGCCTCCTGCTGGGCAAGGTGACAAACTTGATATCATAGAAGGTCGTATCCCAGGAGTCCGCCAGTCTGCTAAGTAGAGTCTTTCTAGGATGTATTTGTTCACTCCCAACTACACGCAAGTGCACGTGGTCGTACAAGTAATAAAGTGCTTTTATTTCAAGCTGTGCATCGAACCCACAGGGACAAGAATGTGCCGGCAATTTTTCTTCAAGTGTTTAGTATACACATTATACAAGGCATAAAACAAAATAACAAATGATGATTTTTTAAGAGTATTAGTTAATGTAATTTCCTATAAAGAGATTGAAAATTATAATCTGAACAATAATACAAACAAGCTAAGGTTAAGGAAAAACATGTAGATATGTAATTTATTGATTAAATTTCAGTCAACACTTCTTGGTTGTTGGTCAGGAATTATTAACCAATGGATTGGGTCTTTTCGATCTCTCTCCAATTAAAGAATCATGAGACTTGCATCCCACATTTTTGTGATGCAAACACTTCATATTCTAGCACTACACAACAAATTCCATAGATGACCAAATACATAGATATATATTTCTGCCTCTTGAATGAATCTTCTAATTTTGCAACCAAGTTACAAGAACATATCCTTACCAATTCAAATCTATCCACTAATTCCTTTCGGAATTAAACTGAATTTAGATTTACATTAACAATGGTCAATCATTAATGTAGTGAAAACAATAATTAGTAGAACAACCATTGTAGAGAAGATAAAAACAGAAAGAACATCAATTACATATTACTACAATCATCCTCAACCTCGCAAAGGTGAATTAGCCACTCAATTTTGAATTAAACATCTTCAAACAAGTAGAATACATACAAGCAATTGAAATGGAAGAGAAAAAGGAAGAAAATTAACCAAGAACTTCTTCAAATTTCAACCGCATGATACCCACGTTCTTAGCTTGAAAATGTCAGATATGTTAAAAAATAAAACCTAAGTGTTCTATTTATACAAGTGGGAAATTTCCGAATAAAGTGGAAACGTGGCACGAAGGGCATCATGGAGCACCAGCTCGTGCCACACTGGCCGCTTGACCTTCACTAGAACTTGGGGTGCTGGATAATTATCTTCAACGTGGCATCGGAGGCCATCACGGAGCCTCAGCTCCGTGCACGGACATAACTCACACCTTTACTGGAATCCGCGAGCAGCTAAATCCTCCCACCGTGTTACTGAAATGAACGCGACATGGGCTTCGTGACACTGCCATCGCACACCTCTTCACTGAATTCTCCCAAATTCCACTCTAGGCAGAATGCCTCCGTGATGGTGGCGTGACACGGCCCTGTCGCGGAGCATCAATTTTTTAGCATTTTCTTGCCGACTTCCGAGTTTTGCTTCCGAGTCCATTCCTCCACTTCACCAACTTGTAGATTAGTTCCCAAAATTAATTCTAATCAAAACAATAACTAATCATGTTGGTTAGTATAAATCCACATTTACATAAAAATCATATAGAATTTCTACCACATAAAAGTAGATAAACAAGTCAAAAATTAGTACAGCATCACTTGGGCATGTAATTATGCCCAAGATCACCTACTCCCACACTTATAAAGTCTTGCTCCGTCCTTGAAAACCCCTTTCACATCTCATGTAATTGAAGATTCACACATAGCTAATTTAGCACGACAATTCAAGTTATGGCTATAAAGATTATTTAAGATAGCAAGTTAAAAATAAGGCATGCATGATTTCATCATTAAGATGAATTACAACTATGCTAAGACTTCCTAACCTCCATAATCGACTCGCACCTTAGCAAACTCCAAATCAACCGATCAAGAATTCCACATGAATGTTATCTCTCATTAAACATGTGTTCTCACAACACAAGAGAGTTACCTATTTTTACTCAAAAGAATTTCATATCATAAAAGGTATGGGTATATGAATCAAATTATGCTCACTCTCTCAAAGAATTCACATGCATCATGAGAACATATGTTTGCCCTTAGTGTTTACCCACTAATTTAAGGATGCATGAACGTAAGATCAAGTAGGACTTAATGGGTTGTATTGTAGGCTAAGGGACGGGTAGGTACTATTCTGGACAGTAATAGCACTATCTTCCCCTGTGCTGCTTACTACATCCAGATTCATTAAAAGACATCTCCTCATACTTCTTCATCACTCTTCTCACCCTTTGAATATTCTCTTTTGTTCCACTTTCTTTGAGCACACTCGCCTACTAGTAAAGCGTAGTTAAGACAATTTTTCATTTACTTTCAAAAAATTTCTACTAATACGTCACGCCCCCACCTTGGGGGATATGACTGGCACTGCGTCTACTAGGACCTGAACTGGCCGACTACCGAGCCTACACTTTGGTGCCCGGGCCGGCTCTTAACCCCGATTCACGGAATCAACTGCCATATAGAGGTTCTAAATACATCCCCCGACTCGCCTAGGCCTATAGCCACTTGTACAACAACAACAGCTAACCAGAATCTCATCAATATAAAGGAACCTATGCGCGCCGACAAGGCCACCATGCTGACTAGTTATTTCTGGAATTAATATAACAAATGCTAAATGGGCCTACGTGACCCCGACAAGGTCACCACTACTAATCGGATAAGGCCCCACATGGTCAACATACGAAGCATAACTTATTAAGGCCCCACACGACCGGCAATAAATAACCACATAGGAGATATATACACAATCCGCAAGCCTCTAAGAATATCGATAAAATGGCTCTGACAGTACCACCAATCCGCATCTATACAACAAAAGAAAAATGATATAAAACTGAATATCAAGTCTGCATGGCAGAGCCGATGACTCCGCGCTAGCTAGGATCATGAGGGATCGGCTCCCCGCCTATAGTACCTGCAAGTAATGCAGTTCAAACGGGAGCCGTTACCACCGGTACCGAGTATATAAAGCAACCTAACATAATTGAATATAAACAACAATAAAGTAATTATGAATAACAAAAAGTATCTCGAGACTATCTCAATGATGGAATCTTAAATGCTTATCTCGTATCAAGGTAGGGGTAGAAACATACATGTCGACGTAGTGACCTATTGTCTATCACCTAATAAATAACATGTATATACATATATAACATACAAGGACCTATACCAGCCCCATAAGCCGAAGGTGCCAACCAACACACCGCCTATATACCCCTACCTGGGTCAAAACCATCCAAAAGTAAATCACTCCACTCATCTACTAACTACGAAAGCACCCTACCGGCCCCCGGGTATGCAGCTTGGGCTCTCTATGTCCCCGACTATAACTGTATCCGAGTCCGGTGGACTCAGATTCAGAATTGTAATCAGATTCAGAATCCAGAAATTGCCCCTTGGGCGCAAGCACTGACAAAGGTGTTACACATTGTTATGCTGATCAGCCTAATATGGGGAATGCTGCATCCCATCTTCGTCCTACGAGAGACGGCATGCCACTCGGAGGATGTGGCCCTCACCTGGGCGGGCGAGTCGATTGGCGCCTATTAACCCCGGGGCGGCAAGGAAACTCTAGGGTGCCCAATAGCACAAATGTGTCTCAACAAACAATAATCACATATAGTAAGCATGTTCGGATTTGAAAAAATACTATCTTATTCTGATTTCTTATTCCGAACTCTTCGCATTAAACCGATTCTCTCATACCGAGCTATACCGTATCTCGAGATATTATCTCGATCGTCTCGATATTGCTTTACTAACTTTTATTCTCAATATATCATAATATTCTAAACATGCTTGCTAGATTCATACTAGACTCACCTCGACTTCTAAATTCTTTTATAGTTCACGCTATTTGCTATACTCGACTACTAACTTGCCGAAGGAACTAGATTTACATACCGTCGATTTCCGACTAACCGGGCGTAGCTCGGCCGCATTTCAAAGTATTTCTCCCAATCCGTATCCATATATATATATATATATATATATCAATTAGACTAAATAAATTAATATTCTGAAATAAAATATCACTTTTAAAATATATATAACCTAAACTTTAACTTATCAAAATACGGCCTAAAAACTCGCTATTTCTTAGAAGTCCGGTAGGGGAGAAATGCTTACTTTAGTTCTAGGAGTATATTGACACTAATTTGGAGCAATTCTACTTACCTTAGCTTGAAGGATCCACGACCCGCTGGTCAATTTCACGAAAACTAACTCCTCGTAAATGCTCCCTAGCCTAATACTCCACTACCCAAGATTAATTCGAGTTTTGACTGCGTTTAATAGCGTAACGAAGGAAATTTCAATGGATCCTCCGTACCTCTATTTTCTATTCATTTTCTCGGAATATAATTGTGAAGGAAGTTAAAAACCAATGTGGGAGGCCCTTTATTCTGGGACCTTGTCGATTCGTCGAATGCGATTTATAAGTCGCATCTATCGAATGCAATTTATATAAGTCGCATTTTCCTTGGGACACGCCGACTGGGCGCTTGTCCTGGGCTCTCTCTCAGCCCCGCACGTATGGCATTCTAAAACTCTTAAATCAATATGCGAATAGCTTACCCACATAAACAAGAATTTACTTCTGGGGTAATATCTTCCCCTTGAGAACATCTGTCCTCGAATGTAAACTTCTAACTATAGGAATTCAACTTACTCAACTTATTTCTAGAAATTTTTTTGTAGTTTCCGTAATATGGACTATCCCAAAACCTCGAAATGCGTAAAAGTCCAACACAGTACTCCACACAATACTATAGTATTCATCACATGAAAGATTGGAATCGAATATCTCATTTATACATATACTATAAGGAACCGCATAAAATAACAATACTAACATACCTCTCGACCGACTAGGCTTGAAATAAGTGAGAGGATATACGGTTTCATATCTTCCTCTCCCTCTCAAGTCATCTCCTCTGGGCTCGTTACGCCATAGTACCTTGACAGATGCAATATCTTTGGTTCTCAATCTACGAATCTGTCTGTCTAAGATAGCTACTGAACCTCTTCATAGGCCAGCCTTCCGTAACCTAGATATCTTGGACCGGGATCTCTCTAGATGGGTCTCCGATGCACTTCCTTAGCATACGTGAAAACCGGATGAACAAACATTCTAGTTCTCGGAGGCAAGTTCAACTCATATGCCACTTGGCCTATCCTTCGACGAAGCTGATAAGGCCCAACAAATCTCGGACTGAGCTACCTTCTTACCAAATGAATGTCATCACCCCTTTCATCGGGAGGATACTGGGAATACCTACTATTCACATCAAATTCCAGTCCCCGCACCGCACATCAAGATACGATTTCTCGGGCGGCTCTCCCAGTCAGTAGGCGTTCTCTAATAAGCCTTACCTTCTCCTCTGACTGATGAAAATATCTGGCCCATTCAGCAATCGACTCTCCACTTCAAACCAGCCGACCGGTGATCTACATTTTCGCCCATACAATGCCTCAAAGGGCGCCATCTCGATAGCTGAGTGATAACTATTATTATAAGCAAACTTAATTAGTGGAAAATGCTCGTCCCAGCTATCCAAAGTCTAGCACACATGCCTGTAGACAACTCTCGAGCGTCTGAATAGTGCGTTCCGCCTGTCCATCTATCCGAGGGTGGAATGGCCGTAGCTCAAATTAATCTCGCTCCCATACCTCTCAAATGACTGCCAAAATCTAGATGTAAATTGTGCCCTCTCGGCCGTGAGATAATAGATACTAGAATACCGTGTAATCTAACTATTTCTCTGATATACAATTTGTCATAATCTTCGGCAGAGAAAGTAGATTTATCAGGAAATGGGCTGATTTCGTCACCGTCAACTATTACCCAAATGGAATCATGTCTATGCCGGTACGGGGTAATCCTCGCCACAAAATCCATATTTACCGCTTTCATTTCAAGAGAGGTACAGCTATGTCCTGAGTCAATCTCGCCTGGTTTCTGGTGTTCCGCTTTTACTTGTTGGCAGTTAGACACTCGGGCTACAAATTCTGCTATTTCCCTCTTCATACGTGGCCACCAAGAGATCTCCTGATGTCGTGGTACATTTTCATCATGCCTAGTAGAGAGAATAGCGGGCGTAATGTACCTCACTCATAATCTATCGGCGGAGCCCTGAAATATCTGGGACACAGAGACGCCCTTACATCGCCACTTCATCCTCGGGCCACTCCGAAAACTGAACTTTCCTCGCCGAATTCTCGTCCTAAGCTAGACCAAGTTAGATCTTCATATTGCCGTTTCTTACTCCACAACTAATGACGACACAAAGGGTGTTCTGAATTACCGCTCTGTTGTCCTCTGTTTCTGCTACACGAACGCTAGGCTGGCTAATTGATGTATTTCTCTGACCAACGCCCGCTGCTTTTTTCTGCAAATACGCCAAAATCCCCAACGATTTACTACTGAGAGCATCCGCTACTATATTGGCTTTTTCTGATGATACGTAATGTCCACGTCATAATCTTCAATAACTCCAACCAGCGACACTGTCACAAATTCTACTCCCTCTGAGTGAAGATATACTGTAGGCTCTATGGTCTAGAAAATATCCACATGGATGCCATACAAGTAATGTCTCTATCTTGTACATGATCATCATAACTCAGTCGTGCAGGATAATTTTTGTGTTTCCTCACTGCCTAGAAGCATACGCAATCACTTTACTGTGCTGCATCAACACACATCCCAACCCAATACCTAATGCGTCGCAATACACTGAATAAATTTTGTACCTTTCAGTAATGCTAACACCGGGGCGGAGGTTAACTGCCTTTCAATTCTTGGAAACTCCGATCACATACCTCGTCCACCGAAACTTTACCGCTTCTCTCGTTAGCTTAGTTAGAGGTGCCGCTATGGTGGAGAATCCCTCAACAAATCTCCTATAGTATCCTGCTAATCCCAAAACTGCGAACTTCAGTCGGTGGTAGGTCTGGGCCATGTTTTGATTAAGCCATTTTCCCCTCGTGTGTCTACCCGTGTACCAAAGATCCGACATAATATGCCCCAAGAAAGTTATTGAGTTCAGCCCAAATTTCACATCTAGAGAACTTGGCATACAAGTCAGCGCCCCGAGAATCTGGAGAACTGTTCGTAAATGAGCTTGGTGGTCTGCCTCTGAGCGAGAATACACCAGAATATCATCGATAAACACTATCACGAATGTGTCCGTGTATGGTCTCAAGGTACTGCTCATCGTCCATAAATACCGCTGGGGCATTCGCCATCCCAAAGGACATAACTAGGAATTAAAAGTGGTCGTATCGGGTCCTAAAGGCTGTCTTGGGAATGTCTCTTTCACGGACTCGAACCTACGGTATCTAGACCGTAAGTCAATCTTTTAGAAATATTTGGCCCTCAGAATCGATCAAACAAATCATCTATTTTGGGAAGCGGATACTTATTCTCGACCTGTGTAACCTTATTCACCTGCCGCACCCATACACATGTGGAGCGAGCTATCCTTCTTCACAAATAGAACTAGCGCACCCCACGGTGAAGTACTCGGCCTAATAAAGCCCTTATCTAACAAATCTTCAGCTGCTCCCTTTAACTCTCCGAGTTCCAAGATAGAGCCATAAGGATACGAAGGAATTGATATAGGTCGAGTGTGCTCGGTAGCAAATCGATTGCAAAATCTATTTGCCTTTCTGGGAAATGCATACCAGGTTGCTCATCTGGAAATACATCAGGGAATTCATTCACCACTGGAACAGACTAGAGTGTCGGAGGCTCCCACCCAAAACTCAACTCGACTAGGTGGTAAATACATCCCTTAGCTATCAACTTCTCGCATAAAGGTAGGAAATAAACCTACCTTTGGTGTAGCTGTGCTGCCCTTCCACTCTCGCGCCGCTTCCCCGGAAAGTAAAATCGGACCGTCTTGGTCCAACATTTTACGTTGGCATAGCATGGCACCAACCAATCCATACCCATAATGGCATCGAAATCAATCATTCTGGGGCTTCTACCAAATATATCAGAGTCCCGACGATCGCAACTCTACTATACACCTCGATAAATTCTACTAGTTATAATGGAGTCACCCACGGGTGTAGATACCGAAAAGGGCTGCTGTAGCAATTCTCGTGCAACACTAAACATTGAGCCACAAATGAGGTAACGTAGAGATTGCGGACCCCGGATCAATCAATACATAAGTAGGGTATGAGCAATAGTCATACTTGTTACCACATCCGAGACGCCTTCCGAGTCCTGTCTCCTAGTAATGCATAAGCACAGCTTGAGCCTGTACCTGAACTAGAGGCTCCTGACCTCACTCTACCTCGCCGAACCCGAGGGCCTACGCCCGCCGAGGCCGCCGGAGCTCGTGGCCCCGTCGATCCCCGTCCCGGCTATCTCGCTACCTTCCCGCTGGCCGGACAATCTCTCATCATGTCTCCTGCCCGCATATATAACACCCTGTGGTTTTTACATCTACAAGCTTCTCAGTGTGAGGTCGGCCGCAAATAGGGCAGGGTGGGGGCGGGGGCCCGGCTCTCAAGCCCACCTCTGCTGAGGCGAATCCACCGTTCGAGAACTACCACCGCACTGACTGTCCTCGATGAATAAATCTACCCCCTCTGCTGCTGTGATGGTGGTGGGGGTCTAGGCGGCCTGTCTGACAACCGGGGCCAGGGTCCTCTCTCGATCTCCCTCTATGATTCATCTAATCTATCCCCTCGTGGCGCTGCTCCTCGATCTATACGTCTACCGCCCCGTTTCCACGTCTAAGGCCCTCAATAGTCTGGGCAAAGGCCTGTACCCGGGCAATGTTCATATCTTCCCGTAATGTAGCTGTCATGCATGCCTCAATGTATTCTGGGTTCAGACCCATAATAAACCTAAGGAGTTCAGATGGCATGGTGTCCACAAAATCGAGAATAGCTACAAGGAGACAAACAAGAGGGGCATATTCTTTGTACGCTCCTCGCCCCTGCTCCAAGTGCAAGGATTGATCCATCCGCCCCGCATCTCCCGTGGCAAATAACGATCCAAGAAGGCCTCCGAGAAGCCGGACCAGCCTGGAGGGGAAACATATCTCCCTTGAGACCTTTCCCAGCCCTCATGCCATAACACACTGCCCTGTAACCAGAATACTGTCATCTCAACTGATTTTTGTAGGTGTCACATGCATGACCTGGAAGACTTTCACATCTGATCTAGGAAACTTGGGGTCCTCTACCTGATCCGACTCTGTGAAACCCTGGGGACCTAATGCCAAAAATTCACACTTCGACGCGATCCACTCGATGGCTCTCTACTCTTACAGTGTGGCACCGACCGGCACAGTGGCCATCATTTGAGCCAGCATAACTACTGCACTGCGAACTTCCTGGTCGGATGGTGTAGGCACAGGAGCTATCGGAGGCGGTGTGTGTCGTTCTGAGTGGCTCCCTGGCGAGATGGGGACTCCGCCGAGAAGGTCACGTGATGATGCTCTATATCGCCCTCGCATCGGGCCGATTCTCCTAAATGAAGCCGAGGAATCCCGTCGGTGCCTTCTCCCCGTCAAGTGGTATCCAGCCTTCTGCCTGTGGCATGGTGTCGCTATTCGCCATTTTAATCTGTAAACAAAGAGTATGATAAGTTGTAAGAACTCGAATTCTATACTTCTGCATCGTCTAGGGCATGACCGAATATGAAGAAAGAGTAACTATCCTATAATGCCTTTGCAGCCTCCTACCATAGCATGTGGTGCACAACACATCCATAGATTAGATTCTACTTAGCACGGCTTGCAGACTGCCTTGGGACACGACCTGCTCTGGATACCAAGTTTGTCATGCCCCGCCTTGGGGGACTTGACTGTCACCCGCGGCCCTACTAGGACCCGAATCGCCGACTACTCGAGCCTAAGCACGTCTAGGGCCTGGCTGGCTCTAACTCTGATTCACGGAATCAACGTGATATATAGTGGCTATAAATACAGCCCCGGCCGGCAAGGCCTATAGCCACCTGTTACAACAACAAAAGCTAACCAGAATCTCAACAACTATAAGGGAACCTATGGGCCGACAAGGCCACCATGCCGACTAGTTATTTTTGAATTAATATGACAAATGCTAAATGCCTACGTGACCGACAAGGTCACCACTACTAAATGGATAAGGCCCCACACGGCCAACATAACCAACTAAACATACGCACGCCCCACACAACCGACACAACTAACCACAGGAGATATATACACAATCCGCAAGCCTCTAAGAAAACACGAAAATGGTCGGACAAAATCCCGACGTACCCGTACTATACACAAAAGAAAAAAATGATATAAACCTCTGAATATCAAGCTCCGCATGACAGGGAGTTGATGACTCTGCACTGGCTAGAATCACGAGGGATCGGCTCCTCGTCTGTGTTCTACAGGCAGTACGCCTAAACGGGCGCGCACTCACCGGGTACCGAGTATGTGCCAACCGAACATAACCGAATATAAACTACACACTGGTAATTCGGAATAACAAAAAGTATCTCTGACTGTCTGGGCTGACGGAATCTGAAATAAGCTTATATGTACTGAAGGTAGGGTAGAAGCATACCTATCGACGTGGCGACCTGCTTTGCTATCAGCTAATAAATAATATGTATATACATATACACATACAAGGACCTATACCAAATTTCATAAGCCGGAAGGTGCCAACCAACACACAGTCTATATACTCCCTACCCAGGTCAAAACTATCCAAAATTAAATCACTTCACTACCAAACTACGAGCACCTCTATTGGCCCCCTGGGTATGCAGCTTGGGCTCTCTAGGCCACCGACTGCACCGTATCTCGAGTCCTGGGAGGACTCTGATTCAGAACCGTAATCAGGAGCCCAGAATCAGAATCGCCACTGCGCAAGTGCTCGACAGGGTAAGCTATACTCGCTATGCTGATTAGCCCGCTATGAGGAATGCCGCATCCCATCTTCGCCCTACTGCGTATGGCATGCAACTCCTTGGAGTGATGTACGTCACCGGCGGGCGAGTCGACACAACTATTAACCCCGGGAGGCAAGGAAACTCTAGGAGGTGCCCTAATAGGCACAAACAGGTCTCAACAAACAATAATAATCACATATAGCAAGCATGTTCGATCCGAAATACTATCTCAGATTCGATTTCTTATTCTCAACTCTTTTCCATTAAACCGATTCTCATACTCGAGCTATACTGCATTCGAGATATTATCTGACTGCTCCTGATATTGCTTTACTAACTTTTATTCTAAGTATATCATAATATTATAAAACATGCTTGCTAGATACATACTAGACTCAATTCTCGACTTCTAAATTCTTCTTCTATAGTTCACGTATTTGCTATACTCAATTACTAACTTGGCCGGGCGAACTAGCTTACATACCTTCATCAGATTTCCCGACTAACTGGCGTAGCTCGGTCAGTACTTCTGCTATGTCTCCCAACTGCATCCATATATATCAATTAGTACTAAATAAATTAATATTCTGGAAATAAAATATCACTTTTAATATATATATATAACTCCAAACATTGACTTATCAAAATACGTCGAAACTCTCTATTTCTCGAAGTCCAGAAGGAGAAATGCTACCTTTAGGTCTAGGAGTATATTGGCACAAATTTGGAGCAATTCCACTTACCTTATCTCAGGGACGACGATCTG
Source organism: Datura stramonium (assembly GCA_018107945.1). Taxonomy (NCBI): domain Eukaryota; kingdom Viridiplantae; phylum Streptophyta; class Magnoliopsida; order Solanales; family Solanaceae; genus Datura; species Datura stramonium. Next base: position 317,350 of record JACEIK010001004.1, on the reverse strand, counting down.
CCACCAATTTACGAAACCAACTCCGCAGAAATGCTCCCTGCAGCCTTTAATACCCACTACCCACAGATTAATTCGAGTTTGGACTGCGTTTAATAGCGTAAACAGAAGGAAATTTCAATGGATCCTCCGTACCCTGTTTTCTGGTCATTTTCTGGAATATAATTGTGAAACGAAGTTAAAAACCGAAGTAGGAGGCCCTTTTATTCTTGGGACCTTGGGCCTATCTGCCGAATGCAATTTATAAAGTCGCATTTTCCATGCGACACGCCGATTCTGGCGCTTGTCCGGTCTCTCCCAGGGCCCTTTTTTCGGACGTATGGCATTCTAAAACTCTTAACCAACATGCGAATAGGCCATCTACATGTTAAAAATTTACGAGGTGTAACAAATTCCCTTAAGAACATTCGTCCGAATGTAAACTTCTCTATTTATAGGAATCCTCAACTTACTAGTAAAGCGTAGTTAAGACAATTTTTCATTTACTTTCGTACTCTCTACTAATAATGTCACGCCCCCACCTTGGGGGGTATGACTTACACCTGGTGCCCTACTAGACCCGAACCGTTGACTACCGAGCATAAGCACTTTGGTGCCCGGCCGGCTCTAACTCTTATTCACAGAATCAACGGGCTATAGCGGCTGTAAATATAGCCCCCGGCCGTAGTCATAGCCGCCTGTAAGACAACAGCTAACCAGAATCTCATCAATATAAGGGAACCTATGCAGGCCGACAAGGCCACCATGTTGACTAGTTATTTCGAATTAATATAACAAATGCTAAATGGGTTTCCATGTGACCGACAAGGTCACCACTACTAACTAGATAAGGCCCCACACAGCCAACATAAACAACTAAACATACGCACGGCCCAACACGACCTGCATAACTAACCACAAGGAGATATATACACAATTTGCAAGCCTCTAATATCGATAAAATGGCCTGGATAGGGCCCCAACTCCGTACTATACAACAAAATAAAAATGGTATAAAACCTCTGAAATATCAAGCTCCAAATGACAGAGCTGATGACTCTATGCTAGCTAGGATCACGAGGGATCGCTCCTCATCTATAGGTACCTGCAAGTAATGCAAATGCCTTAAATCCGGCGCGCACCACCGGTACCGAGTATGTAAGGCAACCGAACATAATCGAATATAAACTACAATACTAGTAATTCGGAATAACAAAAAGTATCTGAGACTGCTTCTGGGCTGACGGAATCTAAAATAAGTTTATTTGTACCGAAGGTAGGGTAGAAGCATACCGCTGATCAGACCTTGTCTATCACCAATAAATAACATGTATATACATATATAACATATGACCTATACCTGTTCCCCTTAAGCCGGAAGGTGCCAACCAACACACAGTCTATATACCCCTACCCAGGTCAAAACCATCCAAAAGTAAATCACCCACTCATCTACTAACTACGAGCACCTCTACCGGTCCCCATGCAACTTGGGCTCTCTAGGCCCCCGAATAGGACCAGACCGAGTCCGGAGGACTCCTGTATCTATAAAACTGTAATCTATATCTCGTAGAAACTATAAACTGCTCCCGGGCGCAAGCGCTCGGACAAGGTAAGCTATACTGCTATGTCAGACGCTCGATATAGGGAATGCTGCATCCCATCTTCGTCCTACCGCACGGATGCCACTTGGAGTGAAGTATTCTCACCTCTCGGTAGGCTAGTCGACACGCTATTAACCCTAGGGCGGGAAGAAAGCTCTAGGGGTGCCCTAATAGCACAACACCCAACAAACAATAATCTACATATAGCAAGCATGTTCGATCCAAAAATACTATCTCGTATTCTCGATTGTTCTCGAACTCTTTTTGCATTAAACCGATTCTCATACCGAGCTATATTGTATCCGAGATATTATCTGACTGTCCGATATTGCTTTACTAACTTTTATTCTGAATATATCATAATATTATAAAACATGCTTGCCAAATTCATACTAGACTCAATTCTAGACTTCTAAATTCTTCCTTCTAGTTCACGCTATTTGCTATACTGAATTACTAACTTGCCGAAGGAACTAGCTTTACATACCTTCGCTTCGCATTTCCCGACTAACCGGGCGTAGCTCGGTCAGTAATTTTGCTATTTCTCCTAACCGCATTCACATATATCACTAGGACTAAATAAATTAATATTCTAAAATAAAATATCACTTTTAATATATATATAACCCAAACTTTGACTTATCAAAAATACGCCGAAAACTCGCTATTTCTCATAAGTCCGGCGAGAAATGCTTACATTAGGTCTAGGGAGTATATTGACACTAATTTGGAGCAATTCCACTTACCTTAGCCTCAGACGACGATTCGTCGAATTTCACGAAACTACCTGCAGGAATACTCCCGCAGCTTAATACTCCACTACCCAAGATTACCTGAGTTTGGACTGTGTTTAATAGCGTAAAACGGAAGGAAATTTCAATGGATCCTCCGTACTCGTTTCCTCGGAATATAATTGTGAAATAAAGTTAAAAACCAAAGTGGGAGGCCCTTTTATTCTGGGACCTTTAAGTCGCATTCGAAGAATGTGATTTATATAAGTCGCATTTTCTCTTTGCAACGCGCCGACTTGGCGCTTGTCCCATCTCTCCCCTAGCCATTTTCTCGCATGTATGGCATTCTAAAACTCTAACCAACATGCGAATGTGCAATCTACATGTTAAGAATTTATGGGTAACAAATAATCAATCATTTTCAACAAGTGCACCTTGTCCTTTTCAACTTTCACAACTTCCACTTCTTCTTCAGTTTCACGCTTCTCACTCCTTTACTCTTTGAAATTTTTCTCTTAAGCGCTTAGGAGTTTCGATCAAATTCATGGTCGATGAAAGAAAAGGATTGCTTATGTTGTATGCGAAAGAATAGGCTGCGGCTCAATAGGGCTAACTAAGATTTAACTTTCAAGGTAGGTAAGATAAGGGATAAACTTTAGGTTCATTCAAATAAATGCCTACATCCTCTCTTACAATCCACATCCTTCATTTCGCTTTATATACACACCGTGCAAGTTCTAGACACTTCATAGTAGCATGGAATATTATAAAAACTCACCCTCACTGCACATGCACATGCTCAATTCAAGACATATTCGCAGACTCTTAACTCAGTTAATTACAAGAATTCAAAATTAATCTTTAATCACATCGAATTTGGTTTCCAGGTGTCTTCGACATGTTTAAAACACTTGCATGCTTCCATCCTAATCACACTTGCATCTGCTAACATAGCACATAACAAGAATGTCAAACCACTAATTAGCTATGTGTTCAAAACAAAAAAATCTAAAACTCACTGACTAAATTTCCCTTAAGACGGTTCATCCATCAATCATAGGGAAATACCGCCTATCTAAGACTTCGGTTCAAAGGGACTATTCTCGAAAAGCACCGAAACAAAAACCGAGAAACCCAACTCAAAAAATAGAAAAAAAAAAAAAAATAAAGTAAAAAAATAAAATATTGATATTTTTTTTAGAATATATCAATAATTACACAAATAACTACTCAACAATAAACAATTTATTACAATTACATTACCACACCAACACAATAAAAGCATCAACAACATAACACAAACACAATGTCACACATCAAATAGCCACAAAAGCACAAACATATCACAGCCTTACTACACCAGCACCTAACTACTTCCCACCCTACACTTAGTTGGATCATTGTCCCTGCCAAAATTGTTCGCATATCCGCAATTAAAACATAGTTTTGGGTGGTGTAACTCCCTGATCAATCAAAATGTTCAATCTCTTCATCAGGTGTTAGTGCCTCATCACCAAGATCAGAATCTTCTTCCTTCCTCCTTGACTCAATGTCTGAGTCATCTCGGCGCGTTTCCTCATCAAGAGGGACGCCATCATCAATCGTCTCTACAAATGCAGCCCAACTCTCGCATAAAGCTCGGCATGCTCATTGAATGGATCATGTCGAGCTGCCACAATTCATCCTCCGTAGTAGGCCTTCCACCAATCCGAAGTTGCAGCATCTGCATCCCATACATTCGACCCATGTATTGATCATCCCGAGCATGTCACTCGGCAAGTGTAAGCACAGCCCATATGTATCGTGTGCTTGGTCTTAGTAACATCCAAAGCACGCCGTTCAAGTTGAGAAATGTAGTCTAGGGCCTCTTCTTCAATACCATGGCGCCTGAGGAAAGTAGTGAGAAGATCACCGAAACCATACCGATTCCCTTGATAAAGCCCGCTTTTCATGGCGGAAATAATCACCGCTCCAACATTTATCTCCGGGGCCCTTTCACCAACGCATACACCAAACAAACTCATTCCTGATGACATCGGGCCATGTGCACCCCCAGTATCTGGAAAGTACATACTATCTTCAACCAGATCCTCGCTTCTCTGTTTATTTGGGAGTATGGCAATGTCTGGTGATACCTCTTTCCTTGTGACGGCCTCCACCTAGCTCCACATAAAGTGCATCTCGATATCTCGCATATGGCAGTGATATTCAAATTTAGCGGAGGACATGTGCGTATGTGTCCCGCGTCCCCATGATGGCATTTAAATGTTGTGGTTCAAAAGTAACCACCTGTCCTCTAATCTTGACTGTGTGGCTGTGCATGGTGGGATTCCTAATAGCATAGAAATCCTTATGATATGGAGATTACACTCTTCTGCTCTTCAAAGATAAAGTTTAACCCAATGCTGTCTATCCTCTATAGGATTCTCGGGAATTCTTGAGCTGCGGTTCCCGTGTTATTTGTTCCTCTGGGAAATACTTGGTTTCCTTGTGTTTGGCATACCATTTCTTACCCTCATCTGTGACCCATCGTGTTCCATATTGTCTACGTTGCCCCCTTGGAACCGTGAGAATACACGCCGGCCCCAATTCTCAATCTTTCATAGCGCTCGATGTGGATGCGCCTTTCCCTTTGTCTTGTCTTCCAGATATTTGTCCTGTCCATCAAAAACATAAATTTCAAATGTCATTCATGGTATAGTTGGCTACTACTAAGGCTGGGGTTAAATTGATCACCCCACACTTAGTCATTAGCCGCAAAATAATACAATTTTGACAAGAACAATCACATATTTTCGCTCTATTTTCCAAAATGTTCAGTGCATTCATAAAAGTCTATGGAACAATTTCATTGTACAACTCAGACTTCATACAATGCATTATGAAAGTTCATCCATCGATTCATTTATATAATCATGAGCACTTTGCAATTTGCGCACAACAACCTATGGAATTTCGTACTTTCATCCCCCAAAATTCATCTTCTACCATAACATAATCCAACTTCAATCACAACATGTTTCAACTCAAACAACATGCACAACCCAAATTATCTCCATTTTTCCCCATTTCTTCTTCTTCCTAATTAAATTTTCAACCCTAGTTGTCAACATTGTAAGATTTTTGATACAAATCATGTAATTATTGAGTTCATCCAATCAAAACGATCATACAAACCTCATTCATCCATAACTCAATTGATTACAACACTTATTAATCACTTAGGCCAGAATTTCATCAAAGAAAACATGTTCAAGAATCGAAATATTCAGCAATAATGAGATAAAATTCGAGAACATACCTTTACTTGAAGAATTTTAAGAAGAATCGAAGTAATTTTCTAGCTAAAAATGTGACACGCTTGAGTGGAAAGGGGTTTTGGGGGTTTGGTCGCAAGAGGGTTTGAGAAAATGGGGAAAATAAGGAATTTGGGGTTAAAAAAGAGTGATTTCGCGCGGTCAACCCATTGCCCCAAACTGACCTCAGCCGCGAAATTACACTCAACGGGTCACCGAGGGTAACGTTGATGCCATGCCCGGTGACACCTAGAGCCGACGGGAGGCTTAATGGATTTCGATCATACCCGGAAAAATCAATGTGTCACGGAGGGTAACGCAGAGGCCCAACTCGTGACACGGAGCTGACGCGGACCCTCTTCGTTTCTTGCCCCAATTTCCACTTTTTACCTTTAGTTTTTCCACTTGCGATTTTTTTTTTTTTGTATTTTCCCTCCATATTACTCGCAATTACAAACAACAACAATTTGTTAGAAAATTGTGGAAGGCTCCCACCTAGTGCCATTTGCTTTTCTTTTTTCTTTTTTTTTCTTCATTTTGTTTTCTTTCTTTTCACCCTAGTCTAGTACATTACATCCACTGGGTTCCCTCCCCGTGCAGCCGCCAGTTTACCGTCGTGCTCGATACTGACATCCTCATTCATTTACTAAGGTACAAATGTCTTCTCTCGGATTAACGTCTTCACCCCAGTAGTGCTGCCACCTCTGCCCGTTCACCAAAAATGTGGAACTTTTTATCCTCTTGCCACAATTCAACCGCCCCATGTGGGGTCATCCTCGCTACTTCGAATGGCCCTAACCACTTGGAGCAATAACTTACCTCGGGAAGAGTTTCACCTTGAGTTAAATAGCAACACTTTCCCGACCAGGCTCAAAGATTCGATGCACCATGTGTTTGCCATGCCACCTTTTATTTTTTTCTTTGTAGAATTTGGCACTTTCATATGCATTCCATCGAAACTCGTCCAACTCACTCGCTGCATCAATCTCTTCTTCCCAAGCTCAGATCCATGTTCAGCCCCGCACGTACCGAAGCTCGGTGTTCCACTGGGTAGATTACATGCCTTCCCATAAACCAATCTGTACGGTGAAGTCCTTAATGGGTCTCTTATATGCAGTCCGATATGCCCAAAAACGCATCATCCAGTTTGCTGACCAATCTAAGCATTGTGCGTTCACCGTTTTCTCGCAAAATCATTTAATTTCCCCGCTTGACACCTCCACTTGCCCGCTAGTCTGGGGATGATATGTTGTCGCCACTTTATGCCGAACCCCATATTTCGCTAGCAAATTCCTGAACCCTGCATTTACAAAATGTGCGCCCCTCCATCACCGATAATTGCTCGTATGGCACCAAACCTTGTGAAATTCTCGCTTCTTCACAAATTTAGTCACCACCTTGTTGTCGCTCCCGGGACACGCTACTGCCTCAACCCACTTGGACACATAGTCCACTGCCACAAAGATGTATCAATTGCCAAATGATGATGGAAACGGGCCCATGAAATTCATCCCCCACACATCAAACACTTCAACTTCCACAATGTGATGCAATGGCATTCTATCTTCTCGACATTTTTCCTATTCTTTGACATCTATCACATACTTTTATTAAGCTGCAGCATCTTTGAATAGTGTGGGCCAAAAGAACCCAGATTGCAGCACTTTGTGAGTAGTATGCTCTCCTCCATGATGACCTCCCATACATTGATGAATGACAACTCCTCAGCACCCCCCGCTATCCGACTTTCTAGAATGCACGCTTCATCACTTGATCTATTCCTTGCTTAAATAGATACACCTCATCCCACATGTAGTACCGGGAATCATGCCTCAGCTTCTTCCTTTGAGTTGTTGCCTCGTGTGGTATAGTTACCCACTTACCAACAAATTCACAATATCTGTATACTAAGGAGTTCAGCTTCCTTTATTGCCAAGAGTTGTTCATCGGGGAACTCTTGCAAGAATAATATCCACTCGATTAGCTTGGGCTTCAGATCCTTCTTTCCAAATAAGTACCAATTTTGCATGATTAGTGTGTACCACCACTTTGACCCCACCAGATAGGATCTAAACTTGTCAAATACAAACACTAGAGCCAGCATTTCGACTCGTAGAGCAATTGACTGTGCAGCATCAAGTGTTTTTCTTGGGCGGCGAGATGGAATGAAAATCTTATTCCTTCACGGCCCCAATACCGCCCTACAGCCACACATCACTTGCATCACACATTAACTCAAAAGGACATTCCCAATCCGGAGCAATAAGAATAGGAGCTTCCACCAGCTTCTACTCTCCTCAAACGCTTCTACACATCCCTTGTCAAATTTAAACTTCACCTCTTTTTCTTGCAACCAGATAACTATTTAGAAATTTTAGAGAAGTCTTGAATAAAACTGTCTGTAAAACTCAGCATGTCCTAGAAAGCTGCGGACACTTTTTACTGATACTGGCGGTGGTAGCTTTTCAATCACCTCTATCTTTGCAATGATCACCTCCAAACCTCTCGCATGACACCTTATGGACAAGGAGAATACCCCTTGACTAAAACGTGACATCTCTTTCCCAATTGAGCACAAGGTTTGAGTCTTTACATCTAGCTAACACCCTGTCAAGATTCTGCAAACACATAGCAAACGAGTTACTAAAAATAGAAAACTCATCCATAAATACCTGACATAGTCTTCCACCATATCATGGAATATCGCCATCATGTATCAAAATGTGGTTATGCATTCCATAGACCAAACGACATATGCCTGAAAGCATATGTTCCATAAGGACATGTAAACATGGTCTTCTCCTTATCTTCTGGTGCTATGGCTATTTGATTATAGCTAGAATATCCATCCAGAAAGCACAATATTCCTGCCCCCGCACCTCATCCAACATCCTGATCAATGAATGGAATAGGATAATGATCTCTCCGAGTGGCCTAATTGAGCTTCCCGTAATCCATGCAAATCCGCCAGCCTCGTGACTATGCATGTGGGAATCATCTCATTCTTCTCATTTGTAACCACTGTCACTCCCCTTTCTTGGGAACGCATTTAACCGGGCTAACCCATTCACTGCTCGAGAGATGGGATATACCACTCGCATCCCCACTTGATCACTTCCTTCGACTACATCCTTCATCATCGGATTCAATCTCCGCCGATGCTGTACGGTTGGGTTTGGATCCTTCTTCCATAAATATTTTGTGCATGCAGAAAGCTGGACTAATCCCCATAATGTCCGACATCTGCTATCCCATTACTCTCTTCTCCTCTTAAGGACCACCAATGGCATCTTTCACTCAGCATCCGTCGCTCGTCGAAATGATAACCGGTAAGGTGTCATCTTCACCCAAAATACATACTGTAGATGTGGAGGCAGTGTATTTAACTCAATTTAGGTGCTTCCTCTATTGATGGATTTGGGGATGGTTCTAAAGACCTCTGCAATGGTTCAAAATCTTTCTTCCCGAAGAACCATTTTGGTTCATTCAAAGTCCCGCACTATCTCATATATGTCGCACTGTCCCCAAAATGATCACGTCCCACCAAGGCTCTCTCCAAGGGATCCTGTGAGTAAAAAGTTTGAAGGGTCGACTCCTGACTCAACACACCGATTGCCGATAACTCTTCATATATGGCTGGTAGCTTCATGGCCTTGTAGACATCAAAGATCTTCTACCTTATCATGAGCTCTCGCATGGTTAGCTTCCCAGCAGCTACATCAATTAAGGCTCGCCCGGTAGCCAAAAAAGGACGTCCCAAAATAAATGAAATTCCGCATCTGGCTCAAAATCAAGAATTATAATATCCACCGAAAATGAGGGTACCTACTTGCACTAGCACATCCCATACACAATACACGTCTCTGCTAATGAACGGTCAACTAGCTGCAAGATCACAGTAGTGGGTCTAGGGACTGCCCAGCCCCAGCTTGAATACTGATGTGGCATCAAGTTTATACTTGCTCCAAATCACACAATCCACAAGCTCGAATAGACCCGCCCAATTGTAATCTCGAATAGTGAAGCTCCCAGATCCTGAGCTTTGTCGGTAATCGATTCTTAATAGAGGAGGTGCACTCTTCAGTAAGTGCAACTGTAACATACTGATTAATCAGTTTGTTTGCCACAATGTCTTTGATGTACTTTGCATATTTTGAAACTCCCTACAACACAAACTAAAGGAAGATTACGCACTGCCAAGCACTTCCATGACCTTCTTGAAGCATGCTTCCTCCTTGTGCTTTTTAAATCTTTTGAGGAAACGGGGGCGGTGGTCTTTCCATCTCTCGGCTACCTTTTTATTCCCTCACTTCATCGTTTCCTTCATCCTTTTTTGTTGCTACAGATTTCTGAGGTGGCCGTTCGGGTTCCACCTCCCTGAGTTTCTTTCCACTCCCGGTAGTAACTGCATTCACCGCTTAGGATTTAGGTCTGTATCACTAGGTAATCCTCCCTCGGACTAGTATTTTGGGCTCCAGCTAACTTTCCCAACTAATACTCCAATGCCTTTGTAGCTAATTGTTGATTCTTCATGTCAGCTGTCAATTTTACCCGACGCCCCGCAACCGCGCCCGGTTAGCTATTATGGTTTGAGCATATCCTCGATATTGCTAGACTGAGGAGGTGCATTAGTTCCTCTGAACTATGGCTGAAAATTGTGATGACCCCCTTGATTTCTATGCACACCCTGATTTGAACTCTATCCCTGATGACTATTACTCCCCTATGAAAAAATTGGATGATTCCTCCAATTTGGGTTGTAAACCTGCCATACCGCTAATTACTGCTCCTCCGGGTGTTTCCAACAAAATTTACTGAATCTGGATTGGCACCAAACACTCAGCTGAGTGTTCACTACTCTCACATACTTCACACCATACCCGATGAACCGCATTGACCGGGGCTTGTGCTCGGCTCAAGCTCATACTCGCCGAAATGAGTATTAAGTTGATTTTGCAAAGTAGTTATCTGTGCGCCGATAGCTGTAACCATCCACCTCAAAGACCCCTACGGCTTTCTTTGCTCCCCCTCAATTTTTATCCGCATTCCATTCCAGATTACCTTGTCAAATACGGTTCAACAAGGTGTAGAGCTCTTCGTAGGTCTTTCCAATGCCCGCCTCCTACGCTAAATCAAACAAGATTTAAGTATGTGGTTCCAAGCCTCAATGAATGTATGCACCAACACATCATTAGACTGGTGATGGTGAGGAAAATTTTTAGCATTGACTTGAACCTTCCCAAGCCTGATACAAATTCTCTCACCCTTTCTCTGTTTGAAGCTTAGAATCTGACTTCTAAGCTTGGGTGTATTCCCCGATGGAAAAAGAATCGTATCAAAAACATCCTTGCTAGGTCATCCCAAGTAGTAATAGAATTTGGCGGTTCAGCCTTCAACCATCTCTTGGCTTCCCCATAGTGAAAATGGGAATAATGTAAGCCCACATAATCAGATGATACCCAGCAGGTATATATGTGTCACATATGTCCAAAAATTTTGGAGATCCTAGTGGATCTTCATGAGGGTATCTCGTAATTACCACGTGTGCAATAGTCAGTAATTCATATGCTTAAGTTCAAACTCTCCCTCCTAGTTTCTGCCCTGCGAATGCTGGATGTTACATTGTCTGGGTGCGTGGATTTCCACCTCGGCGACCGGTCTTGCCGCCATCTCTTTGGGCACTAAACTCACCCTACAATTGGTGGTTGATGTTGTTGCTCCGCATTTGCCCTCCTAATAACTGCAACTTCTTTTCTAGAGCTTCCCTTTTCTATAAATGAAATTGTCTCTCCGGCTCTAACAACGGATCCACCAACTCCTTATCCCTTGCCAGCATTCAGAACAATTTAGTAACTACAAGAGAAAGGCTAAGATCACATAGTCAACACTTGTATCAACTTGAAATAACACCAAGAAAATTATATAACCAATTGCTAGTACCCTAACGGTGCCAAAACTTGTTCACTCCAAACTACACGCAACTGCAAGTGGTCGTACAAGTAGTAAATTGGCTTTATTTCGCCACAGGTATCAAACCCACAGGGAATAAGTTAAAAATTTCTAGTTTTAGGAATAAAAAAAATAAAAAAAATAAAAAAAATAAAAAAAATAAAAAAAATAAAAAAAATAAAAAGTTTTAATATTTAATATTTTAAGTTTAATTTCTAAATTGAAAATTATAACTGGAACAATAATACAAACAAGCTAAGGTTAAGGAAAAACATGCAGATATGTAATTTATTGATTAAATTTCAGTCAACACTTCTCTTTGGTTGTTGGTCAGGAATTATTAACCAATGGATTGGGTCTTTCGATCTCCTCTTCAATTAAAGAATCATGAGACTAACATCCCACATTTCTGTGATGCAAACACTTCATATTCTATCACTACACAACAAATTCCATAGATGACCAAAGTCATATTACTACGTATATATTTTTATTCTTAATGTGAATCTTCTCTAATTTTCTCCAACCAAGACAAGAACATATCCTACCAATTCACATTTATCCAATTAATCTTCCTTTCTGGAATTAAAACTAGAATTTAGGATTTACATTAACAATGGCCAATCATTAATGTAGTGAAAAAATTAGTAGAACAAATCAAGCAGAGAAGATAAAAACAGAAAAGAACATCACTGGCTATTACTACAATCATCCTCAACCTCAGCTAAAGGTGAATTAGCCACTCAATTTTGAATTAAACATCTTCAAACAACTAGAAATCGTACAAGCAATTGAAATTGAAGAGAAAAGAAAAATTAAACCTGGAATTTCTTCAGCTCAATTGTCTGATACCCACGTTCTTAGCTTGAAAATGTCAGATATGTTAAAATAAAACCTAAGTGTGCTATTTATACAAGTGGGAAATATCTCGAAATAAAGTGGAAACGTGGCACCGAGGGCATCGCGGAGCACCAGCTCTGTGCCACGGACCTGTCGCGGACCTTCACTAGAACTTGGGGTGCCGGATAATTATCTTCAACGTGGCACGGAGGCCATCGCGGAGCTCGCCTCCGTACACGACGCAACACACACCTTTACCGGAATCCAGTGTGATCAGCTAAATCCTCCCACCGTGTCATTGAAGTGAACGCGGAGCATGGGCTCTGTGACACGGTGCCATCGCACACCTTCACTCGGAATTCCCACCCGGGGCCCCACTCTAGGAAAGAATGCCTCCGCGATGGTTGCGTGACACTGCTTACGCTGAGCATCCATTTTAGCATTTTCTTGCCGACTTCCTAGTTTTGCTTCCGAGTCCATTCCCACCAACTTGTATATTAGTTCCCAAAATTCATTCTAACTACAAAAATAATAACTAATCATGTTGGTTAGTATAAATCCACATTTACATAAAAACCACATGAGAATGTACACATAAAAGTAGATAAACAAGTCAAAAATTGCTAATGAAGTATCACTTGGGCATGCAATTATGCCCAAGATCGGTTGTGCACCGCATACCATAGGCAGGAGGTCGGGTATATGATAGGATAGTTACTCTTTTCTTTGCATTCTGTACATAGAGTAGTACAAGATGTGCTGGAGTCCCTAAAGCTTACTATACTTTTTGTTTCAGATAAATGTCGATCGCCGACATCCTATCACAAAGACGAAGATTTGGATACAGCAGCAGGAGAGGGCACCAGCAGATGCCCCAGTCTTGATTAGAATCAACTCGATTCGAGGGGGTTATGCTGCAGGGCATCGTCCACCTTCTTAGCGCCTCCACCCCATCAGAGTCACTGGGACGCAATTCACTCTCCGATGCTTCCTATACCTTCACCATCTGACCAGGAGGTCATGAGTGCTGTGTTGTTAGCGCAAATGATGGCTATCAGCGCCAGCCAATGCCACCTACAATGCGTAGTTATCGTACCGGTAGTTCGAGGGTCCGAGAATTCCAAGCACCCAGGTCCCCCAGCTTCGCTGTGGTTCGATCGATGAGGACCCTCGTGACTTCCGGATCGTATGTAGTAGAGGATTTTCCGTAATTCATGTTACATCTACAGAGTCGATTGAATTGGCGGTATCCGATCAAGGGGATATTGTTGTGCTGTGTATGAGAGTTGGGAAAGGTCTCGAGGGAGAGATGTTGCCCCTCCGACCTCGGTCCATCTTAGAGGCTTTCTTGGACCGTTATCTACCATGAGAGATCCGACAGGCCCAGAGATGGACCAGATTACACCCGAGTAGGGGGCGATGAGTACCTGAGAATACGCCCCGCAGTTCGATTCTGGCCCTCTATGCCCGGCACTTTGTAGACACCTACGCCTGAGTCCACCGGTTTATTATGGGGCCGAACCCAGAGTATATTGAGGCCTCAGATGACAGCTACTTTGCAGGAAGATATGGATATTGCTCGAGTGCGGGCTTTTTCTCAGACTATTGAGGGCCTCAGCAATGGCAACAGGATAGCAGATGAACAAGTAAGGAACAACGCCACGTGGACAGTCGAAGAGTTGGCGTGAGATCTGAGAGGGTCGAGGCCACTAAGCATCAAACAGACTACCAGACCCCCGCATCCATCATAGCAGCAGAGGGTTAGATTCACTCACTGAGGACAGTCAGAGTTCGGCTGTTACACCCCATAAATTCCCGGTACATATAGATGGCATATTCGCGTATTGGTTAAGAGTATTTGAAAGCCATACATGCTAGAAAAAGGCCCGGGAAAGATCGGACAAGCGCCAAGTTGGCGCGTCGCAAGGCAAAAATGTGACTTATAAATTGTCATTCCAGGAATGTGACTTATAAATCGCATTTCCTGAATGCGATTTATAGTGACAATTATATATATGCCCCCACTTCGGTTTATTTCTTTAGCCATCAAATAATTTCCGTAACGCAGAGAGAACAGCAGGAAGCACACAAGGTATATTAAATTATCGCCCGATTACGCCGTCAAACGTAGTCCAAATCCAAATTAACCTCAGGTACCGAGGTATTTAGCAAACAGGTGCATTCCTACTAGATTTTGTTTCGTGAAATACGGCCGACGAATCGTCGAGCTACCGGACTAAGGTAAGAAGAATTGCTCCAAATTAGTGTCTATGTGCTCCTAGCCGTAAAGTGAATACTTCTCCTCTGGACTTCTAAAAATATTAAGTTTTCGACCGTCTTTTCGATAAGCCTAAGTTTAGACGATAATTATATCGAAAGTGACGTCGTCCTTAATAGTGTTGTATTTAGTACTAATTGACGTGTATATGAATGCAGTTGGGAGAAATAGCTGAGTACCGACCGAGCCTCGTCCGACAGTCGGATAACTCGGAGGTTAAGGTATGTAAAGCCCGTCCTTCGGCAAGTTGGGGCAAACTCTTAGCTATATGAATCATAGTAAACTCCGTGATTGAACCTCGGAGTTGAATGTTGAGTATTGAGTAGGTTTAGTAAATCTGGTTTGCGTGGCCATATCGTACCCAGTCCGAAAGATAGAAAGCATGCGCCAAAGAGCAAGTTAGCATTCCAGATTCAAAAGATAGTTTGGCTGTATGATTAGCAAGCATGTTGTAGAATAAAAAGATACGATTTTCGTAACAAAGTTAGTAAAGTAAAATCAGATAGACAGACAGTAATATGGCTACAGACTAGCCATTCAGACAGTTTTATGGCTACAGACTAGCCGTCAGAGATGATATCTTGGCTACGTTTAGCATACGTATAGAGAGTATCCCGCTACGTATTAGCCAAACAAGCTTGAGTAAAGATTACGTAATCAAGATAATCAAGTAAAGAATCAAGATAATACGTAAAGAGACAGAATAAGAAATCAGATTCAAGATAGTCTTTTCAGTTAAACATGCTTGCTACTATGTGCTATTTGTTTGTTGAGAATGATGTGGCGTGAGGGCTCCCTTATTGAGCGTCTTCACCGCCCTTGGGTTGGTAATCGGTCGCCCACCGGAGCGGGTGGGTTTACGCCACTCCAAGGGGTGGCATGCCGTCCCAGCTTGGACGAAGATGGAAGCTTTCCCCATATCAGTCTTATCAGCACTACAGTACGGCATAGCCCGTTGAGTTTGTGTCTGGGTATCCGTCCAAGCATGTATATTCCCTCATGAGTAGTTCCAAGGAATGTGTAAGCGCCTCTATTTCGTATAGCCCCGTTATTCGTGTCCAGTGAAACAGACCCTATCTGTTACAGATATTGAAAGGAGTCCTCCGGACTCAGCATGTTACTTATATCGGAGGCTATGGCTCCCAACCGGAGACCTGTGGGTCGGGTAGAGGAGCTCCTAGTGAGCGGATAAGTGGAGTGACTGTATTTGGCCTGTTTTGACCTGTGTAGGTATATAGGATTGGTTTGCTTGCTTGGCACCATCTGGCTTATGGGGTTGGCATTGGCTCTTGCTTGCTACTTGTATACCCCATGTATGTGCTATATATTAGCTACTAGGAAAGGTGCCGTCGCGTCTGCTGTGTACGCTCCCGCCCCCTCTATCAAGACGTAAAGTTTGATTCAGCTTTATATCGCCTTCTTCATATTCAAATTATCCCCGCTATACAATTGCTAGCTATGCTATCTATTTCAGTTGTTTTCAGTTGTATTATTTCGCTTGTTCATACTGTGTTACGCGGGTGTACCGATGCCCAAGTGGGCGGCCATTACTTCAGCTCGTGTGTACTCATAGACAAGGAGGTGATCCTCATGATTCCACTACTATTGAGTCATCGCCTCCTGCCATCCGAGTCTCGATTCCCGCAGGTGTAGCTCTTTTCCTGTTTACAAGAGGGTAGGCCTGGGCCCCACCCCGATCATTTCTATTGTTACTCATAGAGGCTTGCAGATTGTATATATTTATCTCCCCGTGGCCGCTTGAGCCGGTCGTGTGAGGCCGTGCGCTTTGTTTAGTTGGTTAGTATTGTTGTTTACGTTGGCCGTGTGGGGCCATTGTTTGATAGTAGTGGTGACCTTGCCGGTCACGTAGCTTTCCAGTTTTTCCCTATGTTAAGTTTTATGACTAGATCAAACATGGTGGCCTTGTCCGCCCGCATAGTTCCTTGATATTAGAATGTTTCTAGTTAGTCGTTGATGCTTTCATTGTGTGGCTATAGGCCCGCTGGTCGGAGGCTGTGTTTACAGCCGTTATATAGCCCTTGTTTGAGAAACCCAGGATAGAGCTAGCCGTGCACCCGATGTGTCTAGGCCCACCCGCTAGAAGGGTACCTCCAGTCCTACTATGGCACTGTGTGCCGCTCATACTCCTGTGGCGGGGCGTGACAAACTTGGTATCGTGAGCGTGTCGTTTCCTAGGGAGTTTGCAAGCCGTGCTAAGTAAAGTCTTATCTATGGATGTTGTGCACCACATTCAATAGGCAAGAGGTCATGAGAGCATGATGTATGGGTTACTCTTCTTTCTCACCATTGCTCTATAGAGCGGCACAAGATAGGGTCGAGTCCCTAAAAACTTACCATATTCTTTGGTTACGTATACAAAGGCAGATCGCCAATACCCTATCACAGTAAGAGACCAAATATAGCAACAGAAGAGGGCATCATCCAGTTACAAGATAATTACAGCAGCAGGAGGAGGTACCAGAGGCCTCCTAGTGTAATACCTTTATCGGCTATTATTTCCGCATACGTTGATAACGTTAGGAATAGGAAGTCAAGTATAATGAACATACTAGGTCGACTTCTATTTATTAGATATATAAGATCTGGTTAAGATATCAGGCAATATCAGACTATCAGATAAGTATGTGAAAAGAAAGAGAGGAAATGTAGGGTTCCCATATCCGAATTTTTCGTGTGTGTAGTACAACATGTTTCCATTTAGTCGCAAAAGGGGGAAGGCTATTCCCACCTCTTGATTTGATTCTAGTACAGCAGTGGGCATAAGAATTGAGGAGATTGCCCAAACAAGCAGTAAGTGAAGATTAATTGATTCCAGTAAGTGTTAGAGAGCGTAAAGAGCATGTAAGATTGCTAGCTTACTCGAAGCGTGTAAAAGACTCACAAGAATGAACGCCGCAATAGTCAAGCATGAGTCGAAAGGCCAAGTCCGCCATATACGCTAACAGACAGCAAGACACACCTGCAAGATAATAGTAATGATTTCGGGTTGTGATACCGAAAGGTAGGCAGGTCATGTGAATCGTATGGGTCTCGACTATGTTGTAGTATAGGCCGAGGCCCGGACGAAGAATCTTATTAACAACGAAAGGCAGGTACATTGAACCCCAGAGCTCAGCTCAAGCGAGGTAAGGGGAGAAAGGGGAATACTAGATTTTGTGGGGAAATTAGAATCACCCCAAATTGATAGAATATCGTATTAAGGACTAAGCCTGACCGACGCTAAGACAAGAAGATTGTGGTTCGAATGTCATGGTATGTCCGCCTATGGAAAAATTAAGAAATCGCCGATATAGCGACTTCCACCTAGTGTGGCCTAGAGATAAGACCCAGCAGACAGTCGTGGGCTCTCAATATAATGCCAAGTAAGGCCAAGATACGAAATGTTGACTCACATCGCAGAATGGCGAAATTTCAAACAAAGCTGGTGACACAATTAAAGTGTGTATGTCTGTTACTTCCAGAATGTGGTGACAGTACAATGAAATGATAAGAAGGGCAGGAGATATTATTAGACCGTAGAAGCGGTATATCATGCATGATGAAACTCAGCAAAGCATGCCAAAAATTACATATCACTACGTAATTTAGTATGTATTGGTACGTAGTTATTGATATATATATGTACAGTATAATGTATACATGTCATGAGTAGCCAATAGGGGTTACAATCACCCATATTCTGATTAGTGCTACGAAGTATATATAGATCGTACTGCAGGACCCTTGCCAAAAAAAAAGGAGAAAGAGTATAAGCAAAAAGCTAAGGGTTCACGATGAAGCCATAGAGACTTTCGCTCACAGCTATTGAGTAACACTCACATGTTTGTTGCCAGATCTAGGCTTTAGAAGCTTACAAGAGTTAGCAGCCTGAATCAGGTGGTTAGATGATAAGAGCACAGTTAGATGGTCTAGTGCCTGCCGGCAATTCCGTATCGCCACAGGAAGTATCCCTAAAGATCAAGTAACATTATCACATGTGCCGGTAATCCGTAATTAGAGGCCTAATAGGCATACTTCGTGAGGTTAGTGATACCTGCAATTACTTTTTCCAGTATGTTAAGTGGCCATACATCTTTCCCAGCTTTATAGCATAGTCATTCTTAGTCAACCTAGCAAAGCTATTACGTGAACACCCCGCAAGTCGCCCACTCATCCCACGATAAGCTCAAGTACCCTAAGAAAGGGTCCACATCAGTAGTCAGTGACAGACTAGTGCCTCAGCTGGTTCTTGTAAGATATTCAGATACAAAGCCCTAGCAGAAGGCCGGCCACAATAGCTCATAAGACCGAGAATTTCCGTAACAACAAGATAAATCTAAGTGGATACACAAGGCATAAGAAATTGGTAGTATTCTGCTAGCACAGTGTTTAATAAGACAAAGAGATCAGTAGACTCCCGTGAAGATCCAGAGATTGGACGCCTAAGAGTAAGTCCGATTAAGCCAAGCTTTACGCTGTCCAAAGTAGAATAAAAAGCGCTAGATGCCCACAACTCGCAGTTTATTTATGAGCTACAGATGCTCGAGTAGAACGTTTAGGGCATTGTTAGATTATTGCTACATCCGGGTCATTCGACCCAGCCTATTCATTTATTCAAGGTTGTGCAGCCAAATTATTGGAGATCATGATCAATATCGATCCTCTCGATCGATTAAGACACAAGGTGTGCAGATGGTCGCTCGTGTTATCCCAATATTAAATAAGCCTTGCCACGTGGCCAAAAGGCCAGATGAGCTCTAGCTATACCGTGGATTACCTGTTGGTTCCTCTGACATCGTGGCCGCATGACCGCCACCTGTATGCCAAGCTCTCTAAATATGAATATGTTGTATCAATCAAGAGGAGAAGATGAAGTAGCAAACACCCTTAGCTATAGATATATTAGGAATTTGGCGTATTTGCAACCCGAGCAACGGGAGTTGGTCAGGGAGATACACCAATTAGTCAATTTAGTTGTTCATGTAATGTAAATGAAGGACAACAGAGCGTTAATTCATAACACCATCATGTCGCCCTTAGTTGTGGAGGTAAAAGAACGACAATATGAGGATCCTGACCTGATCCAGCTTAAGGATTATATTCCGCAGGGGAAAAGCGCCAGATTTCCAAGTAATAGAGGATGGAGTGCTGCGTTGTAAGGGCCGTCTATGTGTTCCGTATGAAACAGCCTCCGCCATAGATTATGAACGAGGTACATTGCACCCGCTACTCTCTTCACCCCGGCGCGATGAAAATGTACCATGATATCAAAGAGAACTACTGGTGGCCAGGTATGAAAAGAGAAATTGCTAAACTTGTAGCCCAGTGTCCTAACTGCAACAAAGAAAGCGTAACATCGAAACCAGGCGGGTTAACTCAGACATAGTCAGTGCTTCTTGAAATGGGGAAGGTAAATATGGATTTTGTGGTAGGATTACCCTGTACTAGACATAGACATGATTCTAATGGGTGATAGTTGATAGATTGACAAAATCACCATTTCCCCGCAAGGAGAACTACTTCTACCGAAGATTATGCCGGTGCTGTATATCCAGAAATAGTCAGATTGCACGGAGTGCCAGTATCCATTATTTCAGACAGAGGAGCACAGTTTTTGGCAGTCGTTTCAGAAGGGTCTTGATACGTTGTATTAATTTGGAGCACTCGCATTCACCCGCATACAGATGGACAAGTTGAATGCACAATTGTACGCTCGGAAGACATGTTGCGAGCGTGTGTTAGATTTTGGTGGTAGCTGATGAGCATTTGCCCCTAATCGAGCTTCTGTTTATAATAATAGCTATCACTCAACTATCCGTGATGGCGCTCGAGGCTTTATATGGGCTTAAAATGTTGATCACGGCTATTGGTTTGAAGTAGGAAAATCGGCGTTGATTGGGCCAGACATTGTTCAACCGTCAGAGGAAAAGGTAAAGCTTATCAGAGAATGCCTACTGACTGCACAGAGGCGCTGTAGAAATCATGGCGTATGTGTGGCGCAACCTGAATTTGATGTGAATGACTCGGGGTATTTTTGTGCATCACCGATGAAAGGGGTGATGAGATTCGGCAAGAAAGGTAAGCCAGCTCAAGGTTCGCCGGGCCGTATCAGATTCGTCGAAGGATAGGCTGAGTGGCATAGACTTAAACTTGCCTCCGTAATTAGAACTGCTCATCCTATTCTTCATGTATCTATGTCGGGAAATGCATAGGAGATCCGCCCGTAGCACCCTATCCAAGATATCCAAGTTAAAGAAGAGCTGGCCTACGAAGAGGTTCCAGTAGCTATATTAGACAGACAGATTCGTACTGAGAACCAAAGATATTGTGTCCGGCTAATGTACTCAGGGCGTAATAGGAACCGAGAAGAGATGATGTGGAGGCAGAGGAATATATGAAAATCAGATATCCTCACTTGTTCCAAGCCTAGTCAGGCGACAGGTATGCTAGTATTATTATCTATGCAGTATTTTTGGAGTTTGTACATGTATAAATGAAAAGATCGATTTTTTTAGCTATCACATGAATCCTATAGTATTGTGTGGAGTACCGTGATTGGACTTTTCGAAGTTTTAGGTTTTTGGTATAGTCCATATTACAGGGGAAACTCGCCGAAATTTTCCTAGAAATAAATTGAGTAAGTTGAGAAGTCCTAAAAATAGGAAGCAGTACATTCAAGGATGAATGTTCTTAAGGGGGGAGAGAATGTTACACCCCGTAAATTCCCTAGCATAAGATGGCCTATTCGTCTTGGTTAAGCATATTTGGAAAGCCACATGCTAGAAAAAGCGCCCGGGGAAAGATCGGACAAGCGCCAAGTCGGCGCGCGTAAGGAAAAAAAAATGTGACTTATAAATCACATTCAGAATGAGACTTATAAATCGCAGTCCCTGAATGCAATTTATAGTGACAATTATATATATATATTCCCCTCACTTCGGTTTATTTCTTTAACCATCAAATAATTTTAACGTGGAGAGAGAACAAGAGGAAGAACGCAAGGTATATTAAATTATCGCCCGATTACGCCCGTCAAACGTAGTCCAAATCCAAATTAACCTCGTGTACCGAGGTAGTTAGCAGCAGAGAGCATTTTTACGGATTTTGTTTCGCGAAATACGGCCGACGAATCATCGAGCTACCTGACTAAGGTAAGTAGAATTGCTCCAAATTAGTGTCTATGTGCTCCTAGCCGTAAAGTGAATACTTCTCCCTTCTGGACTTCCGAGAAATAGCAAGTTTTCGACCGTCTTCGATAATCCTATGTTTAGGCTATAATTATATCGAAAGTGACGCTGCCCTTCGAAGAATGTTGTATTTATACTACCTGACGGTACATGAATGCAACTGAGAGAAATAGCTGAGTACTCGACGAGCTCACCGGCGCCGGATAACTCGAGGTTAAGGTATTTAAAGCCCGTTCGGCAAGTTAGCGCTTTGGCTATATGAATCATAGTAAACTCCGTATTTGAACTCGAGTTGAATGTTGATATTGAGTAAGCTTTAGTAAACCGGGGTTTATGCTACATATCGTACCTGGGCCCGAAAGATAGAAAAGCATGCGCCAAAGGGCGAGTTAGCACCTTATCTGTGTATAGCCTATTGTATGATTAGCAAGCATGTTGTAAAAAAAGATACGTATTTTCAAAATAAAGTTAGTAACGTAAAACCGATAGACGCCACAAGATATGGGCTGGGCGTACCAGCCATTCGTGGCAGCTTATGGCTACAGACTAGCCGTCCAGATAGATGATATCTTGGCTACGCATTAGCCATACGTATTGCACAAAGATCCCGGCGCGCATTAGCCATACAGACACAAGACAAGATCCCGGCTGTATTAGCCAAACACTTGAGTAAAGATTACAGACCGCATAATCAATAAAGAATCAGTATAATACAGAAAGAGACAGAATAAGAAATCAGATTTCAGATAGTCTTTTTCGCTTAAACATGCTTGCTATTTATATGTGTTATTTGTTTGTTGAAACTTGGCGTGGCGGAGGGCCCCTTATTGAGCGCCCTCGCTGCCCCTGGGCTTCTGTAATCGTGTCACCCACCGAGCGGGTGGGTTTACGTCACTCCAAGGGGTGGCATGCCGTCCCCAGCTTGGACGAAGATGGGATGAAGTGTTCATATCGCTCCTGGACAAGACTACAAGATGTACAGCTCCCGTTGAGTTTGTGTCCAGGTATCAGTCCAGCATGCATATTCCCTCGTCGAGTAGTTCCAGGAACAGTATAGTCTTCGTTTTAGATAGCTCCTGCTCAGCCTGTGTCCAGGGAAACAGACCCATTCGTTACAGATACTGTACAGGATTCCTCCGGACTCGTACACGGCTTATATCGGAGGCTATGGCCCGAGCCTGAGACCTGTAAGCCGGTAGAGGAGCTCCTAGTGAGCAGTATGAGTGGAGTGACTTATTTTTTTGTCGGTTTTGACCCGAGTAGGGTATATAGATTGTTTGCTTGCTTGGCGCCATCCGGCTTATGGGGTTGGTATTGGCTCTTGCCTGCTACTTGTATATCTATGTATGTGCTATATATTAGCTACTAGACAAATATTGTGCCATCGTCTACAGTACGCCCGCCCCTAATGTGCTATTTAAAGTTTGATTCGCTTTTTGGCACGCCTTCTTCATTCAAATTATCTCCGCCATATTGCACTGTTAGTTATGCTATCTATTTCAGTTGTTTTCAGTTGTATTATTTGGGTTGCTTTGTATACCAAGCATCAAAGAGTACCGACACCCAAAGGGGGCGCTGCACATTTGCCTGCAGTACTCATGCATCCAGGAGGCGATCCCCCCGTGATTCCGGGCCACTATTGAGTCATCGCCTCCTATCATCCGGAGTCTGATTCCCAGAGGTAGCTCTTTCCTTTGTTGTACAGTATATGGGTAGGTCGTGGGGCCCTGTCCCGATCATTTCTATTGTTACTCATAGAGGCTTGTAGATTGTATATATTTATCTCCCCGTGGCCGGGCTGAGCCTGGCCGTAGGGAGGCCGGTAGTTTGTTATACTGCTTAGTATTTCGCTTATGTTGCCGTGTGGGGCCATAGTTTGATAATAGTGGTGACCCGGTCACGTAGCTTTCCCAGTTTTTCCCTATGTTAAGTTTCGATGACTAGATGTATGGTGGCCTTGTCACCCGCATAGGTTCCTTTGGATATTAGAATGTTTCTCGGTAGCCGTTGATGCTTTCATTGTGTGGCTATAGGCCCAGTTGGCCGGAGGCTGTGTTTACAGCCGTTATATAGCCCTTTGTTTCTAGAAACCTGAGATAGAGCTAGCCAGGCACTAGATGTGTCTAGGCCCACCATAGCGTACCCAGTCCTACTAGTGGCACTGTGTGCCGCCTATACTCCCCTGTGGCGGCGACATTGGCATAAGTTCACATTAGATTCACCCCAGTAGAGGAGAGAAGAGCAGAGCAGGGGTGTATACACCTCCACTTTGCCCTATTTGTTCGACGCCACTCTGTAGCTTGCAGATATGGCTCACGTAGTGTTATATATGTGGAAAGGAGGGTCATGTGATGAGATTGTCCAGCCAGGGGTTAGGGTTACTGATGACAGGACAGAGCATCAGCACGGTCGCGAGCTCCAGCAGCCCCGGCAGGGCGCAGGGGCCCCCGCCGCCAGTGCAGTTCGAGGCGCATCGTGGGCTCTAGTTCGTGCACGGCCCAAGTCGCACCTATGCATTTCAGGGAGATAGGATTCAGTGGGGTCTCCAGATGTTGTGACAGGTATGATGACTATTTGCTTTCACCCCCGCTATGTATTAATCGATCTAGGCTCTACCTTATCCTATGTTACCCCATTAGTGGCTCGAAAGTTCAACATTGTACTGCACTGCTTCTCAAAGAACCCTTAGTATTCACACCCGTCGGTGACTCTATTATAGCTAGAAGGGTTTATCGAGGGTGTATAGTAAAGGTTGGCAACCGTCAGACCACGGCAAACATTTGGTAGAGTTAGAAATTGTTGATTTTGACGCCACTATGGGTATGGATTGTTAGCTCCATGTTATTCCAATGTATGTGAATGTTGACCAAGATGGTCTGATTCCTTCAGGAGGCAGCATGAGAGTGGAAGGGCAGTACAGCTACACCAAAAGGTAGGCTATTTCCTATCATTGAGCGAGAAAGCTTGAAAGCCAAGGGGTGCATTTACCACATTGTCGAGTTCGTGATGTTCGGGTAGAGCCTCCACTCTCCAAATCTTTGTTCCAGTTAATGAATTCCCTGATGGGCCTCTGCAGATGAGCTACATGGTATTCCCCCGGAAAGGGAAATAGACTTTAAATTGATTTATTACTGTGCACTCACTCCCATATCAATTCCCCCTTATCGCATGGCCTCGCCGAACTCGTAGAACTAAAGGAGAAGGAGATTTGTTAGACAAGGGCTTTATTAGGTTGAGGCATTTCCATTGGGGTGCGCAAGTTTTGTTTGTAAGAAAGAAGGATGGTTCTCCGCATGTGTATAGACTATATCGACAACCGAATAATGTTAATAGCTAACAATAAGTATCCGCTTCCGTGATAGATGATATGTTTGATCGCTATAGGGAGATAGATATTTCTCCCAAATTGATTCTAAGGTCTGGATATCATCAGGTTCGGGTCCGTGAAAGGGACATTACAAAGATCGTCTTCAGACTTGATACGGCCATTTTGAATTCTTAGTCATGTCCTTTGGGTTGATGAATGCTCCAAACCCGTGTTTATGGACCCGATGAACAGCATTTTTAGACCATATCTAGACCTGTTCGTGATAGTGTTTATTGTTGATATTCTGGTGTATTCTCACTCAAAGGCGTACTTCACTGGTAGATCATTTGCGACAATGCCCTGCATTCTCATGTAATCGTCGCTGTATGCCAAGTTCTCTAAATGTGAATTTTGGTCAATTCGCAGCCTTTGGGGCATATCGTCGGATGTGCCGGTATAGCTGTGCAGATACACAGAAAAATAGAAGCAGTGAAAACATGGCCCAGACCACTCCGATCAAGGTACATAGTTTCCTAGGGTTAAAGGTGGTACTACGGTATGTTTCTTGAAGGATTTTTCCACCTTAGCAAACACCTTGACTAAACAGATGCGTAAGGCAAAGAAATTTCAGTGGACTGAGGCAGGTGAGCAGAGCTTCCAGGAATTGAAAGACACGTTAGCATCAGCTCCAAAGGTGGAAAGCATTGCCGAAGGTACGTATGTTATGCGCTATTGTGACGCTTCGAAGTTTTAGGTTAGGATGTGTGTTGATGTTAAAGATGGTAAAGTAATTGCTTACGCCTGCATATCCGAGGAAACATGAAAAGAACTATCCTACCCGTGACCTAGAATTGGCCGCAGTGATTCACGCCTTAAAGATATAGAGACATTACTTGTATGGCATCCACGTGGGATATTTTCACTAATCATAAGAGCCTACAAGATATCTTCACCCAGAAAGAGTTGAACTGGCGGGCAAATTGTCAGCCGGTTAGAATTGTTTACAAACTATGATGTGAATATTCCGTATCACCCAGGAGAGCTAAGGTGGTGGAAGATGCCCTTAGCCGTAAATCTAGCGGGAAGTCTGGGCACACTTACAGCCTTGAGCAGCCGAATTACCCCTAGAATTGCATCGTTTAGCCAATTTAGTCATTCGTGTCGCAAAATAGAGGACAACTGATTCGGGGGCATATTTATATTCCCAAGTGATACTCAAATGCATCATTTTTGCCTTGTTTATCCAACAATGTTTGTACAATCTCATGTAAATTGTAGGAAAGTGTGAATTTATACTAACCAACATGATTAGCATTGTTTTGCAGAAAACGTACTTTTTATGGAGCTAAGCTGCGATATTGCGAGGAGTCGGAGATGGACTCGAGCGAGCAAGGAATTGGCCAAGAGAAGAAAGAAATAAAGAGGCTCGCGATGGAGCCGTGACATGCCGCCATCGCGAATGCATTCTCATTCGAGATTTAATTTCAAGGATTTAAAGAGGGTCCGCGATCGCGGCCGTGGCACGCTGGAATTAATTTCAGGGATCTTGACATTCCAGTGAGCGTCCGCGATTGCACCGTGGCACGCTGGCATGCCCGCGCTGTATGCCATGCCACGTTGGGGACAATTACCCTCGGATGGCCAAATTCCGTGAGAGCCTCCACAGCACCGTGTCACGCGAGGCAAGGCTCGCGATGAACTCCGCATATTGCTTGTTATTCTGGGAAAAATTCTCACTCAGTATAAATAGAACACTTAGGTTCATTTTTAATTATTCTCGACCCTGGTGGAGCAAGAACGTGGGTTACAGGCAGTTGAGAGGACGAAAATTCTTAGGGTTTTTTCTATCCCTTTCTCCTTTCTTTCAATTGTTTGTATGATTTACACTCATTTAACGATGTTCAATCCACAAATGAGTGGCTAATTTCACTTCTTGTTGAGGTTAGGAACAATTGTATTGAAATGTAATTGTTGATCATCTGGTTTTCCATCTTTTCTTCCATGGTTGTTCTATTAATTCTTGTTCTTAATGCATTGATATCTCGGCCAATGTTAATGTAAATCCAAAAAGTCCGATTTCACTGAGAGAGCATGAAACTGGAAAGTTGTGAATTAATAGGATATGATCTGTTCTTTGTTTGGGAAAATTGAGAATTGATTTACCTTAGATAGAAATATACCAAAGTCGTATTAGTCAAGTGTGGAATCGGTTTTGTATGGCTAGAACATGAATTTCTTCTTATCACATGAATGTAGGTGGAAGGTTCATGATTCTTAAGTTGGGTTAAACACGAGAGTTTTAACTATAGGCATAAGTTCCACTAGCAACCAGAGAAAAAGATAAAACCAGTTTATATCGATAATTACTTTTACATGTCTGCTCTAGCCTCAAAGATGCTCACATTCATTGTTCAGACTCACTTGTATATTCATTTTAGCTGTAGTATAAAAATTAGATAACAAAATATAAAAACTTTTCATTAATCTCTGTCTGCATTTTTTTAGAGTTACATTAACTGACACTTTTAGTGATTTGCCCCCGTAGTCCAAATTCCTCGTGGGATCAATACTTTGATTTACTTGAGCCACTTACTACTTGTTCGACCACGTGCACTTGCGTGTAGTCATCCAGACACCTGAACAGTTTTTGCGCGCCGTTGCCGGGGACTGGCAATTGGCGAAATTATAATTTTTCTTAAAGTGTTAGTTTGCTATTTCTTTATTTAAGTGTTGACAACTTGGTCTTAGCCCAGATTTTGTAGATAACAGAGTATGTTGAACACTCGGCAAGAGACAAAGAGCTCGTGGATCCATCCTTAGAGCCGGGAAAGACAATTTCATCGCCAACGTAGAGAAGTTTCAGAGAGAAACTGCAGTTTCTCAGACAAACCATCCTGGAGCAAACTACAGAATCCACCACTTGTGCGGCGTTGTTCAGTGCTCGAGGAAATGGCAACAGAGGCCGGTTCGCGATGTGGCAATCCCACATGCTAGCAATGCACGTCTAGCATTCGCAAACCTGAGCCAGGAGGGAGGTTCGAGCTTAAACAGAACATGGTGCAATTGCTGCACACAAGCTGGCAAGCTCACGTGTCTCCTCACTGAGGATCCACAACAACATATTCAAATTTTTTAGAGATAAGTGACACTTACATCCTTCGCCGGAGTGTCAACAGATTATGTCGCTTACATTGTTCCCATTCTCACTTTTGGGAGAAGCCGAAAAGGTGGTTGAAAGCTGAGCCACCGAATTCTATAACCACATGGGATGATCTAGCAAAGAAGTTCTTGATCCGGTTCTTCCCTTCCGTAAAGCGCGAAGACTTAGAAGTCAAATTCTAAGTTTTAACAAAGTTATAAGGGGAGAATCAGCATCGTTTGGGAAAGATTCAAATCACAAGGTGGGATTGTCCTCATCACCACCAATCCAATGATGTGCTGGTGCACACTTTTATAGAATGTTTGGAACCCCACACAAAAATCTTGCCGGACTCTCGCAATTCTGGGGGACAAGCATTAGAAAAGACTTATTATGAGTCAGATACCTTTGTTAAATCGTATTTAGCAGTGAAATCCCCAGGAGGGAATGCGGACTCTTCAAGGGGAGTGAGCAAGGAAAGCAGCTGGAGTCTTAGAAGGAGCTGGTTTTACAGCTATCGCTGCACAGATAGCTGCCTTAATCAACTCAACACTCACTTCGGCAACATGAGCTTGAATCAAGCCAAGCCCCAAGTGAATGCAAAGGCAAACAGATTTGGGTGTGAAGTGTGCGGGGAGTAATGAACACTGCCTGAGTGTTGCGGAGCAAATCCTGACTCAGAACTTTTGTCGGCAATGCACAAAGAGAATTAATCACCAGAAGTATGGTAACAGCTACACTTCTAACTGGAGGAATCACCCGAATTTCTTTGGGGTAGCAACAACCATCAGTGACAAAGTTCGAAATGGGGGTAAAGGAATCAAGGAGGGCGCCAGGTAACTATCAAGCACAATACAGAAACAAGAATGCCCCTCCTCCACCACCATCACCCAGCGTTGAGGAGATGTTCAAGACGATGATAGCTAACTAAGCTCAATTGCAGGCTGACTATGTTAAATTGGCAACAGGTCAAGAATAATCGCTAGCTACCAAGGCGCTCGGAGCACGGGCCATGCGCTTGCTGTAGCCCAAAACACCAGGCCTAGAGGAGGACTTCCAGCGACACAGACCCCAACCCTGCCAGGTGAATGCAGTGACCACAAGGAGTGGTTTGCATCTTGGCGTGGAACCAAAGACCACCTCAACAATGGGAGCAAAGAGAAATGGAGAGGGAGCAAATTGATGAGAGGAGGAAGAACAAGGATGTTGAACTGCAAAGACCTCCACCCCGTTCCCTCAACGATTAAAGATGAAAACAAGGAGGAGGCGTGTTTCAAAAAGGTCATGGAGGTGCTTAAACAGGTACACATTAATTTACCTCTTGTTGATGTCTTGCAGGGAGTGTCATAATAGGTACATAAAGGACATCGATAACAAAAGCAAGCATCGAGATGCCAATTTTTATGGCTCTTACGAGGAGTGCACTTCCGGATACATAACAGATTCCCAACAACGCTCAAGGTCCCTGGGAGCTTTACAATTCAATTGACAATTGGGAAAAGTATCCAAGCTCGCGGATTATGTGATTTGGGAGCCGAGCATTAACTTGATGCCGAATTTTATTCAAAAAGTTGGGGCTAGGAGTCCTAGACCAACAACAGTGATCTGCAGCTCGCGGATCGTTCCTTGGCAAGACCAGACGGTATTGTGGGAGGACGCTGGTGCAAGTCTGCTCCCTGATCTTCCCGGTAGATTTCATTGTAGCCGACTTCGAGCCGACGGTCCCATTTATTTTGGGACGTCCTTTCTTAGCTACCAAGAAAGCGCTGATAGACGTAGCTGCAGGGAAGCCTACGATGCGAGCACACGACAAGGTGGACGTGTTCGATGTACAAGGCCACCAAGCTCCCAGCCGTACGAGGAACTCTCGGTTATCAACGTGTTTGATGTCGGGGTTGCTTAGGCGTTGAGTCTCGAGAGTCAGGACGACACCCCGACGTGGGTAAGTTTGACAGGTGAGGACGTTTGTGAGAAAACGTCCGTCACCCTAGGGGCGGAATGAGCTAATGACGCCGAGCCGCGACGGTAAACCAGGCGCCGCACGGGAGGCAACTCGTGAATTTTTTGTTTTATGATTACAGGCGATAAAAGAAAAAAAAAGAGAAAAAAAGAAAAGAAAAAAATATATATATATATATGTGTGTGTGTAAATATAAAAATAAAATATTGTGTTGTATTTTTCAAACCTTGTGATTCTAAACAATTTCTTGTTGTAAGATAAATTTCAGGTTGATCGGAGGGCAAAATGCAAAGGATAGCAAAGGAGAAAAATGAGGTAAGAAAAAATTGAAAAGTGGCAAAACAAAGAGCCCATCAAGCGTTGCTCCGTGTCACGAGGAGAGCCTGGGCGTTACCCTCGTGACACGTTGAAGGCAAATCTGGAATTTTTACAAATTCCAGAATGCCTGCGCAATGGCTCCGTGTCACCGGAGGTGATGTTCGCGTTACCCTCCGTGTCACGTTGAAGTGTTATTCGTTGCCGGTCACGCCGGGTCACCGGGTAACCCGCCGAAATTCCCACTTTTAACCCCGATTTCCTCATTTCTATTATTTTTTCATCTCCTCCGCGACAACCCTTCCAAAATTCCTCTCCTCAACGTGTCACGGACCTAGGTACATAATTTCATCAAGTTTTCGTCCGTTCTTCGAATTAAAGGTATGTCATCAACTCTAACTCAATTTTAGTTGAATTTTTTCAATTTGGAGCATGATGTAAGGAGTAAACCTTACTCCTAGTTAGAAATTGAACTTAAATTCATTCAAGTTATTGTTGACGAATGTTCGTAACGTCATTGAGATTGCATGAACCGACGTAGACATGAGCTTGATCAAATCTTTGTAAAATTGTAGCTAGGGCTTGAAATTGAACATGAAAATGGGAAAGCTTGTTGAATTGCGAATGCTTGTGGGTTTGTATATGTTGGGTGAGATGAGTTGGGTCTATTATCTGTTAATATGCTAAAAGACCGATGAATATTTTTGGGAGTGAAATTGTAGCATACAAGAAATGGGTAGATGGCATAGGTTTGTATAGGTAAAGAGTTTTTCATTTTTTTCTTTTTTCATTGCCAAGTGCTATGTATAAAATTGTGATCGACGGTAATATTGTGTTAGTTGTACGAAGTCTGAGTAGTACAAATGAAGTTACACCGAATTCTCCCGAATGCACAAGGCATGTTGTTTGTGTTTTTAGTTGTTTTTCTTGTTTTGGTAAAGTAGAAATAAATTGTTCTTGTTGTGATGCTGGAATTAGGCTAAAGACTAAGTGTGGGGTGGCTCAGACTAACCCAACCTTAATGAAGCTAATTGTTAATTTGATCGATTATTGAACTCGCTCGCTTATGTGACAGATCAATGGCAAGCGACAAGACAAAGGAAAGGGCGCATCTACATCTCGGCGCCGGAAGAAAAAGGCTCAGACTGGGAACAGCAATCAGCAGCACCCAGCGGTTCCATCGCGGCCAGCGCCGCCAAAACGAAACCTGATGGGTGACAGAGGAAGGGAAGAAATGGTCAATTGAAAGCACAAGGAGAACAAGTACTTCCCCGAGACATATTGCAAGGGAGCCATTGGCACAGAGTTCCCCGCATTGTACAATCGGATTGACACTGCTGGACTGCGCTTCATTTTTGAAGAGCTCAAGGAGTGCAATCTGCACTTGGATTCGGGAGTTCTATTCAAATTGGAACCCGACGCCCACGCCACCCATCGTGGCTTGGGTGGGCCGTATTGTCACCGTTGAGCCTCATCACCTCGAATGCCATTGGGGGCACAGAACACTGACGGCCCATGTACTCCAGCAGCTGAATATCACCCACCCATATGCGGATATCAGACGCATATTGTGTGGAGCCTGCCATCAAAGACGCCGGAGTGCATAAGGAGAGGGGCTACCATCGTACATTGCCCTACTCACATGAACCGGGAAGCCAGGATCTGGCTGAAGATAGTTTGTTCCTGTTGGATTCCGGGGTGCACATGACAGATGACCTGGATTGCGTATGCCTGGTGTATGCCCTGATGAAAGGGTCGAGATAAATGTTTGGCTGGGTGATCATATCCTCCATGAAGAGAGCTTGTTTGCATCAAGGAACAGTGTACGGGTTTGGCGGTTTGCTGACCACGTTCCTGAGGGACTTGGATGTGGAGGAAGAGGCCCTAGACTATATCCTGCAGATGGAGCGGCGTGCCGTGGACGTCACAAAGACTAACCCGACACCACTCACGTCAGCTTACACTAGCCGAGCGACATGCTCGGGATGATCAGTACGTGGCCCGCATGGTCGGGATATAGATGCTCCAGCTGCACATAGGCGGGAGGCCTGCACAGAGGATGAGTTGTGGCAGCTCGACCTAGATTACCCTTTCGGCGTAAATGCCGTGGCTCTATGTCGTGGGCCCAGCCTTCGTGGAGCCTCGTGGAGGATGATGTCCCCACTAATGAGGAGACACGTCGCGAGGATTCCGATGTTGAGTCGGAGGAGGACGACGAGGGAGATTCAGACATGGAGACGAGGCAGCGGCACCCGACGAAGAAGTGAATACTTTTGTGTTTTGTGATTGTATGAACACCGAGGACGTTGTTCGGTTTAAGCGTGGTGGGAGAAGTTAGGGTGGTGTTGTTTTTGTCTTGATTTGTGTGTGTATATTCATGTCTGTTGTTGTGCTGGAATGAAAAGTTTGTGACCCTGTGATTTTTGTGTGTATGTTGCGTATTCAGATATCTTTTTTGAAGTCAAGTAGTGTCATGAATGTTAAATAGCTTTTTGCTAGAACATCATTATTACTTTTGTACCGTTAATTATCATTGGGTTTTCTGAGTTTGTTTTCGGTTCTTTTACCGAGAAGAGTCCCATTGAACCGAAGTCGCAAATAGTGACCGCTCCTGCGATGGATGGATGACGACCATCTTAAGGGAAATGCGCTTCGTAGAGTAGCTTTTATTTTTCACTTTTGGTTTGTTTGGTTGTATCCAGGCATGTTGCTACTCTATGGCTACGAAATTCCTGTTGCGTGTTGTACATGATGTTGAGAATGCAAAGGTGATTCATATGAAAGCATGCAATTTTTGTACATATGTGAGATACTTAGGCCACGAAATTCACCCGGTGTGATAGAGGCTTAATGTTGAATTCTTGTAATTAGTCGATTAAGAGTTTGTGAATATGTCTTGAGTTGAGCAA
Source organism: Datura stramonium (assembly GCA_018107945.1). Taxonomy (NCBI): domain Eukaryota; kingdom Viridiplantae; phylum Streptophyta; class Magnoliopsida; order Solanales; family Solanaceae; genus Datura; species Datura stramonium. The sequence continues at coordinate 283,859 of JACEIK010001004.1, read as the reverse complement.
GTGCAATGAGTGTATAGTGAGGTCTCGCTATTCCATGCTATTGTGAAGTACATAGAACTGCCTGCTGAGTATACAAAACGAAATGAAGGAACCGTAGTGTGGGAAAGGATGTAGGCGTTTCTTTTTTCAAATTTAAAGTTTTTTTTCTTTTTTTATACCCACCTTGAATGTTAAATCCTAGTTAGCCCATTGAGCCTTTAGCCTATTTATTTTTTCCTTTTTGTCAAAAAGGTGTAAACCAGCTTAACCCTTTCTTTCATTGTCCGTAAACCTAATCCGAAGCTCTTAAGCGCTAAAAAATAATTTTCCCACAAAGGTAAAGGAGTAAAATGGTGAAAAGAAATAAAGAGAGGAAAAAGCAAAGGATGAAAGTAAAGAAAAAAAGAGTAAAAGGTGCACTCTCCAGACTTAAAGAAAATAAAAGTGCATAATTAATCTTTGTGGTTAGTCCGGGTGTGTGGTGTGCTTAAAGAAGTTGAAAAAAATTAATTAAGACTTCAAGATGTGGAGGAGGAAGGAAGAAATTATGCTTAGATTGTGATGGGACAAGTGGATGCGCTAAGGATGCTAGTTACTATTATTGGTTAGCCCAGTATATACTAGTTCCGTAGCTTACATTATAACCCGTTAAGTCCTACGTGATCCTACATCACGCGTCCTTATATTAGTGGAGTAAAACACTAGAGGCAAGCTTATGGTTCATGACACAATGCATGTGAATTCTTTTGGGAGAGAGAGTGAAATTGTGTGTATATACCCCGGCATGAAATGTTTTAGAGTTCATGTGATTAAAAAGGGTGAAACTCTTTGTGTTGTGAGGGCACATGTTTGACAAAAGAATAAATTCGTGTCGGATATCTTGGTCAGCTAATTTGCATGAATTTGCCGATATCGAGAGTCGATTCTTGATGTCTAGGAGGTCTTGATATGTTTGATGTCATTGTAATGATTTTTATACCATGCATGTTTTCTTTGATGATTTGTTATGTAAATAATCGGTATAACTGCAGCTTGAATTGTCGAGCCAAATTAGCCATGATGGGGTGTAAATTGTATGAGGGGTAAGAGTATTGTTCGAGAAGAACAAGATTTTAAGTGTGGGGTAGGTGATCCGGGGCATATTTATGCCCAAGTGATACTCAAATGCATCGTTTTTGCCTTGTTTATCCAACAACGTTTGTACATTCTCATGTAAATTGTAGGAAAGTGTGAATTCTATACTAACGAACATGATTAGCGTTGTTTTGGCAGAAAACGCATTTTTTATGGAGCTAAGATGCATGTGGGAGGAGTCGGGATGGACTCCTGGAGCGAGCAAGGAATTGGCCAAGAGAAGCAAGAATGGAAGAGGCTCCGCTGATGGAGCCGTGACACGCCGCCATCGCGGATGCATTCTGTCCGGGAGAGATTTAATTTCAAGGATTTCCGTGAGAGATCCGCGATCGTGCCGTGCAAAATGGAATTAATGTGGATCTTGACATTCCAAAGGAAGGTGCGTTTGCACCGTGGGCACGCCGGGCATGCTCCACGTTGCATGCCGCCACGTTGGGAGCAATTACCTGACGGCCAAATTCTAGAGAGCTCTCCGCGTTTGCACTGTGTCATGGGAGGCAGTGCTCTGCGATGCACTCCGTGGACATGCTGTTTGTTATTCGGGGAAAAATTCTCACCAAGATAAATAGAAAACACTTAGGTTCATTTTTAATTATTCCGACTTGGTGGAGCAAGAACGTGGGTTATAGGCAATTGAGAGGATGAAAATTTTAGGGTTTATGTCTTCCTTTCTTTCAATTGTTTGTATGATTTACACTCATTTAACGATGTTCAATCCACAAATGGTGGGCTAATTTCACTTCTTATTGAGGTTAGGAACAATTGTATTGAAATGTAATTGTTGATCATCCGTTTTTTCCATCTTTTATTCCATGGTTGTTCTATTAATTCTTGTTCTTACTGCATTGATATCTGGCCAATGTTAATGTAAATTCAAAAAGTCCGGTTTCACTCGAGAGAGCACGAAACTGAAAGTTGTGAATTAATAGGATATGATCTGTTCTTTGTTTGGGAAAATTGAGAATCGATTTACCTTCGTGGATAGAAATATACCCGAAAGTCATATTAGTCAAGTGTGGAATCGGTTTTGTATGGCTAGAACATGAATTTCTTCTATCACATGAATGTAGGTGGAAGGTTCATGATTCTTAAGTTGCTGAGTACGAGAGTTTTAATCCATAGGCATAAGTTCCGACTAGCAACCTGGAGAAAAGATAAACCGCTTATATCGATAATTAATTTCTTTACATGTTCGTTCTAGCCTCAGCATGCTCACATTCATAGTCTGTGACTCACTTCTTGTATATTTATTTCAGCTGTAGTATAAAATTAGATAACAAAATATAAAAACTTCTTTACACCGTTGTCTGCATTTTTAGAGTTACGTAAATTGACACTTGAGGTGATTTTGCCCTCGTAGTCCACTGTGGGATCAATACTTGGCTTCCTTGAGCCACTTACTACTTGTTCGACCACGTGCACTTGTGTGTACGTCATCCAGACACCCGAACAATAGAGCGGTAATCCAGAAAACTACGTTGTCCTCTTTAGTCGTGGAAGTAAAGGAATGGGCGTGCTGTGAAGATCCTAGCCTGGTTCAAGAACAGAAGTTCAAGAAGGAGAGGTGACAGATTTTTAGACAACCGAGGATGGGGTATTGTGGTATAAAGATCATCTTTGTGTTCCAGAGACGCTGCAGGGCTTCGCTAATGCATTATGGGCGAGGTACATTATGCTCAAGTATTCTCTTCACCTGTGTTCGATGAAAATGTACCACGATATAAAAGAAATCTACAGGTGGCCAGGAATGAAGAAGTGGATAGCAGAATTCGTAGCTCAGTGTCCTAACCGCACAGTAAAAGCTGAACATCATAAAACCTAGCTGACTAACTCAGATATAGTTGTGCCTCTACGGAAATGGGAAGCAAGAATATGGATTTTGTAGCAGGATTACCCCGCACCAAGCGTAGATATGATTCGATCTGGGTGATTGTTGACAGACTGACAAAATCAGCTCATTTTCTGCCAGTATGGGCTACCGTTTCCGCCGAGGATTATGTCGAGCTGCATATCGTAGAAATAGTCGTTGCATGGTGTTCCACTGTCTATTATTTGATAGAGGGGCACAAACTTATAGCTAAATTCTGGCAATCATTTCATAGAGGCTTGGGGATGCAGGTTAACCTGAGCACAGCTTTTCATCATCGACGATGGACAGGCAGAGCGCACAATTTATACGCTCGAGGATATGTTGTGAGCATATGTGTTGGATTTCTGAGGTACGTGGGATGAACATTTACCACTCACCGAGTTAGCCTACACAAGAGGTTCCAATTGCTTGGTCTGTGATGGCGCTTTATGAGGTATTATATGGGCAAAAGTGCAGACTTCCAGTTGGTTGGTTTGAGGTAGGAGAATTAGCATTAATTGGGCCCGATATCTTTCATCAGCCGAGAAAAGTAAAGCTTTGGTTGTGAGAACGTTACCGACCGGCCGTAGCCACCAGAATCGGGAGGCCGACGTGCGGCGGAGAAACTTGGAATTCAATGTGGGTGATTGGGTGTTTCTGAAAGTTTCACCATGAAGGGTGTAATAAGATTTGGCAAGAAAGGCAAGCTAAGCCTGAGGTTTGTTGGGCCTTATCGCATTGGCCAAAGAATATGCCAGTGGCATATGAGTTAGACTTACTCCTCCAGAGTTAGAATCTTCCATCCAGTTTTCCATGTATCAATGCTAAGAGTGCATAGGATATCCTCTAGAATTGTCTGAAATTAAAGATGTTCAGTTGGCTGTAGGAGTTGGCTCTTATGAAGAAGTTCTCGTAGCCATACTAGACCAATGGATCCGCGTATTAAGAACTAAAGATGTTTCTTCTGTCAAAGTGTCAGTGGCGTAATAGGAATCGCGAGTAAATGACTTGGGGGAAGTAGAAGAAGATATGAAAGCCAGATACCTCAGTTATTTCGTAATTTAGTCGCCTTATATATTGATATTGCTTCGTTTTTAAGGAGTTGCTTTATATTCATGTGTATAAGGAGATGTTGACTTCGCTTTTTATTATGAAATGAATGATATAGTATTATATGGAGTACTCCGTATTGGACTTTTCTATGTTTCCAAGATTTTTGAAATAGTCCATATTACAGGGGAAACTCTACCTAAATTTTTCCAAAATAAGTAGAACAAGTTAAAATTTTTATAAATTAAGTTAACATTCGAGGACGAAATGTTCTAAGGGGGAAGATGTTACACCTCGTAAGTTCTTGACACTTAATTGTCCTATTCGCATGTTGGTTAAGAGTTTTAGAATGCCATATGTGCGAGAAAAAGCCCGGGGATAGACCGACAAGCGCTAAGCTCTGAGCGTCGCAAGGCAAATGCGCTTATAAATCGCATTCCGACAAATGCGACTTAAAGAGGAGGGGTTTGGGCCCAAGTATATAATCCTCCCACTTTGTTTTTAAGTTATATTTTCATTTTATTTCCGTTGAAACCAGAGAATCAGAGGAGGAAGAAGGTTCAACATAAATTTCCTTCCGTTTACGCCTGCAAAATGCAGCCCAAACTCAAATTAACTTCTGTGCAGCGAAGTATAAAGCCGCAGGGAGCATTCCTACTGAGCAGTTTCCTCAGAAATTCGCACCTAATCTTCGTCCCACCGAGCCAAGGTAAGTGGAATTGCTCCAAACTAGTGATAATATACTCCCGCATTAAAGGAGTATTTCTCCATTCTAGGTTTTCACCATTCTTCCTTCGATAAGCTCATGAATAGGTAGTAGTATATCCAAAAGTATGGTTTCTTTCCAAAATAATAGTAGAATTAATTCTATTCTTTCTTGAATATGAATACAGTTGGGAGAAATAGTTGAATACTAGCCGAGCTACGCCAGCTTAACGTAAAGTCAAGAGTTGAGTATGTAAAGCCGCTCTTCGGCAATCTAGTAGTTCCAAAGATAGCAAAATAGTACGAATCTCCAAGTAGAATGTTTCGTAAGCCGTATACTATGTTCAAGATGAATTTAATAAGCATGTTAGAATTATTATACAGTGTTCAGCATGAGAATCAAGAAATAATATCACCCTTAATATTCCGTAAATATTATTTGCATCAAAGATATCTCGCGATTAGATTCAAAGATATTTCAAGATAGAGATTCAGTAATGTATCACTGTAATATAAATATTATTATCAGATTTAGTATATATATTAAGTGCGCAGTTATTGGGTTATTTGTGGAGACATGATTGTTCTCCAGGTTGGGCACCCTTAGAGCTTTCTGACCGCCCCAAAGGTTAATAGCCGTGTCGACTCGCCCGCGCAGGGCGAGGATACGTCGTTCTACGGAGGGCATGCCATCAGCCAGTGGACAAAGATGGGAATGCAGATTCCCCCATAGCAGGCTGATCAACACTATACCACACCCCTGTCGAGCAATTTGCGCCTGTGGTGCGATTACCCAGACACAGACGTAGGATTTCGTATTTCGCATTTGTATTTAGAGTCTCTGACTGTATACAACTATAGTCAGCCTCCAGCTGAGTTCAAGTTGCATACCCAGGGGCATGCTGGATGCTCATAGTTACTAGGTTTATGGTAAGACCCGGTAGGGATATATAGATTGTGTGCTGGTTGATACCTTACGGCTTATGGGGGCTGGTAAGGTTCTGTATGCTATGTTGTGTTAGTTATTAATAGATAGAAATTAGATCAGCCATGTTGTATCAGGTATGGACTTTACTCTTTTCAGTAAAGTTACGCTCTTTTCGATTCTATCATTTCGCCGCCCTGAGCCCGTCTCTCCTATTACTTCAATATCTATCAAGATTATTGTTTGCTTTCAGTTGTTTTCAGCTATTGTATACTGGCACTGTGGTACCACGCCTCGTTTTGGGGCAATGCATTGCCCGTAGGTACTCATAGATAAGGAGCAAACTTCGTAGTTCCACCAAGCATAAGCAGTCTTTTTAGCCTTATCATCCGGCTTGGACAGCCAAAGGTTTACTTCCCTTTTGTTTGTATAGTATGGGTAGGTCAGGCCCTTTCCCGACCATCTTATTATTCTTAGAGGCCATGATTGTATATTCTTGTGGTTTGTTGTACTGGTCGATGGGACCATGTGTATGTTTTTTAGTTTGCATGTGATGGCCGTGGGGGGCCTTGTTCGTTTTCAGTTGGTGACCTTGTCGGTCACATCGCCTTAGCACTTGATTCTACTTCGCTGATAACTAGTCAGCATGGTGGCCTTGCCCCGCCCGCATAGGTTCCCTTTATGTTGTTGTTCTGGGTAGCTGTTATATTCCTACAGGTGGATATAGGCCTTGTCGGGTCGAGGCTGTATTTACAGCCGTTATATAGCTCGTTGTTTACATAAATCCAGAATTAGGAGCCAGTTCGAACCGTGGCTTAGGCTCGCAGTCCAAAGAGTCCAGTCCTAGTATGGCACAAGGTGCTAGTCATACACCCTAAGGCGGGGTGTGATAGTTTACAAAACTCATGAGACTTGGTCGGGTAATTGAGGATAGTCATTCAATAGGGATTGGTCGATTGTTTGAATGAACCTAAGTTACCGCCTAAGTAAAGTATTGGAATATATCACTAGTGTAAAACCAAGTAGTTAAGGATCCATGGGGGAACACTACCCTTAGTTAATTGTATAAATTTGGAAACAACCACCAACTTCTCAACATTGTTACTTATTTTACAAATCCCCCTTTTAGGTAATAATCGACTAAAATGCTTAACCACTAGCATTTTTCTACATCCTTCCATATTCCATTGGGGATCGACCCCAACCTCTAGTTGTCTTTATTAACAACGTCCGCTCATAATCTCGGGGCTTAGAAGTGTGGCTTGAATGTTATCACTTGTGTATGTCTAAGTGACTCCATTTGTTATGATATGTCATGATTATGCTTACGTTTCTACTATGTCTTAGGTTCAGTCTTCCGCTTAAAGTGAATGAAGTTAGACGTATGCTTATGCTATGGGTCGAATTCTGGGGACTCCTCTCGGGGTTCCTTGTCCCGTGTTACGATCCGGGTCATCTATGTTTGGGTCATGACAAAACTTGGTATCAGAGCCATAGGTTTGAAGTGTCCTAGGTGTCCGAAAGCCACTTGGGTAGAGTCTTTTCATGGTGTGAAGCGCGCCACACTTATGACAAAGAGGCTATGAGACGTTAAGGAAATGTTCCCTTCTTTCATGATCTATGTTATGCGATGAAAAGTCTTTCAATCCTTCTAATTCATGCTATCCGTGATTGCATAATCATGGCTCCTCGAAGAATGAACGGAAGGAGGAATAGAGATGGGGAAGGCCACGAGATGGCAATGGTCAGCGGGGTACTCGCAGTGTCTCACTAGTTCAGAGCCCTGCACCGTGAGTTTGCCAACGGCGCGATTTATAGAATGTTATTCAAATGCTTGCGCAAGCCTTGACGGCTCAGGTCAACCAGCAAGCCGTTGTGCATGTTCTGCAAAATGGAAATGCAGCGGGCGACTCGAGTCAGAGACTCCCTGAGGATGAACCTCGCCGAGTTTCTTAGGTCCAAGGTAGATGAGGACCCATATGAGTTCATAGAAGAGATTGTCAAGACTACACAAGTCATGGGGTGAATGGGGTTGAGTGCACCGAGTTGGCCTCTTAATAGTTAAAAGGGGTCGCGCATATCTGCTTTGGCCAATGAAGAACAAGGTCGTAGGAGCAAGTCTAGTCACTTGGGAAGAGTTCCATGTTGCATTTCTAGACTAATTCTTCCCCTCAGATTTAGGGAGTCAACATGTACTGAGTTCGTTAATTTGAAGCAAGGGAGAAATGGGATTGTACAAGAGTATGCCTCTTGAGTTCACTCGCCTATCAAAATATGCCCCGTGAGTTGGTAGCCGATCAGAGGATGTGGGTGAGTAGTTGTGTCCATGGAGTAGGGGTTATTTGACAAAGATTGTAGGACTACCATGCTTAATCAAGATATGGACTTTCCTCACATAGTGTTGTATGCCCAGCTGATGGAGGTGGCTCATGCAAGGAAGAGGAAGGCAAAGAGGGCCTGGATAGATAGACATGGTTTTTCACATTAGAGATCCGGTAGTGATCATCGCCCTCAATTTCGAGAGGTCGCTAGCTCCAGCACCATCATCGCCTAGTGTTCCATCTAGACCCAAGGGTAAATCGAATATAGGGCTTTAGGATTGAGGGATAAAAGAGGCACATAGGTGGAGCGTACCTCACTAGTCTGCGGGAAGTGCGGCAAGAGTCATGCCGACGAGTGTTTGCTCGGCTCAGATATTTGCTATGGGTATGGTAGGATCGGCGACATGCGCCGAGCGTGTCCATTTGATAGACAGGATAGTGATAGGGCCATGGCTGAACCACCGTGATAGCAGCGTTTCAAAGACGCTCAACTCCGCAGGGAGCATCTTCTAGTAGGGGTGGCGGACAACACCAAACAGATTTTATGGCCTCACCCCGCATCAGGAGCAGGAGTCTCTCACCTCGAATATGGTCTGCATGTAGAAAGTTTTTCATATTGATGTTTATGCTTTTCTAGATTTGGGGGCTACTTTTGTATTTTGTAACTCCTGCGCCATAGTAGCTGGAGTTAGTCCTGAGACTTTGTCAGAACCATTTTCAGTTTCTACCATGTCGGTGATTCAAGCCAGGCTAGGGCGGTGTATACAGGATGCCCGATCACTATACTGCATAAGGTCACCACCACTGCACCTTGTAGAGTTGTAATGAATGACTTTGACATTATTCTTTGAATGGATTGGTTGTATGCGCGTTATGCTTCGTTAATTGTAGAACTCGTATGTGGAATTTCCGTTTTCCTGGTGAATCATTCTTGGAGTGGAAGGGTGGTTCGGCCGTACTCAAACAGTCGATTTATTTCATATCTTAAGGCAAGGAAGTTGATCTCAAGGTTTTCATGTATCATTTAGTTAGGGTGAAGGATGTTGAGTTCGAGACCCCGACTATCCAGTCAGCTCCGGTAGTTCGTGAGTATCCAGAGGTCTTCCCCAATGATTTGCTCGGTGTTCCTCCCAAGCGAGAGATTGATTTTGGTATTGACCTCCTAACCAACACGCAACTCATATCTATCCCTCCTTACAAGATGGATCCAGTTGAGCTAAAAAGAGTTGAAGGATCAATTGAGGGACCTGTTAGATAAGGGTTTCATTAGACCGGACAAGCAAGTCTCCATGGGGTGCACCGTTGTTATTTTCCGAAGAAGGATGGTTCACTTCGGATGTGCAATGACTATCGACAATTGAACAAGGTCTCTTTAAGAACAGGTATCCTTTACCCAAGATCGATAATTTGTTTGACCAAATTTTCGTGGTGCCAAGTGTTTCTAGAAGATAGATTCGTGTCCGCAATATTAGCTTAGGGTCCAGGAGTGTGATATTTTTGGAAGACAACCTTCGTGGACGATGTATGGTCATTACAAGTTTGTATTTATGTCTTTTGGACTAACAAATTCTCCTGCAGCTTTTATGGACCTAATGAACAGAATGTTCAAGACGTACCTCGACATGTTCATGATTGTAATTCATTGATGATATCCTGCTATACTGCCGGAGCAAGTGAGGAGCATGCCGCTCATTTGAGAGTAGTACTTCAAACTCTCAAGGATCAATTGTATGCAAAGTTCAGCAAGTGTGACTTTTTGCGAATCCTCGGTAAATATTCTTGGTCATGTGGTATCAAGCGAAGGTATAAAGGTAGATTCTCAGAAAATCGAGGCGGTGAAGAACTAGCCTAGACCGGTGTATCCTTTAGATATTCGGAGTTTCTGGGCCTAGCTAGCTACTCCCGGAGATTTGTTGAAGGTTTTTTGTCAATTGCAGCACCTTTTGACCAAGTTGACTTAGAAAAAGGTAAAGTTTCAATGGTCGAAGGATTGTGAGAAGAGCTTTCAAGAATTGAAGAGTCGACTCACTACCGCACCAGTGCTGACCCTACCCTAGGTACTGATGGCTTTATGGTGTATTGTGATTCTTTGGAGAATCGTACTCGAGTGTGTGTGTTGATGCAGCGAGGGAAGATGATAGCATACACGTTGAGATAGTTAAAGATCCATGAGACGAATTACCCGACCCACGATCTTGAATTGGCTGCGGTGGTGTTCGTATTGAAGATATGGAGAGACATTACTTGATGGGGTCCATGTGGATGTGTTTGCGAATTCTCAAGAGCTTACAATATATGTTCACACAAAAAATCTCAATCTACGGCAAAGGAGGTGGTTAGAGCCACTAAAGACTATGATATGAGTTTTCTTTACCATCCGGATAAGGCTAATGTGGTGGCGGATGCACTTAGTAGACTCTCCATGGAGAGTGTATCCCATGTGGATGAAGGAAAGAAAGAGCTGGTGAAGGAGGTGCATCGACTAGTAAGGTTGGGGATTAGACTGGTTGACTTCGCCGATGGCAGTGTTGTTGTTCAAAGCAAATCAGAATCTTCCTCTGTGATGGATATGAAATCTAGACCAGATGAGGACCCGATTTGATAAAGTTGAAAGAAGTCGCTCAAGTCGAAGGTAGAGGTCTTCACAAAGGGGAGACGGTGTGTTTCGTACTCGTGGTCGCCATGTGTTCCATATTGATGATTTGAGGAGCTGATAGCATGAGGCCCATGGATCCGTGCATTCCATCCATCCGGGTTCCACTAAGATGTATCGTGATTTACAGAAATCTATTAGTGGGATGGCATGAAGAAGGATATTGCAAAATCTATAACCAAGTGCCCGAACTCTCAACAAGTAAGGGTTGAGCATCAAAGGTCGAGGAGTACTTCAGATATCAGCATTCCTACTTGGAAGTGGGAAGAGATTAATATAGACTTCATCACAGGACTACCTCATACTCACCGATAATATGATTCCATTTGGGTGGTGGTGGATAGATTGACCAAGGCTGCACATTTTCTACTAGTAAAAACCACGTACTTAGCGTAGGATTACAAGCCATATCCGGAGTTGGTTTGATTTTTGTGGAGTTCCTTGTCTATTACTTCACACCGAGGTACTCAATTTAATTTCAGTTTTGGCGGTCTTCTAAAAAATGCCTTGAAAAACCAGGTCAAACTCAACACAACATTTCATCCGCAAACAGATGGTCAAGCGGAGTGGACAATTCAAACTCTTGAAGACATGTTGAGAGTTTGCGTGATGGACTTTAAAAGAAGTTGGGATGATCACTTGCCCCTGATCGAGTTTGCTTACACAACAGCTATCACTCCAGTACCCAAATGTCACCGTTCGAGGCTCTCTATGGGCGAAGATGTAGATCGCCCCATCGATGGTTTGAGGTTGGTGAGTAGCCATGATAGCGATTCCGTTAATGAGGCTATGGTGAAGGTTCAGCTTGATACCCCGATAGCTAAAAATCACTTAGAGTCATCAAAAGTCCTATGCGGATGTGAGGAGAAGAGAGTTAGAGTTCGAGGTGGACGAGTGGGTGTTTCAAGGTACTCTATGAAGGGAGTAATGCGGCTTTGAAGAAAGGAAAACTCCGCCCCATTTATGTTATCCCTACCGCATTATCGAAGAGTTTGTAAGGTAGCGTATGAGTTGGACTTTCCTCAGAGTTATCTTCTTCGGTGCATCCTGTGTTTCATATCTTTTGAAGAAATGTTTAGTAGATCCAAACTCTAGTAGTCTCATAGCGTTGGTGGGAAAGGTAGCCTCTGCAATTTATGAGGAGGTTCTCGTGGAAATATTAGACTGGTCGGCTTCGAAGCTAAGGAGCAAAGAAGTAGCTTCTGTTAAATTGTTATGGAGGAATCAACATGTTGAAGGAGCCACCTGGGAATCTGAAGCAGATATAATGGATAAATACCCACACTTATTCTCTACCACCAATTTTGACTCGAGGTATCGCTTTTCCCTATAACTCTATTTATTTTTCATGTTCAAATCATGTGTTCAAGTTTCTTTTATGTGCATGGATGAATGTGAAGTATGAAATCAGTTCAGCTATGTGATGTGAATCGGAGGTAGTTATTCCGTTAATTTTTGAGTTAAATGATTAGTGTTGGGGTGTAATGATTGCATGTCTTTGTTTTTCTCGTTTGTTACCAACATTCGATGATGAATGTTTCCTAAGGAGGAGATATTGTAATATCCCGAAAAGTGACTAACATTAGACCCGGGATTCAAAATTTGAAGTTGGCTGAAAATTGGGAAAACATCACAAGACGGGCAATGTAACAACTCGTGGGTTGGAACCACGTCGTTGTTAGCCGTGGTGAGGGGAGACCCGGGGTCATCGGATACAACAGAGGAGTAACGACTATTTCTTGAAACAACGAGTCGTTATATGTACTCGTGGATAGCACTGGACCTTGGTAGTTGGGGAAGTAATGGGTCATCCAATTACCTATCATGAGTAATGACGAACCGCGTCACCATTCGTTGTCTAGGTGGCCGTATTTCCAAGGTACTATCGGTTCAAGAACACAACTCATTGAAAAGAAACCACAAGTCGTGGTAAGGCTCGTGGTGGGAAGTTCAAGTTTGTGAAGGGGGCTAGCAATGGTCGACCTAACGACCCATCGTTTGAATCAATGACTCATCCCTTGCCGAGTCGTGCGAAGAACTGAAGTAGAAGTCAAGTAGTGGCCCAACGAATGGATACCACGAGTCTTGGTTTCATGCAACGACTCGTGGGATCAGTCGTTGGTTTGCACAGGATAGTTTTCAAGGAAAATTTCATTTAGGGTATTTTTGACTTTTTTATGCTCTAAGGCCCTAAACTACGTCATTTTATGTACTCTTCTAAGTATGATAAGATAGGCTAAGTCCCCAACCTATTCATTCTCATGCATTCAAATTAAGAGAATTCTAGAAAGATCAAGCATAGATTCAAGCTTTCCTATCAATCCTCCATTGGGCATTCAAGGAATCTTAGAATTTGATCTTACCTAGGTATGTAGGGGTTACGAATGTGTTTCCCGTTCACACCCATGCCCATTTTCTATTAATTTACGGAAATCTATCAAAATCTATTAGTTTTTAGTTCAAGTCTTGAGAAAATTTTATGATTTTCTAATGGGCTTTTATGATTTATGAATCTCTTCATAATTTATGGTTTTTGATCAGGTTTTACAATTTATTTTACTTATAAAATTATCGATTTTGATTTCTATTCAATTAAGCCTAATCATGCATGATTTATGATGAATCGATTTATGATCTTCCCTTCACATGTTGATATTTATGAACCAAGCATGATTTATGATTTAAAATATGAAATTATTCAAATGGCCAACATGATTTGATGATTTACAAGTTATATGCATGACCTTCAAGTATGCATTGGCTTTATGATTTATGAATCAATGAGATGAAAGCATGTTTTCAAGTTACCCAATGTTTCTATAAACATGTTTTAGAATGAATTGAGTATTGTAAAGCATGATAAAGCATTCAGAAATGCCCACATGATGAAGAATTATTATGATTTATGAAATGAATTTCATGATTTATCGATTTACGATGTTAATCGACTAAAGGGCCTTTAATTCTTGGCTAATCATGTTTTATGGGGATCAATGAATGATGAATGATTATTTTTAGCCATGAATCTTAATGAATGATGTTATCGACTTACGTATGAGCCTATTATGCATGTTTTTGGGAGCCATGTCTAGCACCGAGCAGCCTAGCGTTCAAAGGACTAATAGTGTCTCATAACCACATGCCACCATGGGTTTATTATATACATTATAATGGATAATGATCCCCTCTTTTGTGATATCACATAATGCACGTCCCTCGACTTTGTTCAGATAGGGGTGACTCTGCCCACTTGAGTGAGATAGTTTGGGCATCATGAAAGGCTATACCATGATGGTGTTAGTTGGTGATGATTCCTCCTATTGCTCCGCATGTTTTACGCACTTTCTTGTTTACTATATTGGCTCAAGTGATGATTTTATAAAGTTTCTCTATGATTATGATAATGAATGATCTATGAATGATTTGAAAACCTTGAGCCTTATGTTATGTTATGATGTTTATGATTAAAGCATGATGTCCCACTCTTATGATGTTTTATGAGTTTACATATTTTAATGTCCGTTTTACTTACCCCCGGCCACTGCACATTCCACGTATTGACCGCATACTTTTTATATTGTATCGTCTTATGACAGGTCCCAGCTCTCGTGCTCATCCTCATATCTAGACTCAGAGTGTACTTTCGCCTATTGGTGAGTCCTCATGTTCTCGAGGGCCGCTTGACGTACATTCATGCTATTTTATATTTTGGTACTTGTCCATAGTTGGGGTGTTACCTGTCAACCCATCGTATGTAGTAGAGGCTTTCGGACAGTGTGTAGTACTCATCTTTTGTATGTCTAAGTGACTCCATTTGTTATGATATTTCATGATTATGCTTACATTTCCGCTATGCCTTATGTTCAATCGTTTAAAGTGAACAGAAGTTAGATGTATGTTTATGTGTCATAATGCACCTTTCACTTCTAAAATCTTTAAACAGCAGATCCGCTCGTTGATTTGAGTACTTCTTTAATCATCAAAGATAATTGAAGAGAAAAAGCACACTGTTGAATGCAATAATGTGTTAATTTTCCTTTTCTGTTCTTTTTTAAAAAATTATCATTGAATACAATGAAGAAAATATAGAAAACACAATATTTAAATACAACAATCGCTGCTTTTGTTAACACACTTTGGTTAGATCATACACTGTTTTTTTTCGTTTTTCTACTATATAGGAGTGTTGACAGACAATAAGATTACGACCAAAGAGAAAAGGTTCATCCATGCAAAAAAAATATGAAATTAAATTTTAATTTTAATTAAATTACATGTTTTTTTTGTTTTTTTAATTTTATATTTTTAATAATTATTACTTTAAAAATAGAATTTTGTTTTCACTAATTTTGATGAGCTTTTCTTAATTTGGACGATCAATTACAAAAAAATAAATACATTTTTGATATGATATCAATTTATTGTGCCAAAACAAGTCGCAATAACTCATAATATGATTTATCAAGTGCTAATTGTTTAAATTTTTTATTTTTTTTATTTTTTTTATTTTTTTTAGTTTTTATAATTTTATATTACAATGACTCTTCGTAATGCTAATATTTTGTCAAGCCCGCCTTGGGAGGCATGACTGCACTGTGCCCTATTAAGACCTCGGGACTGGTTGACTAATGAGCCTAAGCACTTCTAGTGCCAAAGGTTGGCTCTAACTCTGGGTTCATGGAACCGGCTATATAACGGCTAAAAATACAGCCTCTACCAACTAGGCCTATAGCCCTCGTAAGACAACAACAACAACCAATAACAATAGTGTAGAGAACCTATGCGGGCCGACAAGGCCACCATGCTAACACCACCGAAATACCGAATCAAATGCTAGACTACTCGCGTGACCGGCAAGGTCACCAACTAACTGAATAAGTCTCACACGGCCATCATAAACAAATTAAAACATACACACGAAGCCACACGACCGGTTCAACTAATCACAGGGAATATACACCCGCAAGCCTCTAAGAATATCGATAAGATGGTCGGGACAATGGCCCAAGCCTACCCATACTGTACAACAAAAGAAAAATAAACCTCTAACTGTCTAGCTCCGGATGACAGAGCCGATGAGTCTGTGACCTGGCTAGAATTACGAGGGATCAGCCTTCGTCTATGAGTACCTGCAGTAAGTAATGCAGCGCCCCCAAACGGACGCCGTTACTCACTGTACCGGTATGCTAAGAAAATCAACATACGTAAGATAAATAGTATAATCGGGTAGTTATTGAAATGACAGAGGATAGCTAAAATTGTCTGGAATAGCAGAATTTGTACCGAGCTTAACCGTACTGGAAAGAAGATAAGAATCATACCTGTCGATGCGGCATCCTACTATCTATCAATTTAATAAGTAACATATATATATAACATTAATACAATAACAAAAACAAACAAACAATATATATATATATATATACAAGAACCTATACCAGCCCTATAAGACAGAAGGTGCCTATCAACACGGGTCTATATACCCCTACCCGGGTTGCCATCCAAAAATAAATTCACTCCACTCACCTAATAACCACGAGCACCCCGCCGGCCCTCGGGTATGCAACTTGGACTCTATGGGCCCCGACTATAACTATATCTCGAGCCGAGGACTCCCGTGAATCGTAATCTCGAGATCTCGTATCTGTAATTTGTAACTGCTCCCTGGCGCAAGCGCTCGAAAGGGTATGCTATAATACCCACACTTTTCTATGGGGAATCTGCATCTCATCTTCATCCTAACAAGGGACGGCATGCCACTTCTCGGAGTGACATATCCTACCTCGCGGGCGAGCGACACAACTATTAACCCCGGGCGGCATGAAGCTCTAAGGGTTCCCACATAACACAATCAGGTCTCAACAAACAACAATAATCACACATAACATGTATAAAAACCTCATAATACTGTCCATGATCTTATATTCTATTCGAATCTCTTGCTGAATTAAACCGAATCGTACCGAGTTTTATTGAGTCTCGGAATAATATCTCACATCTCGATACTAATTTACTTCTACTTTTATTGTAGATACAACAAAATAATACAACAACATATTTATCGTATTCACACCGGCGCTTTTAATAATTTAATTCTCCGGACTTTCTTCTAGAATTTATCTCTATTTTACTATCCTAGAATTACTAACTTGCCGAAGAAACCTAAGGCTTTACATACCTCACCGACTCTTGGCTAACTGGGTGTAGCTCGGCCAATATCCAGCTATTTCTTCCAACTGCGTTCATATTTATAGCAATTAGAACTAAACTCATCCATATTCCGGAAGAAAACCTACTTTGGAATATATATATAGCTCCCAAACTTTGACTTATCAAAAATGTAAATGAAAACTCGCTATTTAAGTCCGAAGGGAGAAATACTCACTTTAGGCTGTAAGTATATTTACACTATTTTGGAGCAATTTCACTTACCTTAGCTTGGGAAGATGACGATTCTCCGTACCCAAATTCTACGAAACTAACTCCACAGAATGTTCTTTGCATCTTTATACTTCGCACCGGCTATTTTGAGTTTGGTGGCGTTTAGCTGTATTCGGAAGGAATTTTAATGAAAACCCTCTCGCTCCTCTTGTCCTCTCGTTCGTTTCCGAAATGAAAATGAAAAGAAATAAAATTAAAACGAAATGGGGCTTTATATACTTGGGGTCAACCCCACCTCCATGACACGCCTCGGCCACCGCGGAGGTGAGCCCTCCGTGACACTTTGGCCACTGCGTGACGGGGTCTCACTCGCCTCCTCGCGATGTTTCAACGGCGCTTTGTCCGTCTTCCCCGGGCCTTTTTATGGCATGTATGGCATTCTAAAACTCTTAACCAACATGAGAAAAGGACAATTAAAAGTCAATAATTTATGGGGTGTAAATATCCTCCCCTTAAGAACATGCATCCTCGAATGCTTCGGGCCGCAGCACCTCAACTTACTTGACTTATTCTAGAAAATTTCGCAGTTTCCGTAATATGGACTATCTCATTAATCCCGAAATACGTAAAAGTCAAACACAGTACCTACGTATCACTATTGCATTCATGACGCAAAGAAACTAGAGTCAACTATCTCATTTATACACATAACATAAGGCAATTCATTAAACAACAATACTAACGTACTCGGGCTGATTAAGTCTCGAAACAAACTCGAGGATATCTCGATTTTCATATCTTTCTCTACTTCCTGTCATTTCCTACATTATTACGCCATAACACCTTGACAACATAAACATCTTAGTTCTTAATCTCGCGACCGGCTGTCTAGTATGGCTAATGGAACCTCTTCATAAGCCAGCTCTTCCGTAACCTGGACATCCTAAACTGGGACAACTCGAGGGGTCTCCTATATAATTCCTCGCATGGACACGTGGAAAACCGGGTGAACAGACTCTCTAATTCGAGGTAAGTTCAACTCGTATGCCATTTGGCCTATTCCTTGGCGAATCTGATAAGGCCCAAAAATCTCGGCCGAGCTTGCCTTTCTTTTCCGAATATCATCACCCCTTTCATTGAGAGACTTTCAAGAATACCTGGTCATTCACAAAACTCCAAGTTTCGCGCCGGGATATCAAAGATATGATTTCTTGGCATGGACAAATTTCTAAGAGGGCGTTCTCTCGATAAGCTTTACTTTTTTTCCTCTGACTAATGAATGATATTCGGCCTAATTAATGCTGATTCTCCTACCTCAAACCAACCAACTTAGAGACATCTACACTTCCACCCATATAATGCTTCATAGGGCGCCATCCGGATAGCCGAGTGGTAACTATTGTTATAAGAAAATCTCCAATATGTGGTGAGTGCTTACCCCAGCTACCTCCAAAGTCCAACACACACGCTCGCAACATATCCTCGAGCGTCAGAATAGTGTGTTCTGCCTTCCCATCCATCTAAGGATGAAAAGTTGTGTCAGTTATCCCGTGTCCCCAAGCCTCTCTAAAATGATCGCCAAAATTTAGTCGTGAATTTGCGCCCTTCGCTGAGATAATGGACACCGGAACACCGTGTAACCTCGACTATTTTTCTGATATACAAACTTGACATAATCTTCAGCAGAAAAGGTAGCCCTTACAGATAAAATGAGCTAGTTTTTTTATTAGAGTTGTGGACAACTAACTCGCTTTGTTCTTCTAATTGAACAATTGTAAAGTCAAGCCAGCGACTTACTCTCAAGCGATCTGTCCCTAGATATTCATAGGGAACCTACTGACTCCTTTTCTTAGTAAACACCGTGCTGGGCGTGAGTACTACAAATTCCTTATGCCCGGTTCGTATCCACTCGAATCTATACTGCCGTTCTAGGAAATTCCTTGTCTTATAAGCAATTCTATAAAGATCGGCTCTTCTTCTAGGATCAGATTCGAGACATCTTACGAGAACTGCCTGAGGTACTAGTCTATCACCGACTACCGATATGGACCCTCCCCTAGGCTACCCATGGGTTTGTCTCGACCGGACGGCCGGGCCGACTTGCGGGGTGTTCTATGAAATAACTGCTAGGTTGACTAAAGCCGACTCTCACCTACAAGGCCGGAAAACAATGTACGACCACTTAACATACTGTAGAATTATGGTGTTGCTAACTCGAATAGGCTTATTCGGTCTCTATTTCTGCCTCGGGAACATGCGATAACGCACGGGTCTTTAGATACTGCCAATACAGCGCTAGCCGGTCGCTAGACCGCCTAATTGTTCCCGTATCATCTAACCCCGATTCGTGCTACGAATCTTGTGAGCTGCTGAAGTCTAGATCTGGCATCAAACATATAAGTCCATTAACTCAATAAAACGAGAACCGAGAAGTTTCTATGGCTTCATACGAATCACACTTAACCTGCCCCTTTTTAGCGAGGGGTCCCGCAGCATGATCTCGTATATACGTCCTAGAAGCTAACCAGAATCTATGGGACCGTAACCCCTATGGCCAAATACTCATGCACATCTGAGTAAGATATATATATCTTTCAATAATACATTAACAATACAATCAATTTTTTTTTTTTTAGTGAACTAATTTATCTGACATACTTACTAATCACTATGATGGATATGTTATCGCTTCTCTACAGTTCTAATGATACTCCTAAACTCTATTGTATCATTTATTAGATTCTCCGATGTGGAAGTAAACAAATAATGACTATGAGTTTATGATCATATTTTAAATGCAAATACTTGATAACATAATCATCCTCCACCTTAAAGGAGGTTTTAATTTCACGTTATATTGAGGCCTTGACTTCCCAATGGTTTTACTGTGCACAATTAGACATTGAGTCTCTGGCGTTCGCACTCTCTTAACTTCCCTAGGTGGATACTACATAACATTCGTACTATAACCTTACCGTCTCTTTAACCGTCGGGCCTGAGGCTTGGGGTCTCATTACATGATATTCCTATCAACTGAGGTGATTCTACTTTCCCCTCAAAATCAGTATTCCTGCTTCTTCCCCTTATCTTGCTTAAGCCGAGCTCGGTTCAAGGTACTTGCCTTACATTGTTAATAAGGTTACCGGTCAAGTCTCAAACTCTATACTTCTTCCTCGGCTTGCAGTCAGACCCATCCGATTCACATGACCTTCCTAACTTTCAAGATCACAACCAAATTCATAATCTGATTATCTTATGTGTATATCCCGCCAAGCAGCCAACTGTGAAAGGACTTGGCCTTTTTTCGTCTCGAACTTAACTATTACCGGAGTTCATCATCGACATGTCTTTTACACCCACTTCGAGTAAGCTAGTAGTCTTACTCGCTCTTTTCCGACTTATTAACGTATGGGTCTCGCACAACTTATGTAATCATAGGGGCTCCTTTACTCTTTTTAACCCTTTCCTCGAATCAAACAATCCATCTTCACTTATTGCCTACTTTGGGCAACATTGCCTCAATCCTTATGCCCTTTGCTATACTGGAATCAAAACTAAGAGGTAGGAATAGCCTTTTCTCACCGCAACGAAACGAAACATGGAACTCGTACTCATTCGAAAGATGGAGGTGGAGTCCTACATTCCCCCTCTCTCACATCTATCCGATAATTTAATATTACTCCGTCATCTTAAATAGATCTTATATATCTAAAAATAAAACAACTCAGAGCACATCGCTATGCTTCGACTTCCTACTCTGAAGTTAGTAGAAATGTATTCGTGATGGTACCGATAGAGGTGTATCACATTGGCAGTCCCCGATACCTCCTCCTATCAAGCAGTTACCCCGCAACCGCATCGGTGCCCTCTCCCGCCGCTATAACCAAATTTCTCGCTTTGATAGGGTATCGCTGATCTAACTTTGTATCTATAACCAAAGAGTATGATAAGTTATAGGGACTCAACCCTATAATCGTACTGCTCACAAGCACGACTAAATAGGAAGAAGGAGTAACCGTCCTATCATGCCTTGTAGCCTCCTGCCTAACGTATGTGGCGCACAACACATCCATAGACAAGAATCTGGTTTAGCACGACTCCCGCACTCCCCCGGGATACGACCCGCTTCGATACCAAGTTTGTCACGCCCCGCCTTGGGAGGCATGACCTGCACCTGGTGCCCTACTTAGACCTAGACCGTTGACTACCGAGCCTAAGCACCCTGTGCTAGGCTGGCTCTAACTTCGGGTTCATGGAACCAACGGGCTATATATCGCTGTGAACACATCCTCCGGCCGACAGGGGCCTATAGCCACATGTAAGACAACAACAATAACCGTAACAACAATAGCGTAGGAGAAAACCTATGCGCCTATTGGCTGGGCCGCCATGCTTACTAGTTTCACTGAAATACTGGAATCAAATGCTAGAATACTCGCGGACCGGCAAGGTCACGAACTATTAACCTAATAAGTCTCAACACGCCTATCATAAACAAACTAAACCGTAGACACGGCCTCACACAAACGGCTCAACTAATCACAGGAATATACACCCACAAGCCTCTAAGAATATTGATAAGATGGTCGGGACAGGCCCCGGCCTACCCATACTGTACAACAAAAGAAAAAATTAAACTCTTTGATCGCCTAGCTACGGATGACGAGCTGATGATTCTGTGTGCTGGCTAAAATTACGAGCGATCAACTCCTCGTCTATGAGTACTTGTAGGCACACGTGCGCCCCCAACGGCCAGCACCACCGGTACCAAGTATGCAAAGAAAACTGAACATAACCGAAGATAAACAGTAATACTGTTAGTTACTGAAATGAGAGGATAGTTAAAACTGTCTGGAATAGCAGAATCTGTAATGAGCTAACCCGTATTGGAAAGAAGATAAGAATCATACCCGTCGATGCGGTGTCCCCGTTATCTATCAATTTAATAAGTAATATATATATATATATATATATATATATATATATATATATATATTTAATAAGTAACATATATATATATAGCATACAAGAACCTATACCAGCTCCCATAAGACAGAAGGTGCCTCATCAACACGCAATCTATATACCCCTACCCGGGTCGCCATCCAAAAATAAATTCACTCCACTCACCTAATAACTACGAGCACCCCGCCGGCCCCCTGGGTATGCAGCTTGGGCTCTCTGGGCCCCTGAGTATAAATGTATTTTAGTCCGGAGGACTCCTGTAACTGTAATTGGAGATATGTATCTGTAATTTGTAATATGTGCCCTGGGCGCAAGCGCTCGACAGGGTATGCTATAATGTTGATCATCCTTCTATGGGGAATGATACATCCCATCTTCGTCCTACTGCAGACGGCATGCCACTCCTTGGAGTGACATATCCTCACCCTCTGGTGGGCGAGTCGATACAACTATTAACCTTGGGGCGGCAAGGAAGCTCTAAGGGTGCCCGCATAACACAATCATGTCTCAACAAACAACAATAATCATATATAACATTTATAAAAAACCTGATAATACTATCCATGATCTAATATTCTATTCCTAATATCTTGCTGAATTAAAATGAATCTGATATTGAGCTATATTGAGTCTGGAATAATATCTCGCTGTCTGATACTAATTTACTGACTTTTATTGTGAATACGACATAATAATACAAAATATATTTACTGAATTCACACCGAGATTAATAATCGACTTCTGGACTTTCTTGTAGAATTTATTCTATTTTACTATACTAGAATTACTAACTTTCCGAAGAAACTGGCTTTACATACCTCAGTACTGACTTCTTGGCTAACTGGTGTAGCTCGGCCAATATCTAGCTATTCTTCCAACTGCGTTCATATTTATCGCAATTAGAACTAAACTCTTCCATATTCCGGAAGAAAACACTACTTTGAATATATATATATATATAGCCCAAACTTTGACTTATCAAAAAACAGTCAAAAACTCGCTATTTCTCGAAAGTCCAAAAGGGAGAAATACTCACTTTAGGGCTAGGAGTATATTGACACTATTTTGAAGCAATTCCACTTACCTTATCTCGGGAAGACGATGATTCTCTGGCTGAATTTCATGAAACTAACTCCACAGGAATGTTCTTTGCATCTTTATACTTCGGTAGCCGAAGTTATTTTGAGTTTGGAGGGCGTTTAGCGGTGTAATCGGAAGGAATTTTAATGAAAACCCTCACTTCTCTTTGTCCTCTGTTCGTTTTGGAAATGAAAATGAAAAGAAATAAAATTAAAATGAAGTGGGGGCTTTATATACTTGGGGCTGAAGCCCACCTCCATGACACGCCGGCCAACGCGGAGGTGAGCCCTCCGTGACACGTTGGCCATCACAGAGGGGGTCTTCCCGGCCTCCTCTTGCGATGTTTCAATGTGGCGCTTGTCCGGTCTTCCCCCGGGCCTTTTTATAGCATGTATGGCATTCTAAAACTCTTAACCAACATGCGAATAGGCCAATTAAAAGTCAAGAATTTATGGGGTGTAACGTATTTATATTAAAATGTTAATATATTAATGGTGTAGTAATACAATCTTTTATAATAACTAATAAGAAATATACATATAATGCATGCATTTATGTTTCACGACCCCAAATAGGCGGGTCATGCGGGCAGCTACATCGACTCTACTCAACAGGAGAACCCTTGTGGAACATTACCATTATTACCCAAATTTTTCTTTACAGTTCATTAATCAACAATAACTCAAAATAAAAATAAAATAAAACTTCCCAAAGCCATGACTCTCCACAGATATAGTCTAGACAGGTACAATAGCTCTAATAGAATACATGAAAAGATCAAAAAGACACAACTTCATCTGAGAAGGACATGGAAGTTGATGCTGAGTACTCCATGCTAATCAAGGAACTTCAACTTTTCATGACCTACACCAAAAAGGCATAGCAAGGTAGTATCAGTACACCACACATAATGGTAGATATCATGGGCTGACTAAGGTTAGTTAACACAATAGCATAATAATCAACATACAATCAATGTTACTAAATTCAATAATCATTACATATATGCAACGACTCAATAACTTTTAATACTACACTATCTTTTCTTAAGTCTTGTCAAGGGTTGTGAAATTACCCTACCGTCCTAGCGATCAGCTTATCTCAAATCTGCCTCTCTCTATCTCCACTGTAGCAAAGACTCAAGCCACTATAGTGATCCCGCTGCCACGACAATGTACCCGCTGCACCGCTATTCTGTCGCGACCCAAACATAGGTCCAGATCGAGATACAGGACCTAGAACCACGAATGGCTCCAAGTCGATCAATGGCATGAACATAGCGGCTAAAGAGAATAAATTAATGAAAACTAATAAACTAAACATAAATAAGCAGAACTCTGCATACATATATCATAAAAGTATGAGAAGAGTCAATGCTCGACAAGACTGAACATATACATAAATGTTTGATAAGCCTTTAAACTGTCTAATTAGCTGATGGGACAACACCCCTAACTAGCTCTAAATTCTGGGACTAAATAACAAAACAACAAACTAAACTGAATGTCCTTGGAAGATGAGAACTCACCAACACTGGCTAAACTGGACTGGTATGAAAATAGGACTAATGGCGTGACTAAGTGTGATCACTAGGACCTGTATCATGAAATGATATAGCATGGAATATGCGTTAAGTACATGGAATGTACTGAGTAAGGTAAGTAAAATAGGCTGAGTAAGTATAACTGAAATCATGCAAATAACATAAATAATAAGATCATAAGAGTAAAGACTGCATGCCGATATCTGAAAACATATACAGTCATAAGCTGAATTTCATATAAGAATAAAATGTCCCAAAGTTGAAAATCGAGTCATATAGCTTGCCATAACTAAATCATTAGTAAAAGCTTATCAACTAAACATTGGGTCAAACCTGCTGACAAATAATAGCATATGTGATAAACATGCATAACTAAAATTATGAGGAATAATTGGAGGATTTGTCTTAATCGACACCATCATGATAGAGCTTACATCATACTCCAACTATCTCGCTCAAGTGGGTAGAGCCGTGCCAAGATTGCAAAGGAAATGAATGATAATTGGCGTGATATCATTAATAAGCACCCCATAGGGTTAATCATGAATATATACCTACGGTGGCATGTAGTTATGAGACCTCAGAGTTTACCTGAGCACTGGGCCTACTCGATGCTAGACACTACTCCCAAAACATGCACATGAGGGCTCATATAATTAACATCAATCATACATGATGTTCATAGGCTAGTTAAATCATAACATACTTGATCATACTTGAATTACATTACTAGCCATGAAAAAAGGGCCTGTGAGTTGGCCAAAATCATAAACTCATATATCGTGAAAAACATACATGCTTGAGCAAATCACCATACTTAAAATTCATAAATTCATGAAGAGTAATTGTAGGAAATGATATCATAAATCATAAACCATAATTTAGAGCTTGAAGAATCGAAATCATAATAGAATCATAAACTTGACTTTTCATGAAACTTGCATAATTTAGCATAATTTTCCAAAAAACTTGAAACTTAAATTTATAATCAATTATTATATAAAAATTTGCCCATGAATCTTAAAACATTCTTTGAGACATGAAGGGAATTGACCCATAAATAAATCATACATAATTTCATAAAATTAGGATAAAACCCCATAGGATCATAAACTTGATTTAAGACTTAAATTCATGAACTTAAGGAGAAATATAGAAATGAGAGTGAAAGAAAAATATCATTCATAGTCCTACGTACTTGGGTAATTGATTCTCAGCCTGTCTTTGAAAGCCCAAGAGATTTGGAGAGGAATTGGGGAAGTTCAAGCTTGATACTCAAAGGAAATTTTCTAATCTTGCATACATGGGAGGGAAATAATTTAGAATAGGTTAAACTCCCTTAACACACCTATATCAAGGATTACAATGACATAGTATAGGAGTTAAAATCATGGGAAATTACAAAATTGCCCCTTAGAATTGGGCAGAATTTCCACAACTGGGCACCCCGATGGTACCTGTGATGGGTTGTCACACTCCCAATGGTCCATAATTTGTGCTACCGCCCTAAACTAGTTAGGTTAGCCAAAATCTCCTTTTGATGATAAAAGTGATGAGTCGTTACTATTCGATGGTCCGTCGGGTCTGCCGTCACCCCTAAGTCCGAAAATTTTCCTTCGATGATTCAACCGACGGTCCGTCACTGGTCTGACGATCGTCACTAGCACTGTGAGGTCAGTGACGGGACGTCAGCCATGCAGCCAAACTTGAACATCACCAATGACTATCCATCGCCTTCCTAATGACCATCACTTGCGTCGTCAGTGGCGTGACGGACCGTCAGTCACTCCGTCACTCCCTACACCAGACCTGCAATTTCAGTTGTTTTCCTTTATCAAGCTATTCCAGGTCCAAGGTGTTACAATATCTCCCCCTTGGGAACATTCTTCCTCGAATGTTAACTTAAAACTGATGGAGGGCTAAGGGAGGGAACTACAACTCCAACACTGAGTAATTTTAAGTGACACTGACGGAGCAACTGACTCCGGACTGAAATACATGAATGAAATGAACTCACACAATATACATGCATGAAAGGACATGAAAGAAACTTAGATACATAAACTCAACATGAGACTGAATAGAGAACTAGGGAGGAAACTAATACCTCAAGCTGGAACTAAGCCGGAAGGGAAAAGATGTGGGTATCTATTAATTATATCTTCTTCAGCCTCCCATGTAGATCCTTCAACAAGTTGATTCCTCCACAATACTTTCACAAAAGCTACTTGTTTGTTCCTTAACTTCCGAACCTGACGATCAAGGATCTTAACGTGTACCTCCTCATAAGTAAGGCTATCGTTTACGCCTACGCTCTCCATTGGAATAACTAAAGTCGGGTTACCAATGCACTTCTTTAACAATGATACATGAGAAACTAGATGCACTTATGCTAACTTTGCTGGTAGCTCCATGTAATACCCTGAAAGCCTAAGATCAGACCCGAGGGTTGAAATGGAGAAAACAAAAATTTCTGCACCAGGTCATAGGACGAGTCATCCAGTGACTCGTGAGGTACACCATGACTCGTTGGGTGACTCGTGGAGTGAAGGGAGAGTTTGGTTGGATTCTTTGTTGGGGGGTTGACCACGGGTGAATCCACGATTCATGGTCAGGGCCACGAGTCATTAGGTTGTTTGTGGTCAGGAATTTGATTTGGGTGTTGAAATGATTGGTAGTGTTCCTCACGACCAGTCACCACGAGTCGTCAGGTAAACCATGAGTCATGGTGTCCCTCGTGGTGACCAGCAAAGATAAGCTTTACAGTGTTGGCGATGAGTGCAGGCCATGAGTCGTTCCCTCAGGCAATGAGTCGTCTAGTACCTCGTTGGGACTGGCAGTATGACTTTTCCTATGAAATTAGTAAGAGCTTTCCATAATTCCTAAGTTCCTAAGACCTAAACTACATCGTTTTAAGTTTAGATAGGTGTGTTTTAAGAGGGTTTATACCATTCTAAGCCTATCCCTCTCCATGCATGCAATCCTAGAAGTTTCGAATGGTGATCAAGCCTTGATGTTCATCAAATCTTATTCAATTTCCTTTGGGCTTTCAAGAGGAAGTGTAAATCTAATTTCCTCGAGTATGTAAGGCAATGAATGAGAGTTCCTTTCACCCTCATGCTCTAAATTCTTCTCAATTCCATGGATTTCAATTCTAAATTCAAGTCTCATGATCTTACGGGGTTTATCCTTATTCTTGTGAAATTCTCTATGATCTATTTTTGGGTCAATTCTTTTCATGTATCAAATTATGTTTTATGATATATGGGAAGATTTTATAACTATTTTGATTATTAATTTATGGTTTAAAATTTTAATTGAATAATGTCCAAAATTATGCATGCTTCATGAATAGTCCAGTTATGATTCTATTATGATTTTGATCTTATCAAGTCTAAATTATGATTTAGAATTTATGTTATGAATTCTCTTTAAGTACTCATTATGGATTTATGGATATCAAGTATATACATGTTTTGTTACAAGTATGTATGGATTTCATGATTTATAGATCTATGACTCTTGGCCAACTCAGGGGCCCTTATTCATGGAAAATCATGTATTTCAAGTATGATCAAGTATGTTATGATGTAATTGTCCATGAAATTCATGAATGATTTATAATTATGATATGATCCTCATGTGTATGTTCTTGGGTGAAATGTCTAGCACCGAGTAGACCCGACATTGAGATAAACCCCGTGGTCTCAGAATTACGTGCCACTGTGGTACATATATACAAATGTTAATGGATCCCCGTGATATCACATAATGCACGTCCCTTGCCTGGCAAGCCTGGGACGGCTCTGCCTACTTGAGCGAGATAGTTGGGGCATCATGTAACCTCTATCATGATGGTGTCGGTTATGATGAGCCCTCCCATTGTTACTCATGATTTATGCATTGTCATGTTATGTTACTTTGGCTAAAGTTATATTTTATAAATTCTTCTCTTATGATTATAATTATGACTGTTTTACGAATGGTTTGAAAACCTTGAGCCCTCATGTTTAACTTATTATATTCGCTTTATGATTATGTTGTCCTACTATTATGAACTCTTATGTATTTTAACTATCTATTTTACTTACCTTGCATACTCAGTACATTCCATGTACTGACCGCATACTCTATGTTGTATCTTTTCATGATACAGGCCTCGACATTTAGGTCCAGTCCTGCCGTTAGCTAGATCTTCTGAGTTGCATTCCTCAGCCAGAGTCGGTGAGTCCTCATTCTTCGAGGGCCCTTCTATCAGTTATGTTCAGTATTTTCAGTTTCAGTCTTAGTGAGTTAGTTGGGGTCTTGTCCCATCAACTCGTCAGTATATAGAGGCTTATCAGACATAATATGTTTCAGTTCCAAATTATTGTTATGTATTCAGATATTCAATGTCATCAGATTTTTCAGACTTACTCTATGTTATATATATACTTTTCCGCATTTAATGTGTTGATATTTAGATGTCATGTTCATTCCATGGGACGACTTGGACCTCTCGGGGTTCTTTGTCCTGTGTCTCGATCCGGGTCTATGTTCAAATCGCGAAAAACTTGGTATCAGAGTATTAGTTTTTGAAGTGTCCTAGGGTGTTTGAAAATCGCATTAAGTAGTATCTTTTACATGGGTATGAAGCGTTCCACACTTATGATGAAGAGGCTATGAAACATTTTAGGAAGCTTCCCTTATTTCATGATCTATGTCATGCGTTAAAACATCTCTCTATCCTTCTAACTCATGTTGTACACATTTACAGAATCAGGCCTCCTCGTCGAGTTAATGGAAGAAGGAACGGAAATGGAAATGGCCACGAGAATGGTATTGGGAATCTGCACCAGCAGGCTCCACCAGCTCCAGAAGATCATGCGGCCGAGCAGGTGGCTAATGTAGAGTTTAGGGCTGCCATTAAGATGCTAGCTCAGGCTTTGACCACCCAAGTCAACCAACAGGTGGTAGCGCACATCCCTTAGAATGGGAATGTGGCGGCAGCAAGGGTCAGAGATTTTCTAAGAATGAACCCTATAGAGTTTCTTGGGTCGAAGGTGGACGAGGACCTATACGAGCTTATTGATGAAATCCAGCATATCACCCAGATCATGGGGGTGACTCAGGAAGAGTGTGCAGATTTAGCCTCATATCAGCTGAAAGGGATTGTGCACATCTGGTTCAGGCAATGCAAGGATAGCAGGACAGTTGGAGTGGGCTTCATTGGTTGGGATGAGTTTCATACCACATTTCTGGATCGATTCTTCCCTCATGAGATGAAGGAGATTAAAGCAGTTGAGTTTGTTAACCTAAGTTAAGGCAGTATGACAGTCTAGGAGTATGCTTCGGAGTTCACTCATTTTTCCAAGTATGCACCAGGGCTAGTGGCTAATTAGAGAACTCGGGTGAGCAAATTTGTTCATTGAATAGCGGACTACCTGTTCAAGGATTGTAGGACCGCTATGCTTCACCAGGACATTGACTTTCCTCGATTCGTAATTTACGCCCAGCAGATGGAGGCGGTGCATCTGAGAGAGAGGGAGGCCAAGAGGGCCAAGACAGATAGTTATGGGTTTTCTCAATAGAGGTGGGGGGCAGACATCGCCAGCAGTCTCATCAGAGGTCATTAGCTTCAGTGCCATCATCGACCAGTGATCCATCTAGACCGCAAGGTGATCAGAGGAGTAGACCCTCAGGTTTGAGGGGCCAAAGGAACATGCAGACAGAGCCTACCTTTTTGGCATGCGAAAAGTGTGGCAAGAGTCATATGGGAGAGTGTTTGATGGGATCAGATATCTGTTTTAGGTGTGGTAGATCCGGCCACATGAGCTGGGAGTGTTCCTTTACTAGATAGGTGATAGTAGAGGTTGTGCTCTGGCTACTAGTTCAGTAGCCCCGCCAACACTCTCAGTTCAACAGGGAGCCTCCACTAGTGCAGGTGGTGGTCAACATCAGAAAAGATTATATGCCCTCGCATCTCGTCAGGAGCAGGAGGCCTCTCCAAATGTAGTCACTGGTGTGTTACGAGTATTCAGCTTTGATGTATATGCATTGTTAGATCCAGGGACTACTTTATCTTTTGTGACTCCCTATGTTGCTAGTAGTTTCAGAGTCAGTCCCAAAATCCTATCAGAACCCTTCTCTGTCTCTACTCCAGTCGATGATTCAGTTATAGCTCTATGGGTATATAGAAATTGCCCATTCACAGTCCTTCAGAAAGTTACCTCAGCAGATTTAGTAGAGCTAGCCATGACATATTTTGGAGTTATCTTTGGCATGGATTGGTTACATATATGTTATGCCTTAGTAAATTGTGGAACCCGTGCGATAGAGTTCCAGTTTCCTGGAGCTAGTATTAGAATGGAAGAGTAGTTCACCTATGCCTGTAGGTCGCTTCATTTCCTACCTTAAGGCTAGAAAGATGATTTCTAAGGGTTGCATGTACCATCTAGTTAGGGTTAAGGATGCTAAACCCAAAGCCCCCACTATCCAGTCAGTCGTTGTAGTGTGTGAATATCCAGAAGTATTTCAAGATGACTTACCGGGAATTCCTCCTTAGCGGGAAATCGATTTTGGTATTGACCTTCTTCCCGATATGCATCCTATATCTATTCCTCCTTACAGAATGGATCCAACTAAGCTAAAGGACTTGAAGGAGCAGTTGAAGGATCTCTTAGACAAAGGTTTCATCAGACCTAGCAAATCCCCGTGGGGTGCAACAGTTTTCTTCGTCTGAAAGAAATATGGTTCCCTTTGGATGTGCATTGACTATCAGCAATTGAACAAGGTTACCATCAAGAACAAGTATCCACTCCCCATAATTGATGATTTGTTTGACCATCTTCAGGGTGCCAAGTGTTTCTCAAAGATAGACCTCTGATTTGGGTATCATCAGCTCAGGGTTCGGGAGAATGACATTCTGAAGACAGCCTTCAGGACTCGGTATGGTCACTATGAGTTTGTAGTTATTTGTTTTGGAGTAACAAATGTTGCTGTAGCTTTTATGGATTCGATGAATAGGGTGTTCAAGATGTATTTGGATATGTTCGTGATCGTGTACATAGATGACATTCTCATATACTCTTGGAGCAAAAAAGAGCATGCTACTCATTAGAGGGTGGTGCTACAGACCCTCAAGGATTGCTAGTTGTATGCTAAGATCATCAAATGTGAGTTTTAGTTAAACTCAGTGGCACTTTTGGGTCATGTGGTGTCAAGTGAGGGTGTACAAGTGGATTCTCAAAAAATAGAAGTTGTGAAGAATTGGCCAAAACCAATTAGTCCTTCAGACATTAGGAGTTTCTTGGGTCAAGCTGGTTACTACCGAAGGTTTGTTGAAGGGTTTTCATCCATTGCAGCACCTTTGAATTGACTAAGTTGACCCAGTAGAAAGCAAAGTTTCAATGGTCAGAGGCCTATGAGAAGAGCTTCCAAGAGTTGAAGACTCGACTCATCTCAGCACCAATGTTGACCTTAACTGAGGATACCGTTAGGCTTGTGGTATACTGTGACACCTCGAGGATTGGCCTTGGTTTCTTACTAATGCAACATGGTAAGGTTATATCCTATGCTTCCAGGTAACTGAAGGTCCATGAGAAGAATTATGCGACTCATGACCTCGAGTTGGCAGCAGTAGTATTTTCCTTGAATATTTGGAGACACTATTTGTACGGGGTCTATGTGTATGTGTTTACGGACAATAAAAGCCTACAGTACATACTTATCCAAAAGGATCTGAACCTACATTAGAGAAGGTGATGGGAGCTACTTAAAAATTATGACATGAGTGTCCTTTGTCATCCGAGTAAGGCCAATGTGGTGGCAGATGCTCTTAGTAGACTTTTTATGGAGAGTTTATCTCATGTAGATGAGGGGAGGAAAGAGTTGGTGAAGCATGTGCATCGTCTTGCACGGTTGGGAGTTTGTCTTGTTGACTCGACAGATGGTGGTGTCATTTTTCAAGATGGATCAGAATCTTCCTTGGTGACCGAGGTCAAAGTTAGATAAGATGAGGATCCTATTTTAATAAACTTGAAGGAAGCCATTCAGAAACAGGAGATGGAGGTATTCTCCCAAAAGGGAGATGGGGTACTACAATATCAGGGTCATTTGTGTGTACCAGATATTGATGAATTGAGGGAGCGGATATTGCATGAGACTCATGGTTCCAGATATTCTATACATGTATGTGCCGCCATGATGTACCGTGACCTATGGGAAATCTATTGGTGGAGTGGCATGAAGAAGGATATAGCAGAGTTTGTGGCTAAGTGTCTGAATTGTCAACAGGTGAAAGTGGAACATCAAAGACCTAGAGGTATGCTCCAAGATATTAGTATCCATACTTGAAAGTGGGAGGAGATCAATATGGAATTCATTATAGGGTTTCCTCGTACTCATCGACACTATGATTCTATTTGATTGATTGTGGACAGGTTGATTAAAGCAGCTCATTTCTACAGGTCAAAACTACCGACTCGGGGGAGGATTATGCTAAGTTATACATTCGGGAGTTAGTTCGGTTGAATGGAGTGCCCTTGTCCATTATATTAGATATAGGTACTCAGTTTACCTCCCAGTTTTAGAGATCGCTTTAGAAGGGACTTGGTACTCAGGTCAAGCTTAGCACAACATTTCACCCGTGAACAGATGGTCAGCCCGAGTTGACCATTCAGACTCTTGAAGATATGTTGAGGGCATGTTGATTGATTTCAAAGGTAGTTGGGATGATCATTTTCCTCTCATTGAGTTTACATATAACAACAGCTACCATTCTAGCATTCAGATGGCTCCGTTTGAGGCTCTTTATGGGCGGAGATGTTGATCGCCTATTGGTTGGTTCGAAGTCGGTGAAGCTACGTTGATAGGACCAGATTTAGTTCATGAGTCTTTGAATAAAGGTCATCTTATAAAGGAAAGGTTGAAAATAGCTCATAGATATCAAAAGTCCTATACGAATGTGAGGAGGAGAGAAATTGAGTTTGAGGTTGATGATTGGGTGTTTCTGAAGGTATCTCCCATGAAGGGAGTGATGAAATTTGAAAAGAACGTGAAAATCAGTCCCCGTTATGTCGGCCCTTACCAGATTGTGAGACATGTTGGCAAGGTAGTGTATGAGTTGGAATTTCCCTCAAAATTGGCTTCTGTACATCAAATTTTTCATGTGTCTCTTTTGAAGAAGTGCATGAGTGATCCATCTTTGGTTGTCCTGATAGAGAGCATATGTGTGAAGGGTAGCCTCAACTACGAAGAGGTGGAAATACTTGATCGTCAGGTTCGAAAGCTAAAAAACAAAGAAGTAACTTCAGTAAAGGTTTTGTAGAGGAATAAGCATGTAGAGGGAGCTACATGGGAAGCCAAAGCAGATATGATGTCTAAATACCCACATCTATTCCCTTCCGGCTCAGTTTCAGCTTGAGGTATCAGTTTCCTCTCTAGCACTCCATTTAGTTCATGTGCCCCAGTTTCTTTCGTGTCAATGTATGTATGTGTGATTCATGAATTCAGTCATGTAATTAAGCCCGGAGTCAGTCACTCCGTTAGGTTTCAGCTTAAATGTTCAGTACTTAGTATGGAAATTGCATTTATTAGCTTTTCAGTATGTTCATCCACATTCGAGGATGAATGTTCCCAAGGGGGAGATATTGTAATACCCCCAAGCCCTAAGATCATAACTGAGGGTTGAAATGGAGAAAATAGGAATTTCTGCATCAGGTCACAGGAAGAGTCATCCAGTGGCCCGTGAGGTGCACCACGAGTGGTTGGGTGACTCATGGAGTGAAGGAAGAGTTTGATTAGATTCTTGGTAGGGGGCTGACCACGGGTGAAGCCACGATTCATGGTAAGGGCCACGAGTCATTAGGTTGGCCGTGGTCAGGAGTTTGACTTGGGTGTTGAAATGATTGGCAGTGTTCCCCACGACCAGTCACCACGAGTCATCAGGTACACCACGAGTCGTGGTGACCAGCAGAGGTAAGATTTCCAGTTTTGGCGACGATTGTAGGCCACGAGTCGTTTCCTTAGGCAACGAGTTGTCCAGTCCCTCGTTGGGATAGCAGCATGACTTTTCGTGTGAAAGTAAGGACTTTTTCATAATTCCTAAGTTTCTAAGACATAAATTACGTTGTTTTAAGCTCAAATAAGTGTGTTTTAAGAGGTTTTAGCCCATTCTAAGCCAATCCCTCTGCATGCATGCAATCCTAGAAGTTTCTAAGGGTGATCAAGTGTAGAAGTTCATCAAATCTTCTTGTATTTCTTTTGGGCTTTCAAGAGGAAGTGTAAAGCCGATTTACCAAAGTATATAAGACTATGAATGATAGTTCCTTTCACACTAATGCTCTAAATTCTTCTCAATTCCATGGATTTCAATTCTAGATTCAATTCTCATGATCTTATGGGGTTTATCCCAATTCTTGTGAAATTCTCTATGATCTATCTTCGGGTCAATTTCTTTCATGTATCAAATCATGTTTTATGATCTATACGAAGATTTTATAACTATTTTAATTATTAATTCATACTTTCAAATTTTAATTGAATTATGCCCAATTATGCATGCTTCATGAAAAATCAAGTTAAAATTCTGTGATGATTTTGATCTTATCAAGTCTAAATTATGATTTATGATTTATGTTATGAATTCTCTTTAAGTACTCATCATGGATTTATGGATATCAAATATATACATGTTTTTTACAAGTATGCATGGATTTCATGATTTATGGATTTATGACTCTAGGCCAACTCAGGGGCCCTTATTCATGGAAAATCATATATTTCAAGTATGATCAAGTATGTTATGATGTAATTGGCCATGAAATTCATGAATGATTTATGATAATGATATGAGCTTCATGTGCATGTTTTTGGGAGAAGTGTCTATCATCGAGTAGACCTGGCATTCAGGTAAACCCCGTGGTCTCAGAACTATGTGCCACCGTAGGTACATATATACAAATGTTAATGGATCCTCGTGATATCACAAAATGCATGTCCCTTGCCTGGCAAGCCTAGGACGGCTTTTCCCTCTTGAGCGAGATAGTTGGGGCATCATGTAAGATCTATCATGATGGAGTCGGTTATGACGAGTCCTCCCATTGTTCCTCATGATCTATGCATTGTCATGTTATGTTACTTTGGATCAAGTTATGTTTTATAAAGTCTTCTCTTATTATTATAATTATGACTGGTTTACGAATGGTGTCAAAACCTTGAGACCTCATATTTACATTATGATATTTTCTTTATGATCATGTTTTCTTACTCTTATGAACTCTTATGTATTTTAACTATCCGTTTTACTTACCTTGCATACTCGGTATACTCCACGTACTGACCACATACTCTATGTTGTATAATTTCATGATACAAGCCCCGATATTCATGTTTAGTCCCACCGTTAGCTAGATCTTTAGAGTTACATTCCTCAGCCAGAGTCGGTGAGTTCTCACTCTTCGAGGACCCTTCTATCAGTTATGTTCAGTATTTTCAGGTTTAGTCTTAGTGAGTTAGTTGGGGTCTTGTCTCATCAACTCGTCAGTATGTAGAGGCTTATCAGAGATAGTATGTTTCAGTTCCAGATAGTTGTTATGTATTTAGATATTTGATGTTATCAGATTTTTCAGACTTCTTCTATGTTATATATATATATATATATGTTAGACTTTTGCGCATATATTGTGTTGATCTTTAGATATCATGTTCATGTCATGGGTTGACTTGGAGCCTCTTGGGGTTCTTTGTATCATGTCTCGATTCGTTCCTATGTTCGGGTCATGACACTCTAACTCATAGGCCACCTTTCCTATACGTTTCACAATCCTATACGAGCCATCATATCGGGGACTAAGTTTTCCTTTCTTCCCGAATCTCATTACTCCCTTCATAGGAGATACCTACAAGAACACCTAATCCTCAACTTCAAACTCGAGTTCTCTCTGTTTAACATCTACGTATGACTTTTGACGACTCTGAGCTATTTTCATCCTTTTCGTTACAAGCTGAACTTTCTCTATGGCCTCATAAATCGAATCTGGCCCTATCAATGTAGTTTCGCCTACCTTAAACCAACCAATAGTCGACCTATACCTCCGCCCATAGTGTTATTGTAAGCAAACTCTAGGAGAGGTAAATGATCATTCTAGGTACCCTTGAAATCAATAACACATGCCCTCAACATATCCTCAAGAGTCTAAATGGTCCGCTCGGCCCGACCATCTCTCTGCGGGTGAAATGTTGTGTTAAGCTTGACCTGAGTACCAAGTCCCTTCTAAAACGATCTCCAAACCTAGGAGGTAAACTAAGTACCTCTATCTGAAATGATGGACAAGGGAACTCCATGCAACCTGTAATACCCCGAAAAGCCCTAAGATCATACTCGAGAATTCAAACGGAGAAAATAAGAAATTTTGCTCCAGGTAATAGGATGAGTCGTCCAGTGACCCGTGAGGAGACTTCACGAGTCGTTAAGTGACTCATGAAGTGAAGGGAGAATTGGAAGGAACTCGTGGTCAGGGGGTGACCACGAGAGAAGCAACGAGTCATTATGTGAAAGGTAGCCGAGATGGTCTGTGGTTCAAGGTTAAATTTCCCGTATATGCCACTAGAGGTAGCCATGAATCGTGAAGTGACTCGACAACTCGTGGAGTTGATTGCGGGAAGGAGCAGGATTTGAAGTTTGAAATTAGGGAAGTGTACTTCACGAGTGAGTCACCACGAGTCGTTGGGTACACCACAATTCGTGGTGACTAGTAGTGTGTATTTTCCCTGCCTTTATTAAGGGTGTTTTCATAATTTCTAAGCTCCTAAGTCCTAAAATACGTTGTTTTAAGCTCAGATAGAAGTATTTTAAGGGTACTTAACCTATTCTAAACCTCCCCATTCCATGAATGCAAGATCAAGGAGTCCATTGAAGATCAAACTAGAGGATTCTTTAGGTTCTTCATCAGCTCACTATGATTCTCAAGAGAGATTGTGAAATTCAAAATACCCAGGTATGTAAGGTTATGATTGGGAGTATTCCTTCACTCCCATGCCCAAATCCTTTTCTAATTCATGGAATTCTAAGTTGATGAATCTATGGGGTTTTACCCCAATTTGTGAAATTCTCTAAGTATCAATCATGCATAAATTCTATTCATGTTTCTAATGTTGTTTCAAGATTCATGGGCATGTTTTATAATGTTTTCTATTACAAATTTATGATTTCAAAATCTTACAATTTTATTGCCCAATTATGAAAGTTCATGAAAGGTAGAGATTATGATATTTGTTTTCAAGTATGATGAGATGTATATGATGAAAGTATTATTTTGAATTGCCCATGTTTATATCAATGATTTTGACTATCTCAAAGCATGTTAAGTTTGGGTAAGCCCATATGATCAAGTATGTTTCATGATTTACCTCAATTTCATGTTATTAGCTTACCACATGCTTTTGGAGTCTAGACTCCCACTTTTCATCTTGTGGTATGGTTTGAGCCAAGGCTCCTCATGTTATGTTTTTAGATTATGTATGTACTATTATGATTTATCTTCATCGCACGATGATGGTCCAGCTTCATTGAAAAATGACGGAGAGCATATGCATATTTTTGGGAGTAGTATCTAGCACCGAGTAGGCTAAGGGTTAAGTCAACCCTGTGCCTCAAAACTACGTGCCAACGTAGACATGTTTAGATTATTTAGGACCTCCCTTGTGAGCTTTCCCTGCCCCCAAGGGGCCTTCAGCTTGATATCGATATCGTGGTAGTTCCTTTAGCCCTGGAAAGGGTTTGGACGGCTCTGCCCACTTGAATGTAATAGTCGGGACCATGTAAGCTCTATCATTGTAATGTCGGTTATATGACGAGTCTCCCATTGTTCCTCATGATTTTCAATTATGATATTATGTTTTCAACAGGTTTGACCCAATGTTCAGTTTTACTTATTATTATCATTTTCAGCTTTGGGTCATTCAAATCAGTTACGATATTCAGTCATGTTTAAATCATGTTTCAGATAAAAGCATGCAAGCCTTACCCTCAGAATCCTATCTTGAATATATTTTATGATATGCATGATTTCAATTTTACTGACTTAGAGGTTTTACTTACCATGCATACTTATTACATTTCAAGTACTGACTGCATACTCTATGCTGTATCGTGTCATGATACAAGCTCAGACATTCAGGTTCAATCCTGCCACTAGCAAGATTCTCAGAGTTCCAGCCGACTCAGCCTGTTGGTGAGTCCTCATCCTTCTAAGACCTTTTTATCAGCTTGTATCATTATTTTTAGTTTCAGTTGTTAGTGAGTTAGTTGGGGTCCTGTCCCATCAACTCATCAGGTTGTAGAGGTCTATCAGACATAGCATGTGTTCAGCTTCAGATTAGTATTATGTTTTCTGTTGTTCAGATGTTATTGGATTTTCAAAATTCCACTATTTCAAAAGTTAGAATCTCCTAATTTATTATGTTGATCTTTAGTTATTATGTTCATGCCATGGGTCGACTTGGAGCCTCTCGGTGTTCTTTGTCCCGTGTCTCGATCTGGGCCTATGTTCAGGTCCTGACAAACTTGGTATCAGAGCCTAAGGTTTTGAAGCATCTTAGGGTATCTGAAAGCCACATTAAGTAGAATCTTCTTCATGGGTGTGAAGAGTGCCACACTTATGATGGATAGGCTACGAAACATTTTAGGAAATTTCCCTTCTTTCATGATCTATGTCGTGTGATGAAATATCTCTCTATCCTTCTAACTCGTACTACACACGTTTGCAGAATTATGCCTCCTAGTCGAGTTAACGGATGAAGGAACGAGAACGGAAATTGCCATGAAAATGGAAATGGAGATGGGCACCAACAGACCCTACCAGCCCCCGAGGATCATGTGCCCGAGTAGGTCACCCATGCAGAGCTTAGCGTATCCATCCAGATGTTGGCACAGGCTTTGACCGCTCAGGTCGACTAACAGGATGTAGCGCATGTTCCCCAGAATGGGAATGCGGCAGCCGCAAGAGTCAGGGACTTTCTTAGGTGAACCCTCCGGTGTTCCTCATATCGAAGGTGGACCAGGATTCACACGAGTTTATTGATGAGATTCAGAAGATCACCCAGATCATGGGGGTGACAGGGGAGGAGTGCATAGACCTAGTGTCTTATCATCTAAAAGGGGTTGCCTATATCTAGTTTAAATAGTGGAAGGATAACAGGGCAGTTGGAGCGAGATCCATTGGTTGGGATGAGTTCCATACCGTATTCTTGGATCAGTTCTTTCCCCGAGAGATGAGGGAGATCAAAGTAGCTGAATTTGTGAACCTGAGGTAGAACAACATGACGTTCCAGGAGTATGCTTTAGAGTTCACCTGCCTATCCAAATATTCACCAGAGATAGTGGCTGACCATAAGGCTTGAGTGAGAAGATTCGTACATGGGATAGCGGACCATTTGGCCAAGGATTCCAAGACCGCTATGCTCCATCAATATATGTACTTCTCGCGGTTGGTTCTATATGCCCAGCAGATAGAGGCGGTACAGGTGAGTGAGTGGGAGAGAGAGGCCAAGAGGGCCAGGACTGATAGTTTTGGGTTCTCCCATCAGAGGCCTGATGGTGGGCATCATCAGTAGTCCCACCGGAGATCATCAGCTCCAGGGTCGTCAGCAGCAAGTATGCCATCCAGATCTAGGCGCGACCAGAGGGAATAAGTATTAGGCTCTCAAGGTCAGGGGAGCAGATCTGTAGAGCCTAAAATTCTAGGTTGTGACAAGTGTGGCAGAAGGCACACTGGTCTGTGCCTAGCAGATACAGGTGTTTGTTTCGGGTGTGGGAAGCCCGGGCATATTCTCATAGATTGTCCAGCAGCTAAACAGGGCCATGGTAAGTGCCTAGACGTAGCCACTGGTTCAGCAGCCCCACCATCATGCTCAGATCAACAAGCTACATCCACTAGTGCAAGTGGTGGTAAATGTCAGAATAGATTCTATGCCCTCACATCTTGTCAAGATCAGGAGAGCTCTCCCGATATAGTCACTGGTATGTTACGAGTATTCCACCTTGATGTATATGCTTTGCTAGATCAAGGGGCTACTTTATCTTTTGTGATGCCCTATGTTTCTAGTACTTTCGGAGTTAGTCCCGAAATCCTATCAGAACCCTTCTCAGTTTCTACTCAAGTCGGTGATTTAGTTATAGCTTGATGGATATATAGAAATTGCCCTGCCACGATCCTTCAAAAGGTTACCTCAGCAGATTTAGTAGAGCTAGCCATGAAAGATTTTGATGTTATATTTGGAATGGATTAGCTATATTCATGTTATGCCTTAGTATGTTGTAGAACCCGTGCGGTAGAGTTCTAGTTTCCGGGTGAGCCAGTCCTAGATGGAAGGGTAGTTCAGTTGTGCCTGTTGGTCATTTCATTTCCTACCTTAAGGCCAGAAAGATAATTTCTAAGGGTTGCACGTACCATCTAGTCAGGATTAAGGATGTTATGTCTGAAACCCTGACTATCTAGTCAGTTCCTGTAGTGTGCGAATATCCAAAATTGTTTTCAGATGATTTACCGAGAATTCCTCCCGAGTGGGAGATCGATTTTGGTATTTACCTTCTTTCTGATACGCAACCTATATCTATTCCTCCTTAAAAATGGATCCAACTGAGTTAAAGGATTTGAAGGAGCAGTTGAAGGACCTCTTAGACAAGGGTTTCATCAGAACTATCAAATCCCCATAGGGTGCACAAGTACTCTTTGTCCGGAAGAAGGATGGTTCCCTTTTAATGTGCATTGACTATCGGCAGTTGAACAAGGTGACAGTCAAGAACAAATATCCTCTCTCCAGAATTGATGACTTATTTGACCAGCTTCAGGATGCCAAGTGTTTTTCAAAGATAGACCTCAGATCCGGATATCATCAACTTAGGGTTAGAGAGAGTGACATCCCGAAGACAGCCTTAAGGACTCGGTATAGTCACTATGAGTTTGTAATTATGCCTTTTGGATGAATGAATGCTCCTGCAGCTTTTATGGATTTGATGAATAGGGTGTTCAAGCCGTATTTGGACATGTTCGTGATTATGTTCATAGATGAAATTCTCATATACTCTCGGAGCGAGGAGCATGTCGCTCATTTAAGGGTGCTGCTATAGACTCTTAAGGATGACCAGTTGTATGCTAAATTAAGCAAGTGCGAGTTTTGGTTAAATGCAGTAGCATTTTTGGTTCATGTGGTGTCAAGTGAGGGTGTACAGGTGGACTCTTATAAGATGGAAGCTGTGAAGAATTGGCCTAGACGAGTTAGTCTTTTGGATATAAGGAGTTTCTTGTGCTTAGATGGATACTACAGGAGGTTCATGGAAGGCATTTTCATCCGTTGCAGTGCCATTGACTAAGTTGACCCAGAAGAAAGTAATATTTCAATGGTCAGAGGCTTGTGAGAAGAGTTTCCAAGAGTTGAAGACTTGACTCACCTCAGTACCAGTATTGACTCTACCTGAGGGTACTGATGGGTTTATGGTATATTGTGAAGCCTCAAGAATCGGTCTTGGTTGTGTATTAATGCAACATGGTAAGGTTATAACCTATGCTTCCAGGCAGCTGAAGGTCTATGAAAACAACTATCCGACTCACGACCTCGAGTTGGTAGCGGTAGTAGGATTGTACGGGTCATACCTGCTATCCGTAAGTCCTTGGCTTGCTGAAATTTTGCTAAGTGTTGGGCCTCGATACGGCTCGTACATACTTCCTACGAGCCGTACTTTGCTTCCGTGGCTTGACTCTGAAAACTATGAATTTTTCTAAAGTTTGTCATGATTGTGATGGTACGACTCATACCTCTCCGGCATGACTCGTACTTTCTATCCGTATTAGGAGTATGCCTCTTGTGCAATTCTTTTGAATATTTCCACGACCTAGTGTTATGGCTCGTAAAATTGTTGTATGGCTCGTACTGAGAGTTGTAGGTTGCTCTCTTCACAATCCATCCATCTAAAACTTTTCACGGTTCTCAGTACGGCTCGTACCATCATCATACGACTCGTACTAAGACTGTGACTTCAGCCCATTTTCTACACTTTCAGGTTATCTTTTGCACATTCTTGCTCCAACACTTATTTGTCCTGTAATTAAAGAAAAAGTGCCTTTATCCATATAAACACACCTAAGTTCATGCTATTTTCTTAGTTTTGAGCGTAAAAATGTTGTAAACTCACAGAACATCAACACCCTCAACTTAAGACTTTTGCATGTCCTCAGGAAAAGAAAAGAAAAAACTAAACACGATGCTCAACTAGAAAATAAACCTAAGATGCTACAGCCAATACCAAACAAAATTTGCACTATAAATTCAACGACTTTTGACCCTTCTTCCATAAACCAACATCAGCTAATGTACTACAAGCAACCACAAAATATGATAAGCAGGGACTAAGACATATCATCTAGCTATCAACAGGCAATCAAGTCATTACCAATGCTTTTCACACAGACCACTTGTAAAAGTAAACATAACCCA
This sequence comes from Datura stramonium, assembly GCA_018107945.1. NCBI lineage: Eukaryota > Viridiplantae > Streptophyta > Magnoliopsida > Solanales > Solanaceae > Datura > Datura stramonium. Next base: position 240,800 of record JACEIK010001004.1, on the reverse strand, counting down.
TGTACCCTCACAGCAAATGAAATCCCCACTCACAGATATAGTAACAGATATACCATGGGACTGAACAAGCATGACTCTCACTCTCACAAAGAAGTTTCTAGTACTATGTATCAGATTCCATAGGCTTGCCCTTATTTTCTCTGCTTCGGTCTATCAGGTGGTCAGATTAGGATCACTATAGGACTTGTTGCTACTTGTGATGTAGGCTTTTGTTCTGGACATGATAAATATAGAATCTTTTTAAGTGACTAACCCTTCCTTGGCACTACATACATTGGCTCCACCGTTTACCTATTTCACCCTCTTTTCTTTTCATTCTTTTCCTCCCTTTTCACCTCTTTTGTATGCATTTGTATGAGTGTGGTGTGTTTTCAACCTTTTAAAGCATTATTTTTCTTTTTGAATTTTCTTTTTTAAAAATTTTCAACTTTTTCATCTCTTTTTTTCTATTTTTCATTTTTCACACCACATTTCATTTTTCACCTTTTCTCTTTTCTTTCCCTTTTCCTCGTTCCCGACATTTATGCACCCTTATTCTAACCACCCTAAACTTAGGCATTTTTCTTATGTTGAGGTTCACAATGTCCAAGAAATGACCAGGGCCAAAATAGGTTCATTATAAATAATGGATACAGTTCATCGGTTAGTCAAAGCAAAATGGTCTATTAAAGGCTCAAAATTGGGATCAAGGGAATCATATGATTTTGGTAGGGCCATTTAGGCTAAAACTGATCTTAACAAAAATGGCCTATTATCATATCCTAACCAACCATCCTTAGCCTATGCAAAGACCAACCAGGCAAGTTCTAGATCTTCAATACCGTACTGAACTAAGTATCAAACTTCACTCACTCATGACACATGACTTATATTCACTTTACCTATCTGGTTTATAAAGGAATTAACAAGACTACTCATGCTAATACACTAAATGACATCAAAAGATCCACAGAAATAATGCATTCAATCACAAGTATACAGCTAATACATAAAGAATTTTTAAGCAGGGTCAATATTTTCTTTTTTGAGAAATCCAACACTAGTGCACTTTCATTGGCTGAGTACTCCTAAGTTATTTTATAATTAAACAAAAATCATAAACTAAGAAAATAAAATTATAAACATGTCAGTTCTACTAGATAGCATTCCCGAGGGAAAAGAAACACGGCAAGAAAAACCCTCAAACGAATCCAAAAATACAAAAATACAAAAATACAAGTACACCCCCTCCCCTTTTTGAAAATTATGTTTCGTCCCCGAAGCATGAACTACAAGAACAGAGGGAAGGGAATATACCTGTGGCGCTCTAGGCATGAGAGAGAGGCCAAGAGAGCTAGGGCAGGAGATTCAGAGTTCTCCCATTAGAGGATGAGTGATGGATACCGCTCATGCTCCGAACAGAGGTCATCAGCTCCAGCACCTTCGACAGTCAGTGTCCCGTAGAAACCCAGGATAAGGGAGATTACATATCCAGCTTGTAAGAATTGTGGGACGAACCATTTGGGGGAGTGCATGATTGGTTTAGGCGCTTGCTTTTGGTGTGGTAAGTCAGGTCATAAGCTCAGAGATTGTCCAGTAGACAAGAGGGGCGAGAGTAGAGCCCCAACCCCCTCTTCAGTAGCTCCAACATCTTTAGAATGATGGCCTAAAGCTAAGGAAAAGATAATAAGTTTATGAGACAATTCAAATCTTGAGTGCACTAATGGGGGAGTCCCGAAACTAATAGTTATGGAATTCCAATTCCTTTAGGTTTAGATGATTTCCCTCATGCTTAGTTGAAGTTACGCTCTAACCATTCCTATGTGTAGACTTCTAGAATTTCTAGATAACCACTTTAGACAGCGATCCCAGTCTTACTCTACAAATCTATAAGTCTCAGCTTCATTTCATAAACTAGATATGTGTTTTAACTCATGTCTTCCAGTATGTTCAGCCCTCGAACTCAATTTTTAGATGTTTCTTTAGTAGCTCAGCAGATCAGGTTACCTCATGTATGTGCTCAGTTTTAGATGTCATGAACGATACGTTCTTATGATTCCCTTACTTTCAAACAGATCAGATATCATGATAGTTAGTTTAGTATCAGAATGTAGTTTGAGAATGATAACTTAATCTGTAGCAGCTCAGTTCCAGTCTGAGGAAATAGTTCCTCCCCAGTACCCTATCTAGCTTCACAATAGTTTCAGATCTTTTAGTCCCTCTCATGTCTCAGCATGCATGTATGACTCAGAAATTTGGTTCAGAGATGTAGTTCAGCTTAGAGTCACATACTCCATTAGCATTCCTCCCTTAGTATTTAGTTCTCGGGATTACAGCTCTTTCCCTAGCCTCTCAGCTCAGTCACTCCGTCAGGTTTCAGCATTTGAATGTTCAGTAATTGGGATGGCAGTTCCTTTCCCCATATTTTCAGTATGTTTATGCACATTTGGGGATGAATATTCCCAAGGTGGAGATATTGTAACACCCCAAAAGTCTCTAATACTAGACCTAAAACTAGTGAGTTGAGATATTTCAATGCCCCGAACTTTCGGGCTAAGTTTTGAACCGTTCTAGGTATATGGATAGGTCTGAGTCCAATGAATTCTATGGATACTAGGTTTTAATATCAATCTTCAAGTGTTAGAAGTGTAATGGGTACAAATTAAGGTCATAAGGAACTTCTAGCATAAAGTTGAGTTTAGAGCCTTCTTACCAATTGCGTTTTCGTACAAGTTCTAGAAAGGGTCAACTTCTGACAACAACATATTCCTTTTTACAAAGTGTTTTTGGTTGATTCAATATATCATGTTGAATTCCTTTGAGTCTCCTTTCCAATGCATCTAACCTTGCGTCAATCGGAGTTCAGAGTAAAAAGTCACCTAGTGAAACTGCACCAGATCACAGAATGATTCATTAGGTGACTCGTTAAGTCACCTAACAACTCCTTAAGTGACCCATTAAGTGGAAAAAATTGCTGTAAAACTTCAGTTTCATAGGAGACTTAATGACTAGTTAAGTGACTCATTAAGTCACCTAATGACTCGTTAAGTGGCAAAATTTGGTGGACATTCCAGTAAACTTCATGGATTGGACTAACGACTCATCCAGTACCTCACGAGTCATGATGTCCCTCGTGAGGACTGGCAGGATCCTTTTTCCTGTGAATTTTCAAGGGTGTTTTCGTAAAATCCCATGCTTCTATCTCTTAAACTATGTCATTTTGGGTATCAAGTGGGACGAGTTTAAGGGGAATATCTAGCCTAATCCCTCATTCCATCAAAAACTCACCCAAACTCTTCTTCATCTTCTTTCTCAATGCTCAATATCACCTAGGGTTTCTCCAAGGGCTTCAAGATCCAAATTCTAGTGGAAGATTTCACCAAGCCAGGTATGTGGAACTTCAACAAGGATTTTCTTTCATCCTTGTATCCCAAATTTTATGTTAAGACCCTAATTCCTTGATTTCTAGAAAAGCATACTTTAGGGTTTCAATCTATGCATGAATTCTCACATGTCTCCTATGGGTTTCAAGACTCTCATGATAAGTAGCTATGCATATTGATGAAATTTCTCCCAAACTCATGATTTACGTATATGACAGGATAGTAGTATGATCTTCTAGAATTTTACCATGAATTAGTACTATTTTCGAAACATGGCCCTTATGAAATATGTAGATGCTTTTACTATGATTTTGGTATATATGTTTAAAGTATGACTTGAACCTATGAATTTTAATGAATCTAGAATACATGATTTATACTATGACTTTGGGTCTATGATGTTATGAATTTTGATGATAAAGCATGATCATGATTCTTCAGATTTTCGGGCCTCTTGTTAGTAGAAGGTAGCCCTGATCAGACTCTAATGAATTCAGTATGTTATGATTAGTTGAACACTCAGGTCTCTGATTAGCTAAAGTAGCATAGACTAGATGAATGATGTTAGATTGGTGTCTTCCATGTCAGTATAATTGGGGTCCTCAATAGTAGAGAGTGTCTCCCTCAGTTCAGTCAGAAATCCTCAATAGTAGAGAGTGTTTCCCTCAACTCAGCCAGGGATCCTCCATAGTAGAGAGTGTTCCCTTAGCTTAGTCAGGGATCCTCCATAGTAGAGAGTGTTCCCTCAGTCCAGTTAGTGATCCTTAATAGTAGAGACTGTTTCCCCTCAGCTCACTCAAGGATTCTCAATAGTAGAGAAGGGCTCCCTTAGTTTATGATTTTTGTTCCAGTTCAGCTCAGTATAGCCTCAGACTTCAGTTTAGCTCAGCCATTGTGGAGTTCAGTCTTGGTTGTAAGTAGTTAGTCAGTACGGTGTATGATATCCATGATAATATCAGTACTCAGTGCATGTACATGACCCTTATGCATCAGCTTTACCTGTATTTTATTTAAACGTTTTCAAATAAGCATATCTCATCAGTATCTATACTTTTTAGATAGGGACATTATACTTCAATTTAGTAATGCATTCAACCATGTATTTAGTTTACTTTCTCTCAGCATATTTGCATGTTTCAGTTCCTTTACTTTTCCTATATACTTAGTACATTTCAAGTACTGACCGCATACTTTATGTGCTATATCGTTTTATGATATACATTCAGGTTTTCAGACTCAGCCACGCGATAGACACACTCCGTTCCCATCTCTGCTGTCAATGGTGAATCCTCATCTACCGAGGACAAGATTTATGATTTTCCTATTTCAGTTTTATCCCAGTTTCAGTATTTAGGAGTTAGTTGGGACTTGTCCCAACAGCACATCAGTTTCGTAGAGGCTTTCATACATGTATAGACAGACTCAACTTATGATCCAGTGTTTTAATAGATTATGTTGTTATGTGTTGATTAGACTCTTTCAGTTAGCTTCCGCTCGGTGATGATTCTGTTAGCTATTATCTTGTTAGTGTCATGCTATGATTATGCCATGGGTCGACTTGGGTTCATTCGTGGTTTTAGGTCCCGTGTTACAGCTAAGGTATAAACTTGGATCGTGGCATTTACGTGCATTTCAAAAGGACCAATTTCCAATAGTCTCCAGTGTCAACTGCATGGAACCTGCATTTCACAGGTGTCAATATACGGCACGCGTGTTCTTTACCTCCAGCAAGGTGCTTTTAATTAAATTCCATTTTCCTTGCCTAAGTTAAATACCTACACAAAGAAATAGAAAATGCATAAAGTCTTCCTAATTTGTGTGAAAACAAACCAACAGTTCATGCTTAAAAGTTGAATGAGTTGGTAAATTACCAACTCATCAAACCCCCAAACTTGAACCATTGCTTGTCCTCAAGCAAAGTATTCACCCACAACTAAAATTGAATAAAGCACACCACATCATTAGAGCTTCACATAATGCTACTAAAACTTAAGACAACCTCAAAATCATACACCGACTCAGGAAAACAAAAGACTCAAACAATTGCACAAATTCAATCAATATCACTTTCATTCTTTCAATTCAAAACAAGGGACATATTCAATAAAATCAAGATCAATAAGCATCTCAAGTCATTAAAAATCAATATTCAAGGTTTGCCTAAAAGTTCACTGCACAACTTGTCACATTCATACCTCTCAATTGAAAGCACAATTTTAGCATTTACTCCAAAGAAGTGATTCCACTCACCAAGAGAGAGAATCCCACTCACCTTCATGAAATTCACATATAGGGATTATAAAATGATTCAAAGATTCTCACTCTCTCAAAGATATTCAAGTGCATACATGTTGAACCATAGGCTTTCCCTTCATATAACTCGCCACTAATGTAGAGTTGCTATACATGGAATCACTAAGGACTTGCGGGTCATAATGAAGGCTGGGGGTAAGGGTATGACAACATTTACCTATAGTGACTAAAACCTCCCTAATGCCTTTTGTGAGAACATTCAAAGATCCTGTTACACTTAGCGAGTTTACTTCACCTTATCTCTCCCTACTCATCATTCACATTTTTCCTCAAGAGCCCCCATTTTAATGCCTTGTATTCTATATTAATCCTCATTTAAATAAGAGATAACACCATTCAACTTGTTTCTTTCTTTTTTTGATCAAAGGTTTTTCAACCAACCATTTTATTCTTTTCGTCAAGCATTTGGTGCTACCTCACATTGAATTTCATTCATCTTTTCCCTTCTTTCACACTCTCAAACTTAGGCTTTTGCCTACATTACAATTTATTTTTCCATCCCCAAATCTTGGGCTTCAAGCCCCGTTTTTATTTCATCACTAGCAATTAGGGAGGATGGGTGCCAAAAAAAAGATTAAAAAGGGTATAAGGCTTGTAATGTGGTTTGCAAGAAAAAGGTCTTGTGGCTAAAACATTAGTTAACAAGGGTTGATGTTCAAGGAGATCATTTTATGGTGAACTGACTATCCAATAAAAAACCAAGGTCATCTCCCAAGTGCAGCTACATCTAGGATTTCTCCATGAATCACATTCGGGGCATATTATAGACAATATGCATACACAAAAATCAAGATAAAAGCCTTATCACACAAGGCATTACACTACAAGGAGTTCAACTATTTTCAAAATCAATTCAAAAGTATGACTTTAGATAAGCTATTTTCGAGTTTTGCACACTCATGTTGCAAATCAAAAATCCATATAGAGAATGTATAACTCATGACAAGAGAGTGCTTTTTCAAATTCATGTTCTCCTTTCAAGTTCAAAAATCATTTTTCTATGCCAATAAAAAAAATTTGGTGGTACTGCTCAAAGTAAGTGCAACAATGACTCAAAAAGATAAACTAAACTTGACATTTTCCCTTAAGAAAGTCATCTCTCAATATATCATAAGAAAATATCACTGTGTTCAACATACAAAAAGAAAAACAAAATTTGATCCTTGGAAAAGAACCATGATATGAACAAAACCTTTGGAGTTTATTACTATATACTATTTACAAAGGCGATTCACCATGGCGAGCAGCGGAAATTTGCCCTTATGATGACGCTACCCAATCCATCATAGGGCCAAATCACATATCATTAATGAGAGGGTTACTCAGATTCGCCCCTAAAAAAATATTGCATTTTCCTTGATACACAAAGTTAAGCACAATATAGAAAGAATGGGTGAAGAACTTTCCTGGCAAAGTAGAGACCTGGGGGCCGCAGGTTTGTTCATGCGGATGCATGCTTCACACAGGTGGGGCAGGATTTTATTTCACTAAAAGCTTTAGTACTATGCCTGGGGACCTGCATTGGGACTGTAGAACACACATCTTGGCCTGCATTTCACAAATGGAATGCAGATTTACCTCTTTTGGACCTTTCCTGCCAGGCATTCTAGAAGTATTCTACGTAGGAACTGTGGGCTGCACATATGGTCCTGCGTTTCGCACATGCGGCGGAGATGCACCTCCTCCAAATGGTTTTCTTCTAGGTAGTCTATTCAACACTTGCGCTAGACCTGCGGTCTGCACATGGGCAGCTGTGGATCGTAGGCTCAGCTCAACCGCTACCGATATTTAAGATCCAAAAAAGGGCTCTCTGCTTTTTGGATGCGTGACATTTGTGGGCTACAGATTTGAAGTTGCAGCTGCAGAATGACCCGCACTTGACCATGGATGGACTTGCACTTTTAGCTGAGGTTTTGATTGGAAGGGCGTTGCACCTGCGAACCGTGAAAACCCATTTGCAGTTCGTATGTGTCTCGCAAGTACCCTACATGCTTTCTCGAATTTATTATTCATGCCACCTAACATAAGAATCAAAAAGAACAACCATGTAAGAAACAAAAACTTGTCTTGCCTCCCAAGAAACGCTTGATTTAACATCGCAGCACGACGGAGAATCCTTATGCTAAGGCTCATCAAGGTAAGTGACTCCAATATGGTCGACTTCTTCCGGAACACCCAAGTACTTCTAGACTCGTTGCCTATTCACCTTAAACTTTAGTCCATCTTCAAGTTCAAGCTCAATGGCTCCATTTTCAAAAAATTGAGACACCATGAATGGACCAGACCACTTGGATTTCAACTTACCAGGGAATAATCGTAATCTAAGTTGAACAAAAGCATCCAATATCCTAGAGAAAATTCCCTTTTCAATATCTTCTTATCATAGAAGTGCTTCATTCGGGCTTTATATATGGAAGCATTCTCATAAGCCCTCATTCTGAACTCATCCATTTCATTAAGGTTCCCAGCTCATGCTTGAACGACCTTTCCCCAATCAAGATTTAAACTCTTCAAGGCCCACATTGCCTTATGTTCCAGCTCTACCAGTAAATGATAAGCTATTCCAAACACCAGCTAATAGGTAGACATTCCAATGGGCATTTTATAAGTCATTCAGCATGCCCAAAGGGCATTATTTAGCTTTCTTTCCCAATCGGTTCTATTGGCATTCACTATCTTTTTGTCAAGATGGGTTTGATTTTCCTATTGGATAGCTCTGTTGGCCATTTATTTAAGGATGATAAGGCATAGAGACTTTATTCTTCACTTCATACTTATCAAGCAATGCCCCGAACAACCAATTACAAAAGTGCGACCCTCCCTCACTAATGATGGCACGAGGAGTAATGCATTTCTTTAAGAATTGGTTCACACTCCTTCCTTCATTATTTGGCAAAGCCACTACCTCAGCCCACTTAGATACATAGTCGACAGCTACGAGAATGTAAGTATTCACATAAGAGCTCACAAACGGCCCCATGAAGTCTATTCTCTATACGTCAAACAACTCTACCTCTAAGATCGGTATTAAAGGGAGATCATGACACCTCGAGATGCCACCAGAACAATGACATTGATCACAATGCTTGACAAGATCATGAGCATTGTGATAGAGAGTGGGCTAATAGAATCCACATTACAATACTTTTGTCGTTGTACTCACACTTCCATAATGGCCCCTAACAGGAGAAGAGTGGCACGCCTTCAGGATAGGTATCATCTCTACTTCTGAGACAAAATGGTTAATCACACCGTCAGCATAAATGTGGAAGAGGTATGGTTTGTCCTAGTAGAACGTGTAGACATCATACATGAACTTCTTTTTCTGTTGGAAGTTCAGGCCTTCAAGCATTATGTCACTAGCCAAAAAGTTGGCATAGTCAGCAAACCAAGATACTAAATCATGAGAAGCAGCCAAGATGAGTTCATCAGGAAAGGCATCATCTATATCATTATCTCCAACAAGACTACCATCTTCCTCTAATCGAGAATGACGATCAGCCACCTGATTTACACACCCTCACCTATCCTTAACCTCGAAATCAAACTTTTGCAGCAAAAGCACTCATTAGATGAGTTTGGGCTTTACATCCTTCTTTATCATGAGGTATCAAAGTGTTGCATGATCGGTGTGTACCACTACCTTAGTTCCCAAAAGATATGATTTAAATTTTTAGAAAGCAAACACCACCATAAGCAACTCTTTCTCTGTAACAATGTAGTTGGCTTGGGCTTCATTCAACGCCTTGCTAGCATAGTAAATAGGATGGAAGACCTTATTTTTCCTTTGCCCAAGACGTTCCCCTAATGCAACACCACTTGCATCACACATTATCTCAAATGGTTAAGACCAATTAGGTGGAAAAATGATAGGAGCTAATATGAGTTTCTCTTTCAAATCAAGGAATGTATTTATGCAAGTATCATCGAAATAGAACTTGGCATCCTTCTCCAATAGCCGAAAAATCCCCAGAAATGACACTATTTTTTGATAACGCTCAATATATCTCTATTGTTTAAAGCAGGTGGCAGCAGTCGTTGTAAAAAAATAAAATACCCAATAAATGTCGGGGTCAAATCCCCCAAGGAATTAAGAAAGATAATCAAAAAGTCATAAATTAATTCAGACTAGTAAGCATCATTGTTTAACATGTAATAATTAAAATTTGGGTAAAAAAGGAAAATAATATTGAATTCAAATTGTAGAACAAAATTGGGAAATTGAATTGTTGCAATTGATGAGAGGGAACTAGAGATGTGCGATTGATGGGGTGTCAACTAGATTGGGGTTGATTGAAATGCTTTAGAAATAAATTTTAGCATGGATTGAAATGGATAATACTAAACCCTCTTATTTTTCAACCACAAGGGTGCTTTTTCTTTGGGTTTTCTCAAACCCCAAAGTCACAATCACAAATCAGCCACAAAGCTTGAGGAAGGGTTAAGTTATCTCTAGCCTCAACCCTTTAATGGAGTGGAGATATGGGTCTTGAATATATCTAGCTCAAGCCCATACATCTACACTCCAAATCCTCACTATTTATTCCTCACCCAAATCTTACTTCTCTCTCTTAAGCAAAAGTAAGATAAGCAAGCTAAAAAAATTTTTGGAACCATTAATTTTTCAATTAAAACTTAAAGAAAACAATAGATCCATGCTTATAAATTGAATTTAAGAACTAATCATCAACACCCAACCAAATTTAAACACTCATTATGCATACAACCCTAGCTAATAATTTAGCTACTTATGAATGGAGAAAGAGAAATTATGCCCATGGGAAATTCCTCAACAATCATCATATTGAATAACAAATTAAGCTTTCAAAATCTGCAACAATTGTATTCTTGTCTAATGAAATTGAAGAAGAAGAAGAACAAAATTGTACTCTCTATCTCTCTCTATTTCTCTCTACAATTTACTCTATAATATCCAATACTTTGATATGATGTGTTATGTGAATATACAATTGGGATAAAATCTGCACATTTCTTTTGCACAACTTTTCAAATTTACCCTTGTAAGCTTCTCCGGTATATTTGTTCCAAAGTTGGATAATTTTTTCCTTGTCAGCATCTAAGTCACTTGCGCAGCACCTGCGATTCGCAGGTAACCATCTGCAGCTCGCAGGTGCTTCACAGGTTGAATCAGTATTGTTTGGAAGCCATCTACATTGCGCAGGTGCTAATATGCGGCACGCGTGATCGTTACATCCAGAAGAGTGCTTTTAGTTCAATTTATTCATTTTTCTTTCCTAAGTTGAATACCTACACAAACAAAGAGAAAAGGCATAACACCTTCCTAATTTGTGTGTAAACAAAGCAATAGTTCATGCTTAAAAGATGAATGAGTTGGTAAATTACCAACTCATCATGCAGTGATGCATACTCTGCTACAATGGCCTCGCTACATCGAGAAGCGTCAATTGTAGCGGTCTGGTTGCTGGGCCCATGAAAATTTTAATTTTACCTCTTTTGAGTTTCTATGCAATAGTTATTACCATTTTTACCAAAACTACTATCATCCCTGCATAAATTTTAAATTCTCGCGTCAATTTTGTCAGAGTGCTATAATGACTGGACATCAGATACCAATTAAAAATTCATTCATCCCCGAATGGCCCAACGGAATAGGCCAGGAGTTTTGCGATCGCACCACTATTAAGTTAGCATGAGGTCATAGCCCAGACAACTCTAACGACACTACGGTCTTACCAACCATGTTTTCAGGGAACGAAATTTCTCCCCTACACAATTCCTACTTGCTAGTTTCATATTGGCTTGACCCGCCTAACCCCGAGTCCCTCAAATTTCTTATTTGTGGCTTACAGCATTACTCATGGCCTATGCACCCTAGACACCACCAATTCTTATAGAACTTCTTTTTACGAGGACTTAAAATATGGTTAACCCAGGAGGGAATTTGAAACGCCACTGTTTTAGGCATGTCTGCTGCGGTGATTTATTTTTCGCTGTAGCAGTAGCGTCGCAGAGAAATTGGTCCGCTATAATGGAACAAAAATAAGTTTAAAGGCTAGAATGAAAGTTTTTGGCTCATTCTCAATTTTTCATTCCAAAATATTTTGGCAAATCCTCTCAACTTCTCAGCGGCTTTTGCTCGATTTTCTCAGCTAATTCTTATCCTCGACTTCCTTGCCTTATTTACTATTGAATGGTAGTGTTTTTATGTCCACATGCATGATTTGAGGTTGGTTTTTTGGGTGGTGGAGATAGGTTTTCTTGTGCACAATTGAGGGTAGATTTACTAAGCATGCTACTTGTATTGATGTCCTTAAGTTACTTGGATCCTTCCCTGCATTCTATCGACTATTTTCATGGGGGTTTTATGCTAGAAATTGTGGGGTTTGGGTAGGCTGGTGTCTAGAACTTGTTTAAGCCCCTAAGGCTTGATGGAAGGGGTTATTATTTTTGAAAAGTAGTTTTGGGGCTTGGGGTTACTCCCCCCTTGCCCGATCTACGACGAATTTAGGAGAAACGGAGGTTAAAAATTTTAACCTCCATAGTTGGGGTCGCAGGTCTGCTGAGGACGACGATGTCTAGTG
>JACEIK010001004.1:198581-208867 GCA_018107945.1 Datura stramonium | reverse complement strand
CAGATACTTATTTCGTTACAAATAAATGAAAAAAAAATACTAACAATCCGTTGTCAAAAATACAATAACATTACATGGTAAAGTATTAAATATTTTATATTTTTAATTAAAGATTTTAAATATAGAGTTTTCCCAAAACGTTATATTTCTTAAATGGAAACAGGTCAAAAAATCTCCCAACGTATGAATAATGACTTATAAATATCCTCCACCCATTTATTGGTCTAAAAATACCCCTAACTTAATTTTTTTGCTCAAAAATATCCCAAACTAACCCCTCAAACTAAAACCCTTAACTTGATAGTTTTTTCCAATTTAGAAAAGTCACATGACTTATTATAATTGACCACAAATATTATTTAATAAAAATTAAACTCAACAATTTTTAAACCCAAGCTAACCCATGAATTTGATGTTGTTTCCATCAAACAACAAATTACAAAATATACTAACTCTAATAAATAAACATCAAAATCTGAAAAATTAGTTAAGTGTACGTTACTCATATGTGTTAGACCCCGTAAGTTTCTATCATTCAACCGATGCGTTCGTACATATGTCGAGGATTTTAGAGTACGACGTATATGGAAAAAGGCTCGGGGAATGAACGTACGAGTACGGAGTCGAGCAAGCAGGAGGTCCGGGCCGGAGGCCAAGCGCACTAGGCGTCGCGTCGCACTGGCCAGCAGACGCCTTGAGTGGCGCATTGCGCCCGACTCTTTGCGCTGTGGGTGGCGCGCCGCGCCCCCCTGCCACCGCCTCAAAGCTATATAAACTCGCTCAATGTGTAAGTGACTCATTCTAATATTTTCCCAAAATCAGAAGGGCGACTTGGGCGACAATTTCATTTGATTTTTGCCTATTTACGCCGTTAAACTCCGCTCAAAAGCAAATTCATCTTAGATAATGAGTTCTAGTCCTACGAGGAACATCCTTACGGAGTTATTTCTTGAAAATTCGCTTGGAGTACCGGAACCCCGCCGAGTAAAAGTTGTTGAAATCGCTTCTAATTGAGTCCTGAGCGGCTACAGGTGATTGGTAAGCATTTCTACCTTCTAAACTCTCGGGAATTTGTAAGTTTTCGGCCGAATTAATTGAAGTTGAATTATAGTTAATAGTACCGAATGATAACGTTGTCTGTCGAGTCTTAGTATTGAATATAGCCTTATTCTCTCAGCATAAGGGCTGCAATCGAGTGAAATCGTCGGCTATAGGTTGGAACTAATAAGATAAATGAGAATTGGCATTCAAGGTATGTTAAGGCTTATTTCTTCGGCAAGTTATTGTCGTCGTATAGTGATATCACTTATGCCTTCGAAAGTAGATAATGATCTTGTATATTGTGATTAGCTGCTGCTAGTAGATAATGATTATGTATGTTATGGTTAGCTGTTATGAGATAAATTGAGATTATACCATAGTAATCCTTGTCGATAAAGGGCACGATGAGTGTGACTAACGCTAAGAGCGTCATAGAGACTTCCCGGTTCTTCTGTTTACAGTATTAATATAATTCTGATGTTCTTCTATCAGGACAAGGCCTTAGAAATTTATGGTTAGCTGTTGGGCCTGATTTGGTAAGTTGGACAGCATAAGGCGCAACTGAGTGATATAACTTTCAGTTTGATACCTGTATTGGCAGTGAAGCTCGCCCAGAGGCCATTGGTATACCATGACGCCTCCAAGACTAGAACTTGGATAGGATGGTCTTACTCTAGAGTCAGTGACACCAGAGTTGCGTAGTGAATTGAGTGACAGCCTACCATATAGTTGACTACTGCCAGTAACTATTAGTTTTTGTCGACTTAGAGCTTGTCATACAGGTCGCCCAGGAAGTCATCCCAGTTGCAAAAATCTGATAGATCCGTGGATACTCTAAGGAGGGAACCTTATTAGTAGTTGGATGTGGGGTAAACGCCCCAGCCTGTTGTTATAGATACCCATGTACAGGTTGTCGCGGGTGGCTAGGTCTAGATATACTTGCCTACGAGGCTATGAATCGTCCAGAGAAATCATATAAAATCTGAAAAGTCCAAGTTAACGTCTAAGGGACTAGAACCATAGTAGTACAGTATTACCTTCGGGCTTAGAATTATAGTAAGCTTCCTGTGAAGGGTTAGGGCTGACTTCTTAGGAGCATGTCCGATTAGTAGCAGCCCTATAGTTATTCTAAGCGAGGGAACTAAATAGTTGGTTGCCTGCGACCTTTCTGTTCGCTTATGAGCTACCATCATCCAAGAATAACATTCACAGGATTGTTTAAACCACTCCAAACATCACGCTAGTTTGTCTAGGCCGTAGAGATTATAATCACAGCCAGGACCCTCGAGTCAGTTGTCAGCACACGGGGTGTGCTTCTTTGAAGCGCTATAGACACTGTTCCTGAGGCGAGTAGAGGTCACATTAAGCCTAGAGGCAAGACACGCCTTTTGAATGGCTAGATTTGTAGATTGTAACATAGTGTCCCTAGTTTGGGTAGATCATATTTTGTACCGCCTCTCGCCATGAATGGCTAAGAGTTTTCTAGATGTGCGAAATGCATACGGAGCTACGATGCTGCTAATTCTTACGGAGGTATAGATTGCTTACGGAGATATGATGTTGTATTGCTTATGGAGATACTGAATAGCCTACAGGGTCATATTGAAGTCTATTCATTTATGGGCTTCTTCTACGCCATAACGGTATTATAGACCCTTCGTAGAGCCTCGTGTGCTCAGGGTACAGTTACATGGGTAAAAAGGCCCGAACTTAGTTACAGGAGCCCAGACGGTTCATATTTAGTTACAGGAGCCCAGACGGCTCATATACAGTCACAGAAGCCCAGATGGCTCAGATACAGTTACAGTTACTTGTAGAGCTTCAGGGGTACCAATAGGGGTGCATAGACTGATTGGGTTTGCTAGACCTTATGGGGGCCTAGGTAGGTTATCTCTATATTGATTGTACCTTACAGGCTTATGGGGGCCAGGTTAGGTTCTTGTTTGTATGCTTTCCTTCTAGCTATAGCTTATGAATATATAGTCGCACAACTTTGGCTCATATATGTGTAGTGGTTTACTAGATGCAGGTTATGGATAAGAGAACTTATAGGTTAACTTCTGCCTCTTCTTGCTATTCACTTTCAGTTCTTTATTAGCTTTTAGTCATCTTTTATTATTGTATTACATGTTCGGTACATATTATACTGATGCCCAACTATGGGGCGCTGCATACTTGCCTCCAGGTTTAGACAGACAGATCGCGGGATCTCTTAGCAGCTATTTAGAGTCAGAAAATTGGCTAGCTCCTTTCATTCAGAGTTACCAAGTTGTAAAGGTTTATCTGTCTTTTATTTGTATAAAATTTGGATAGGTCGGGGCCCTGTCCCAACCAATATTTTTTTCTTAGAGGCTTGCAGACTACAATCTTCAGTTAGCTATCTGTGTTGGCCATGTAGGGCCTATATATGTTCAGTTCTGTATGTTGGTCGTGTGGGGCCTAGTATAGCTTTAAGTTAGCGGCATTGTCGACTGTAGTGTTTATATGACTGCCTATTTTTCATTCTGTTATAACTAAACAGCATGGTGACCTTGTCGTCCCACATAGGATCCCTTTTATTGTTATGTTGGTTGGGTTAGCTATTTTCTTTTATAGGTGTTGTGTGGCCTTGTTGACCTGAGGTTGTGTCTACAGCCGAGATATAGCAGTTTGTTTTCTTGATTTTGAGTCGCTGGTAGGCACCAGAGGTGCATATGCCCATCCAGGTCAACCCAGATCCTAGTGTGGCATTAGGTGCCAGTCATGCCTCCCAAGAT
Organism: Datura stramonium; assembly: GCA_018107945.1. Taxonomy (NCBI): domain Eukaryota; kingdom Viridiplantae; phylum Streptophyta; class Magnoliopsida; order Solanales; family Solanaceae; genus Datura; species Datura stramonium. Next base: position 205,070 of record JACEIK010001004.1, on the reverse strand, counting down.
AGGGCGTGAAAAACTTAGTATCAGAGCAATGTCGTATCCTAGGGATTCTGCAAGCCGTGTTTAGTAAAGTCTTGTTTATAAATGTGTTGTGCACCACATTCTATAAGCAGGAGGCTACGGGACATGATAGTATGGTTACCCTTTATCCTTCTCAGATCGTGCTATAGAGTCGAGTTGCACAGGGTTGAGTCCCTAAACATTCACTGTTATGTCTTTCTAGAATAATATTGATATGATACGGACTACCATTAGTCGCAAGCTAGATACAGCAGCAGGGGAGGGTACTAGTGAGGTGCCACAGTTGGGGGACGGCCCAGTCTGAAGGCGAAAGGGACTGCCTTTTAATCTCTCTAGCATCCTCCCGGGGCACTAGGAATCTTATAAGGTAACAGACAGGCCAGCATCATTCTCAGTTTTTCTTACACCCTTGGAATAGGAGGTAAGGAGTATGGTATATATACAAGTTGGCTTATTTAAGTAGACCTCTAAAATTAGACAGGGACAATAGTAATGTTAGGATTACCTGGAATATGTGAAGGATTGTGTGATTGTGAGGTTTTTTATCTCTAGCTTTTAAAGATTGTTGAGTTTCGCACCTTAGCTCTGTTAGAGAATGATAGGGTTATTTCCTGCCTTCTAGTCTTTTCTCAGTATGACAGGGAGTGTAAGTGCTAACGCGATGTTGCCCAGAATGAACAGTAAAGGAAGGCTAGAACTGTTGATTCCGGGAAAGTGTTAGGAAGTGATTAAGACCCCTAGTGTTTAAATAAGTCACCTAGACCCTCACGGCAGTAAATCAGGAGGGAAGGTAAGATTTCTAGCAGCACCCAAGTGCGGGTTAGAGTCCATAAGTAGTAAATTCCCAACATAGCAAAGTTTAAGTCAAAAATAGACTAACCCCATCGTGGTGTGTGGATGGCAATAGGGGATATGTGAAGAATACCGGATATGGCCCTAGTTTATTATGTTGAAGGAAAGAGAGTTTATATGAGTAGAATCAGCTCGAGTACGGGGAAAAACGATACGGGTTGGTAGACCTGGCCAATAATATCCCTATCGGTATGGTGCATGGGGCACAAACCATAAATCTTAGCCTATAGAAGTACGAGGAAGGCACAAGTATCTAGCTATGGAGGAGAACAGAATTACCTCCAGGCGGTAGTGGGCTGCTAAAGATTAGGATCGCCGCTGAATGTCGAGAAATAAGCATTGGGCTGACATTTAAAGGATAGTGAGGTTGTATCCTAGAAAGCTGCAATATCACCACTAGTTATGGACGCGAAGGAGTGATGGTACGAAGACCCTAGCCTAGTACATCCCAGAGACAAGGCCTAGCAAGGAGTTATTGGCCTTTGAAATGATAGAGAGTGGAGTCTTGAGACCTAGAGGTCGACTCTACGTTCTAAATATGGCAAGGCTTCATTAGCAGATAGTAGCAAAGGTACACCATGTCTGTTATTCCCTCCACCCATTGCTTGACGAAAACGCACCAAGTTATAAAAAGAGACCTACTAACAGCATGGGAAGGAGAAGGACATTGTTTAGTTGTGGCACAAAGCTCCAGTGACCAGCAAGGGAAGGTTGGACAACAGAAACTGGGAAGGCTAATTCAGGAGATAGTCGTGCCTGCATGGAAGTGTGAAGTAGCCAATCCGAATATAGATACAAGGTTACTTCGTACCAGGCGTAAACATGACCTATTTAGGTCACTGTTGAAAGGCTAATGAGAATAACTTATTTCTTGCCGGTCAGAATTACGTTTCAGCTAAAGACTATGCTGAATTGAATACTAAAGAAATATTCCAGCTATATGGTGTCTTAATGTTTATTAACTTTGGCAAAATGATACAAATCACAGCTAGGTTTTGCGAAATCAGTCAGAACAGAGTGGGACGCATGTTAATTTGAGTACGTCTTTTCGTCCCAGACAAATACCCAGGCAGAGTATACATTTCGAATGCCGGAATATGTTACAGATAAAAAGGTGGGTCCCCTATATGATGACCTGAAATAAGTAGGTCAGGGGTAGTTGAACTGGACATACTACATCAGTCAGGGGAAAAAGTTAAACTTATCAAAAAATATGTACCGGCAGCCCAGGGTCATCAGAAGTCCTACTCTAATGTATGGCATAGGGAGTTAAGAATTGAAGCAGCGATTGGGTATTCCTGAAAACTTCGCCAGCGAAAGGCGTTATGAGATTTGATAAGAAGGGAAAGACCATCCCTATAATTACTAAGCCATATTGGATCCCCTAGAAGATTGGCCAAGTGGCCTATGAGATAGAGTTGACTTCGGAGTTAGAATCAATTCATTAACACTACGCAAGCGCATAGGAGATCTTTTCTTAGGTTGACCCAGTTGAGAATGCTCAGATTACAAAAGAGTAGTCCTATGAAAAGACTCCAATAGTGATATTAGATTTTCAATTCTGTAGGGGCTATTTTGAGAACAAAAGTTGTAGCCTAGTAAAGTTTTATAGAAGAACAGAAAGGTAGAAGGAATTGCTTGGGAAGCTGACGACTACATGAAGTTTAGATATCCTCACTTATTTCAGATCTGACCCAAATTGAGAAGTTGAGGTAAGATTGTTGTTCAATTGTTATTTGATTGCTTACACTATCAGTATTGGTCAGTTATTTGTTGGATATTGAGGTATAGTTGTTGATAGCATCCCGTGAGAAGCCCATGTTGGATTTTTCTGCGTTTCAGGTTTCTGGATAGTCCAGATTACAGAGGAAACTCTGCCAAAAATTTTCTAGCAATAGTTAAAGGAGCTGAGTCTCTCAATCTTAAGATTACATTCAAGGACGAATGTTCCTAAGGGGGGGATGATGTTACACCCCGTAAGTTTCTATCATTCAACCGATGCGTTCCTATGAACATTGAGAGTTTTAGAGTATGACACATATGAAAAAAGGCTCAGGGAATGAATGTACGAGTACGAAGTCGACCGAGCAGGAGGTCAGGGCCGGAGGATAGGCGCACTAGGCGCTGCACCGGCCAGCACGATGCATTGAGCGGCACATCGCGCCTGAATCTTTGCACTGTGGGCGGCGCGGTGCGCCCCCCCTTCCACATCCTCAAAACTATATAAACTCCCTCAATGTTTAAGTGACTCATTCTAATATTTCCCCAGAATCAGAAGGGTGACTTGGGCGATAATTTCATTTGATTTTCACCGATTTATGCCGTTAAACTCCGCTCAAACACAAATTCATCTTAGATAATGAGTTCTAGGCCTATGAGTAACATCCTTACAAAGTTATTTCTTGAAATTTCGCTCAAAGTATCGGAAACCTGCCGAGTAAAATTTGTCGAAATCACTTCCAATTGAGTCCTGAGCGGCTACAAGTGATAGGTAAGCATTTCTACCTTCTAAATTCTCGGGAATTTGTAAGTTTCTGGCCGAATTAAATGAATTTGAATTATAGTTAATAGTATCGAATGATAACGTTGTTTGCTGAGTCTTAGTATTGAATATAGCCTCATTCTCTCAGCGTAAGGGATGCAATCGAGTGGAATTGTCGGCTACTGATTGGAACTAATTGGATAAACAAGAATTGGCATTCAAGGTATGTTAAGGCTTATCTCTTCGGCAAGTTATTCTCGTCTTATAGTGATACGACTTATGCCTTCAAAAGTAGATAATGATCCTGTATATTGTGATTAGCTGCTGCCAGTAGATAATGATTATGTATGTTATGGTTAGCTGTTTTAAGACAAATTGAGATTATACCATAGTATTCCTTGTCGAGAAAGGGTAAGATGAGTGTCACTAACGCTAGGAGAGTCATAGAGACTTCCAGGTACTTCTGTTTAAAGTATTAGTAGAATTCTGATGTAAGACCTTAGAAGTTTATGGTTAGCTGTTGGGCTTGATTTGGTAAGTTGGACAGCGAGGGCATAGTCGGGCGATATAACTTTCAGTGTGACACCTATATTATCAGTGAAGCTCGCCTAGAGGCCGTTGGCATACCATGACGCCTCCAGGGCTAGAATTTGGATAGGATGGTCTTACCTTAGTGTCAGCGGCACCAGAGTTGCCTAGTGAAATGACTGACAGCCTACCATATAGTTGGCTACTGTCAGTGACTGTTAGTTTTAGTCGACTTAGTGCTTGTAGTACAGGTCTCCAAGGAAGTCATCCCAGTTGTACAAGTCAGATAGACCCGTGGATACCCTAAGGAGGAAACCCCATTAGTAGTTGGATGTGGGTCCAACGTCCCAGCCTGCTCTTATAGATACCGATGTACAGGTTACCGTGGGTGGCTAGGTTTAGATATACCTGCCTACGAGGCTATGAATCATCCAGAGAAGTCATATGAAATATGAATAGAGCAAGTTAATGTCTAAGGGACTAGAACCATAGTAGTACAGTATTACCTTCAGGCTAGGAATTATAGTAAGTTGCCTGTGAAGGGTTAGGGCTGACTACTCAGGAGCATGTCTGATTAGTAGCAGCCCTGTAGTCGTTCTAAGTGAGGGAACTAAATAGTTGGTCGCCTGCGACCTTGCTGTTCGCTTATGAGCTACCATCGTCCTGGCATGACATTCAAAGTATCGTTTAAACCACTACAGACCTCGCCCTAGTCTGTCTAGGTCGTAGAGATTATATTCATTGCCAGGACCCTCAAATAAGGTGTAGGCACATGGGGTGCGCTTGTTGGTAGCTATATAGAGACTTCTCCTAAAGCGAGTAGCGGTTGTGTTAGGCCTAGAGAAAAGACACACCTTTTGAATGGCTAGGTTTGTATACTGTAACATAGTGTCCCTAGTTAGGGTAGATAGTATTTCGTACCGCCTCTCTCCATGAACAGCTAAGAGGTTGCTAGATGTGCGAACTGCTTTCGGACCTATAAACTGCTTACAGAGCTATGATGCTACTAATTCTTACGGAGGTATAGACTGCTTACGAAGCTATGATGTTGTATTGCTTATGGAGCTACTGAATAGCCTACAGGGCCATATTGAAATCTATTCACTTATGGGCTTCTTCTACGCCGTAGCGGCATTACAAACCCTTCGTAGAGCCTTGTGTGCTCGGGGTATAGTTATAGGGGGTGGAAAGGCCCAAACTTAGTTACAAGAGCCCAGACGGCTCATATTCAGTTGTAGGAGTCCAAAAGACTCATATATAGTCACAGGCCCCAGATGGCTCAGATACAGTTACAGTTACTTGTAGAGCTTTAGGGGTACCAATAGGGGTACATACACTACTTGGCGCCTGCCAGGGCATATGCGGACTCAAGTAGGTTATCTTTATGTTGATTGTACCTTCCAGACTTATGGGGGACAAGTTAGGTTCTTATTTGTATGCTTTCCTGCTAGCTATAGCTTATGAATGTATAGTCGCACAGCTTTAGCTCATATACGTGTAGTGGTTTACTAGATGTAGGTTATGGATAAGAGAGCTTACAGGTTAACTTCTACCCCTTTTTGCTATTCACTTTTAGTTCTTTATCAGGTTTTAGTCAGCTTTTATTACTGCTTTACATATTCGGTACATATTATACTAACTTCCAACTATGGGGCGCTGCATACTTGCCTGCTGGTTTAGACAGACAGATCACGAGATCTCTTAGCAGCTATTCAGAGTCAGCAAATTAACCGGCTCCTTTCATTCGAAGTTGCCAGGTCCTAAAGGTTTATCTGTCTTTTATTTGTATAGCATTTGAGTAGGCTAGGGCCCTGTCTCAACCATTATTTTCATTCTTAGAGGCTTGCAGACTAAAGTCTTCAGGTAGCTGTCCGTGTTGGCCATGTGGGGCCTATATATGTTCAGTTCTGTATGTTGGCCGTGTGGGTCCTAGTATAGCTTTCAGTTAGCGGCCTTATCGGTTGTAGTGTTTATATAACCTCCCATTTTTCATTTCGTTATAACTAGATAGCATGGAGGCCTTATCGACCTGCATTGGATCCCTTTTATTGTTTTGTTGGCTGGGTTAACTGTTTTCTTTTATAGGTGTTGCGTGGCCTTGTCGGCTCGAGGCTGTGTTTACAGCCGAGATATAGTAGTTTTTTTTCTTTATTTTGAGTCGGTGGTAGGCACCAGAGTGTATATGCCCAGCCAGGTCAACCTAGATCCCAGTATGACATTAGGTGCTAGTCATGCCTCCCAAGGTGGGGCCTAACAATATGTCATATCTTAAATCCTTTCTTAAGTAGGTTAGTGAATTTGGGTTTAAAAATGTATGAATTTAATTTTTATTAGATAATATTTTGTGGCCAATCATAATAAGTCATGTGGTCTTTTTTAAGTGAAAATGGATTAGCGGGTTTGGGTTTAAAAATGGGTGCATTTATTTTTTATTAAATAATATTTGTCGCCAGTCATAATAAGCCATGTGGTTTTTCTAAATTGAAAAAAATTATCAAGTTAAGGGTGTTAATTTGAGGGGTTAATGGAGTATTCATGAGCCAAAAAAATATGTCGAGGGTATTTTTAAACCAATAGATGGATGAAAGGTATTTGTGAGTCATTTTCAT
>JACEIK010001004.1:180428-196193 GCA_018107945.1 Datura stramonium | reverse complement strand
GTATAAGCTTTAACCCAAGAAAATAGCTATTCTTCTCATGATACATAAATTGTACGCGCAATATTTTTTCTCTCTCTCTCTCTATAACGGCCTAATTCCATTCCTATATATATTGCTGGCATCTCTTGCATACCTTTTTTGTTTCAGAAACGTTTTATTTGAAGGAATAAGACAAAGATTGTCTTTTTATTTAGTTTTCTTGAATATGCAAATCAAGAAATCTTTCTCTATGTCCTCCCGCACAGGAAGAGATTTGCAGAGATATAATCAAGGTTGCCGTCAAGTTGTAGGGTGTGTATTCCTTTATTTAATCTTTAATCCCTTTGTATTTCAAAGAAAGTTTTGTGGGTTTCTGGTGAATACCAAAGGAGAAGAGGAAATGACTGTGTGGAATATTGAGATTAATTGTTGTTGTTTATTAAGAAGTTGATTTGAGTTTTCTCTCATTTAATTTTACCGTAATTGGTACAGATGCATTCCATACAGACGCAAAAAAAGGGACCCATCATCATGTGTTCAGGGTAACCCAATTGATGATTTGGAATTTTTATTGATCAGCTCGCAGAAGAATCCAAGAATGATGTTCCCTAAGGTATATCTTTGTACAATTTTATTTCCTTCTGCTTTAGCTCCCAATTGTATTATATAGATATGTCATTCACCAATTGACATTCTTGGTTCTGCAATTAAAATGCAGGGTGGTTGGGAAATTGATGAATCATTGGAAGAGGCGGCTTCAAGAGAGACCTTTGAAGAAGCTGGAGTGGTTGGTGAGGTTGAGGTTCAGGTTCGTAATCTGCATGCAAAACTAAATAGCTTCCTTCTTTAAGTAAATTTGTATATAGAGAAATGAATATAGAGAATTCATATATTTTCTAATTAGCTTGGGATTGAGGCATAATTATTAGTATTGTTTTTGTACAGAGGTCTTTTGCTCATTCAATATATCTAATCTGTTCGATCCACTTGCAGGAATATTTAGGTACCTGGAGTTTCAAAAGCAAAAGCCAAGGCACATTTCATGAGGGCCACATGTTTCCTCTGCGTGTCACGGAGGAACTAGACGATTGGCCTGAGAAAACTGTCCGTCGACGTTTATGGGTATGTTGTGAATCAGTTAGATAGGAACTATTTCTGATCTTCGAAAATGCACTTGGCTTTCAAATGAAAACGTATCCTCACGATATGTTGTATTTGATTCAATATTGCAGGTGAATTTTGGTGAAGCCAGGGAAGTATGTTGGCATCCCTGGATGAAAGAAGCATTGGATGTCTTTGCTTCGAAGGTGTCAAAGAGAAAAGAAGGGACTCAGATATACCATTTCAAGGAATTGACGGATGAAAGTACTGTAGTGTGGTGTAGTTAAGCCAATATACCAAGAAGCTAGCAAGCATTCTTCAAATGCCAAGGATTAGATGCCTCATTCTTTTTCCCAAAGTCAAATACTACTCTACTGAGCCAAAACTTCATGCCTTTCTAGAATTGCAAACATTGAGTTCAGATTCAGAGCTGACTGAATGGCTTCATCTCAATGAGTAGTAGTCTAATGATGAACCTAGAATCAGTACCCCAAAGCCGAGCCAATTTAGTACTCCATGTTCAGAGAATGAACAAAAAATTGAAGACAAGGTTCAATGAAACATAAAAGAACAAACATTGTTGCACAAAGTAGCAACGAAAGGAAGGAAAAAACATGTTCGATATCATAAACCAAGAATTAGTTATATAGATTGAACTCCTTGCATCGATGGATATTTAATATGCTAGAATTCTGAAGAAGCCTTGAATCTAGAATCTGCAACTGAAAGTACACAACCAAATAACAAGACATCGAAAGAACCTTTCGAACCATAATTTATATGTCAACTTGAAATGCAGGGAATCGATATTATTCTTCAACAAAATGAAGAGACAATCTTTGGTTGCACTCACTGAAGTAATTAGCACAAGAGGAGAAGAGAATCCTAAGAATGTTTGATAGAATTATTAAGCTGGATAACAAGCAGTTACGTACTCAAGCTACCAAAAGGAAGAGGTGAAAAGTTTATTATGTGGGGTTAATATTGAAGTTAAGAGAAGTAGAGGACATGGGTTCATTAGGTGTAAAGAGAATAGTAGAATTTATGTACAAATTTTTTCCAACTTTGTATTTATTCGTCGAAATTCATTCATTCTTTCTTTCACAACTTCTATACCTGTTTTATTTGAAAAAATGAATGGAGGAGCAAATAACATTATTGAACTAGTCGTTTGTGTTCCTTTCAAGAGATAAAATCACAAGTTCTTTTTTTTAGTTAAATTTGTTTTCATTGTCCATAGATGTGCAAAAAGTTACGAGTAGAGTTTGGCATTCCAAACTTTATACATGATCATTGAGAAGAGATTACTGAGATTAGCCTAACCAAAAAGAAATGAACTAATATTTAAGGGGAACATATATAATGTGGGCTTGTTTGATTCTTTTGATTATGAATGATGGTATATCTCATTTATCCATATTAACAAGGCCCTTCGCTTGATTAGGTAATCCTGCAAAGGAGCTAAAGACATGGATTGGATCAAGGTTAGGCTCAAACTTTCCAATTTATTAGCAGATATGTTGGCCTCTCTGAAGCATTGCATGATTTCAAATCCATGCTCTTCAACTAATTAATCATCAACTTTTGGATGCTTGTATGAGGATCTAGGGGATAAAGGCAGAGATTGTATAGGAGCTATGGAGAGAGAGAGAAAGACCCAAAACCTAGATCAAGCAAAGTGCATCAAAAACAAGGAATGCAAAGTATTGGCAGGGGAAGCACTCATTAGACAAAGATGACAGACATATGTCCATAAACATTTGGACAAAGAGAGGTACAGGGACATTGTGCTGGGAGAGTTAGTGCACTCCGAGAGACAGCAAAATTTCAGTTATTGTAGGTCTATGAAGGTTGACGAGATTAAGGATGTATTCGTAGGATGAGCAAGGATAGCGCAACCAGGCTAGATGAGATTTCTATAGAGTTTTGGAAGAGCATAGGCAGGGCAAGCTTGGAGTGATTTCTAGTGTTGTTTAATGTTATTTTTAGGACAATAAAGATGTCTGAAGAATGAAAGTAGAGTATGATGATTCTATTGTACAAGAATAGGGGTGATATTCATAATTGCAATAATTATAGGGGTATCAAGCTACTAAGTCATGCTATGAAAGTGTGAGAGAGATTAGTGGAGATGAGGGTGAGGATGTGTATATCTATTGTCAAAAATCAATTTGGACTTATGTCGGGAAGATTTACCAGAGAATCCACCCACCTTGTGAGGAGATTGATTGAGCAGCATAGGGAGAGAAAAAAGGATCTACATATGGTATTCATCGACCTAGAGAAGGCTTACGAAAAATTCACATGGGAGGTACTATGGAGATGTGTGGAGGCTAGAGGTATATATGTGATTTACACTAGGGTGATTAAGGACATGTACGATGGAATTAGGAGTAAGGTGAGAAAAGTGGGAGTAGACTTGAAGCTCTTTCCAATCATGATGAGGTTACATCAGGGATCGATTCTTAGCATGATTCTTTTTTTCTGGTTATGGATGAACTGACGCGACATATTCAAGGTGAGGTTCCATAGTGTATGTTATTCGAAGATGATATAAAGACTGGTCTACAAGACTTGTTATGGAGTTAGCATAAGTTGGAGGTTTGGTGATAAACCTTAGAGTCTAAAGAGTTCATGCTGAGCAAGAACAATTTTGAATACTTGGAGAGTAAATTTAGTAATGTTACACATGAGGTCAATGTGAAAATGAGGCTTGATGCTCAGGTCATCCCCAAAATAGGATGTTGCAAGTATTTGGGGTTCTTTAATTCAAGGTGATGGGCAGATCTACGATGATGTCACACATCCTATTGATGTAGGATAGCCGAAATGAACGCTCATGTCCAGATATTTTTGTAATAAGAAGGTACCACCAAAAGTTAAAATTATGTTCTATATAGTGATAGTTAGATCTACTATGTTGCATGGAAAGGAGTGTTGGCCAATTAAGAACTCTCACATTCAAAAGATAAAAGTTATAAAGATGAGGATATTAAGGTGGATGTGTGGGTATACTATGAGAGATAAGACTAGGAATTAATATATTCGTAACAAGGTGGGAGTGGTCTCCATAGTGAAAAAGATAAGGGAAGAAAGGAGAAGATGGTTTAGGCATGTGAAGAGGAGAAGTCTAGATGCCCCAGTGAGGAGGTGTGAGAGGTTGGCAATGGAGGGTGTCAGCAAAGGTAGAGCAGACCGAAAAAGTATTGGAGTGAGTTAATTAGACAAGACATGGGAAAAGTCCCTCCTCAAAATGAAAGAGGGACGAGCGCACATCTTGAGCTTCCAAGGATATGACCTTACATTGGAGGGTTTGGAAGTCGTAGATTAGGGTAGACGGTTAGTTGGTAGTTGAGCATTCTCTTGCTTTCCTTAGGATAGGCTTGGTGATCATACTTGTACCTTCTTTCTGACCATTATATTAGCACTATTCATCTAGCTTCTTATTCTTCGATTTAGGTTATCACATGTATTTTTGGTGATTTGATTATTGCGTTATTTCATTGTCATTACTGTTCTTTTTTTTGTATGTTGGGTACATCTCCCTATTTCACTTTATTTTGTTGTTGTTGTCGCTTTTATTTTTGTATTCTCTTTTTCCAACTTCTTTGAAATAATTTATTTAAGTCGAGGGTCAATTGCAAATAACTTCTCTATCTATACGAGGCAAGAGTAAGGTCTATGTACATTGTTACACCCCGTAAGTTACCATTGATTAGTGGACGTATGGGCGTGCTTCTGATAGTGTAGGGAGCACGACATGTGCAAGAAAATTCCTGAAGAGGGGAGCGCATGAGTGCATCGTTGAGCGAGAAGGAGGCCAAAGCAGAGGCAGGGCGTAAGGAGTGGCGCGTCGCGCCCCTGTGTTGGTGCTATGGGCGGCGCGCCATGCCCCTTTCCACTTACCTCATATAGATATATATTTATATGTTAAGTATGTAAATGTATTTCATTTAAAAATGTTTCCAAAACAGAACCCTCGGCTGTGTAACTCTCTTCTCCAACTTTTCATCGAACGAAGGTAAGTTAAGCCGCTAAACTCCGTTCAATTGCAAATTCTTCTTGGATAACAAGTTTTGGGCCTACGAGGAACATTCCTACAGAATTATTTCTTGAAATCTCGCCAGGATTATTGGAACCCCGCTGAGCAAAAGTTGTAGAAATTACTTCTAATCAAGTCCTAAGCATCTACAAGTGGTAGGTAAGTGTTTCTACCTTCTAAATTCTTCGGAATTAGTACGTTTTTGGCCAAATTGGGCGAAGTTTGATTCATAGTTAATATCTTCGAAAGACATTGTTACTAGCCATTTCCTATTATTAAGAACAACATCACTCTCTCAGCGTGAGGGCTGAAATTTGGAGGGATTGCTAGTTCTAGGCTAGAACAGGATTGGGCAAGCAGAAATCAGCAATTAAGGTATGTTAAGGAAAACCTCTTACGGCAAGTATTCTCATCATATAGTGGTACGACCTATAGCTTTGTAAGTACGGTGAACATATGTATGTTTTAATTATCTGCTTCAAGTAGATAATGATTATATATATTATGGATATCTGCTACGAGACGAATTGAGGTTGGACTACAGTATTCCCCATCGAAGCAGAGTATGCAGTGTAACAAACACTAGGAGCGTCATAGACTTCCCTGATCATTTGTTCACAGTATTAGTAGGAGTCTAATGTCTCGCTGTCGTACCAAGGCCTTAGAAGCTTGTGGGTGGCTGTTGGGACTAACTTGGTAAAGTTGGACAGTATAGGGTGTATTTGGGCGATATAACTTTTTGTTTGGCACTTATATCGACAGTAAAGCTCGCTCGTAAGCCATTGGTGTACCTTGATGCCTCCAGGGCCAAGATCTTGACAGAATGATCTTACCTTCAAGTCGATGGCACCAGGGTTTCCTAAAAGAACTGAAAAGATAGTATGCCATATGACGGGCTACTGTTAGTGACTGTTAGTTTTAGTTGACCAACTGCTTGTTTTATAGGTCACTCAGGAAACCAACCCAGTTGTTAGAGGTCTAATAGACTAGCTGATACTCTAAGGGTAGGAACCTTTTTAGTAGTTAGACGTGGGGCCAACACCTCGAGCTACTTTTACAGATGCCTAGGTACATGTTGTCGCGAGGGGATAAATCTAGATATACCTGCCTACGAGGCTATGAACAGCCCAGATGAGCCATATGCAATCTGGACAGACCAAGTTGACGTCTAGGGGACTAGAACCAAAGTATCACAACATTACCTTCAGGCTGAGAATTATAGTAAGTTGCCAGTGGGAAGTTAGGGCTGACTGCTTAGGAGCATGTCCAATTAGTACCAGCCCTACAGTCGTTCTAAGTGAAGGAACTAAAATAGTTGGTTGCTTGTGACCTTACCGTTCGCTTATGAGCTAGAATTGTTATAGCATGACTTTCATCCTATCACTTAGGTCACCCAGGCCTCGCCCTTTACCGTCTAAGATGGTGGAGATTGTAATCATTTCTAGGACCCTCTGGCCAGGTGTAGGAAAACGGGGTGTGCCTGTTGGCAGCTATATAGACTTTTTTAGGGACGAGTAGTGGTTGCGTTAGGCCTATGGGGCTAGATACGCCTTTTGAGTGACTAGATTTGTGGATTATAGCATAGTATCCATGGTTGGGGTAGATCGAGTTTCGTACTACCTCTTTCCATGAATAACTAAGAGGCTGCTAGTTGTACAAACTGCTTACGAAGCTATACACTGCTACAAAAACTTGTTGCGCTCCAGCGCACTCGCAAGCGTACGAAATCGTACAAGTAATACAGTGGCCCTTTTTAGGAGCTGGATGTCGAGCCCACAGGGACTGGACCAATTCAGTGAATTATCAAGTTCAAGTGTTAAAATTAACTTCACAAGTGTTGATTATAGACATTTTTGGTAAATTCTAATTAAGTCTAGGGGTGATCACAAAATACTTGAGAAACAATATACGAAGCAACTAGAGTTAAGGCTTAATAATCATGAAATGCTACAATTCACTATGGTTCAAGTATGAAAAGTTCAGTTGTTGTCTCACATAATTAAAATGCTATGTTCATGGTCTTTCGAGCCTCTAAACACGATAAACTAGTCTAACACCTATATCGTTGAGCAGGGATGTGACGTCGTAATTCGTGAGCAATGTAATTACATGGATGTGATTAACGAAATTTGTTCCCTTGATTATGGACTTTCATAGCTCTTATTATTTACCCGGACTTAGCTTCACAACTACTTCTACGAGTAGTAATGTGATAATTCTAAGTCGGTATCTAGCTCATCCTGTTTTAGTAACCTAGAAAGGAAAATTAGGTATAATTTCTATCCTAATAGCGAATCCTATCGTAAAGGTAAGAACTTTCTCCCTACATTCTCATGTTCTGGCCTAGGGTTACTCTTTCGAGAATTTACCTAAGCTTAACGTGTATGTTTTTATGGTGATCAAGCATAAAAACAACAATAATAAAGAATGTAAGACAAAACAACAACTAAAAACTCAAACCACGAAGAATTCATGCATTTACAATCATATTACATAGCCTCAACCCTACAGAAAGGGTTTTAGCCACTCATGTTCGTACAAATACTCAAAAACATGGTTAGAGTAACGTACTTACAAGAATAATTAAAAGAGAAGGCAAAACAATGAACCCTAGGTAGAGTTCTTCACTTCTCCCTTCGCTCCTTTACGGTTTCCCAAAGATATTTCATGATCAATGATTTTAGGAGCTAACGTTCTAATTTATACTAAGTGGGAATTGGCAAAATTTGGCCGGCCATGAAACTGCTTCTTGGCACGCTGCTGGACGCCCCAATTTTCCTTTGTTCCACGGAGCAAATGCGGATGCCCACTAGATTATACTTCTCGGCAGATCGTGTGCTTCATTGCTGTGTGTCGCCTGGCGTGGCACGACAGCCATCGCACAGGGCCCTTAGCGTGGAATGGCTCCATCGTGCACTGCTGCTGCTGCTTTGCCTGCCCTCGCGCACACACACACGGGCGTGACACGGTGCCTATCGTGCAGGTCAGTCGGTGTGGCACGCTAGGCTGTGCGGTAGGGCTGTTTTTCATGCCGTCTTGTGCAATTGTCATCCCAACTCAATCCAAAGCTCCTCCTTGCTCGTGCATCTTCATATTTAGCCCATCTTTAACATTTTTTTCCTACAAAACAAAGAGCTAATCACATTGGTTAGTTTATGCACGAAATTATACAAAAAATCACATGAGAATGTAATTAATTAAATTGACAAACATGACTTAATTAAGTTATAAAATAGCACTTGGGCACGTAATTATTCCCAAGATCGCTACCCCACACTTAAATCCTTGTTCTTCCTCGAACAACTCTTTTACATCTCATGCATATGAAGTCTCACACATAGCTAATTTAAGCAAGACAATTCAAGCTAAGGCCACATCGATTGTTTTAGATAGCAAATTAAAAATAGAGCATGCAAGATTTAGCCATTAAAATCAAATATAACTATGTAAATACTTCCTATCCTCAAGAATCGACTCTCAATCTCAACAAACTCATGTAAATTAACCGATCAAGAAATCCAATATGAATTTTATCTTTCATTAAACATGTGCTCTCACAACAAGAGAGATACCCATTTTCGCTCATATGTTTTCAAATTATAACATGTATGGGTATGTGGGTAAGAAATAAGCTCACTCTCACAAAGAATTCACATGCCACGTGTATTGACCCATAAGCTTTCCCTTAGTGTTTTACTCCACTAATTTAAGAATGTTTGAAAGTAAGATCAAGTAGGATTTAATGAGTTGTGATGTAAGCTAAGGACGGGTAGGTACTATTATGGCCAGTAATAGTGACTATCTTCCCTAAGCGCTTTTAATAGACCACACTTTCATTAGGAATTTCCATTCTCCTACTTCACCTTTATTCTTTTCTCCCCCATTTTCCTCTTTTGCTTCCCCATTTCATTAGGTACACTCAAGTTGTTAGAAAGGAGTACTTGAGCAATTTTCTTTGATTTTCTTTTTCGCTTTTATCTTCTTTTACTCCCTACTCACTCTTATTCATTTTTAAACAAGTGCACCTCTAGTCTTCTCTTCAACTCCCACAACTACTATTTTCCTTCTTATTTCACTTCTCACTCCTCAAATTCTTTACAATTTCACATAAGCGCTTAGGAGTTTTGGATCAAATTAAAGGCT
Source organism: Datura stramonium (assembly GCA_018107945.1). Classification (NCBI taxonomy): domain Eukaryota; kingdom Viridiplantae; phylum Streptophyta; class Magnoliopsida; order Solanales; family Solanaceae; genus Datura; species Datura stramonium. Next base: position 186,928 of record JACEIK010001004.1, on the reverse strand, counting down.
AATGAAAAGAAAGGATTAAGCTCATTTTGTGGCTAGCAAAGAATAGGCTAAAGGCTCAATGGGGCTAACTAGGATCAGACATTCAAGGTAGGTACAGCGAGGGATAAAAATTAGGCTCATTCAAAGAAATGCCTAAATCATCTCCTACAATCTACATCCCTCATTTCGCTTTATATACATACTAGGAAAGTTCTAGACACTACACAATAACATGGAATATTAAAAAACCTTACCCACATAGCACATGTTCAATTCAAGATAAATTCAGTAGACTCTTAACTCAGCTAATCACAAGAATACAAAATTCATCTTTAATCACATTGAGTCCTATTCACGAGCCTACGTGTCTCAAACAAAGTTATACAACTGCTCACATGCTTCAAAATTTACAAAACTTGCATCTCACAATCATATATAGCACATAACAAGAACATCAAGCCATCAATCAACTAAGGCTTCAAAATAAAACCTATTGACTAATTTTCCCTCAAGATGGTTGTCATCCATCCATCGTCAGGAAAAGTCCCTAACTATGACAAAAACAACTATGTACAGACACAGAAGAATTTTATTTCTCGGTTAAAAGTGCCCCCCATCGAAAAAGAATCGAAAATAAAAACCAACAGGTTGGTGAATCATCTCAACTCAACTTTTTCATCCAACAATACCTTACAAATCACTTATTCCACCCAAAATCATTAAGAACAAAATTTTAAAAACTTGTTCACGCTCCAGTGCATGCGCAAGCATATATGGTCATACAAGTAATAAAGTGGCCCTTTTTAAGAGCCGGATGTCGAACCCACAGGGACTGGACCAATTCAGTGAATTATCAAGTTCAAGTGTTAAAATTAACTTCACAAGTGTTGATTATAGAATTTTTTGGTAAATTTTAATTAAGTCTAGGGGTGATCACAAAATACTTGAGAAACGACATACGAAGCAACTAGAGTTAAGGCCTCATAATCATGTAATGCTTCAATTCTCAATGATTCGAGTATGAAAACTTCAGTTGTTGTCTCACAGAATTAAAAAGATATGTTCATGGCCTTTCGAGCCTCTAAACACGACAAACTAGTCTCACACCTACATTGTTAAGTGGGGATGTGACATCCTAATTCGTGAGCAATGTAATTACATGGATGTGGTTAAAGGAATTTGTGCCCTTGATTATGGACTTTTGTAACTCTAATTATTTACCCAGACTTAGCTTCAAAACTACTTCTACGAGTGGTGATGTGATAATTCTAAGTCGGTGTCTAGCTCATCCCGTTTTAGTAACCTAGAAAGGCAAATTAGGTATAATTTCTATCCTAATCGCGAATCCTATCGTAAAGGTAAGAACTTGCTCCCTACATTCTCATGTTCTAGCCTAGGGTTACTGTCACGCCTCACCTTGGGAGGCATGACTGACACCTGTACCCTACTAGGATCTGAACTAACTTAACTACATCTACACACTCCTGGTGTAGGCGTACTTCCCAAATCAAGAAAACAACGGGCTATATGTCGGCTGTAAATATAACCTCCGGCCGACAAGGATTTATAGCCACCTTTAAAAGAAAACTAGCTAGCCAGATAAAACAACAACAGGGAGTCCTATGCGGGCCGACAAGACCACCATGATGTCTAGTTATGACTGTAAAATAAGTCCAGTTCTAAGCTAAACTATGGCCGACAAGGCTGCTAATCTATCAGCAAAACAAGGCCCCACACAACCAACACATAAACAAAAGCACATACTGTCCCCACACAACCAATAACAGCTAACCACAGGGAAATAGAAACAATTTGCAAGCCTCTAGGAGTAATATGATGGTCGGGACAGGGCCCCGGCCTACCCAAAAACTGTACAATCAAAAAGGAATAAACCTTCTGTCTATAGGCTCCGGAAGAAGGGAGTCGATTCTTCTGCTAATCCTTGTTGGAGGCTAAGAGGGACCATCTCCTCGTCTATCCGTACCTACAGGAAAGTAATGCAGCGCCCCAGAAACGACGTCAGTACAATATGTACTGAATATGTAAGGCGATAATTGTAAATGACTGAAATAAGAGATAGAACTGAGAATAACTAAAATGAAGGGGGGTAGAGATCATACCTAAGTAATAGAACTTCTTACTATCTATTTTATTAACAACTAAAGCAAACAAAAACCTTACCTGGCCCCCATAAGCCGGAAGGTGCAACCAACATAGAATACCCCACCTGGGGCCCCTATAAGCCCTGGTGAGTACACCTCAGTCTATATACCCCTATCTGAGGTCACACTGGGTCAACTAATAGCTATAGCCATCCTAACAATTCCCTGGGTCTGCAATTGAGCCTGCTCGGCCCCTGACTGTAACTATGTCTGAGTTTAGTGGACTCCTGATATCTGCACCTCGGGCACCAAAATCTATGGGGTGTATAAAGACAACCACGGTATATGATGACCTGGGACCCCATCTTCATCCCTGGATGATGACATACCGCTCCGTAGAGCGACATCGTCTCGCCCCTGGTGGGTGTCGACACAGCTAATAACCCTGGGGTCGGTCATGAAGGCTATACAGGCATAATCCATCCCAAACTAATATGGAATACTGATCTCAGCTAATAACAAAAACTAATCATAATAGACATGCTTCTGGTATTCTTACTGGGGTTCAAATTGAGCTGTTATGCTAAAGAAATTAACTTGTTGAAGAAACTACCTTAACATACCTCGTTCGCCGATTACTGATTAACTGGCGAGTTTCAGCTGGTATTCAACTACTCTTCTCAACTGCAATCGTATTATTTAAAGCATGAGGCTAATTTCAATACTAAATTCAATAAAAATGATAACTTTATATAGAAATATGAACTATATTTCAACTTGACGGAACATGGTCGAAAACTCGTAATTTCTCGGGAATGTAGAAGGGATAAATGCTTACTTTAAGCCAGTGATCGCATTAACACGGTCAAAAACTTGTAATTTTTCGTAAATATAGAAGGGAGAAATGCTTACTTTAAGCCAGTGATCATATTAACACTAGTTTGGAGCATTTCCTACAACNCTGCCCCTTTGGGCAGCTGGCCCAGCCTCCTCTCACGCGGTACCGACTCCGCGCTCGTCGGACCTTTTCCCGGGCCCCTTTCTCGTATGTATTATATTTTAAAACTCTTAAACAACATACAAATAGGCCGTCTAAACATTAGATACTTACGGGGTGTAACATCCTCCCCCCCTAAGAAATATTCATCCTCGAATGTCTTACTTTATCTTATAGGCACCTTAACTCTTACAACTACTTATTCTAGAAAAATTTCGGTAGAGTCTCCCCTTTAACATGGACTATCCAAAAATCCTGAAATGCAAAAAAGTACAATACAGGCATTTCACATAACACTATAGCAACTTAATTACACAGTCTGGACTAAGTATGGAGAAAAGAAGGATATTTGGATTTCATGTCGTCCTCAGCTTTCCAAGTCATTTCCTCTCTATTTTTGTTTCTTCATAGTACTTTAATAGAGGCAACATCTTTAGTCCTCAATCTGTGAATCTGTCGGTCTAATATAGCTACTGGAACCTCTTCATAGGCTAATTCCTCAATGATTTGGACATCCTACAACTCGGGACGGATCCCCTATTAACTTCTGTAGCATCAACTCTTTAAAGACCGGATGAACGGATTCCTATTCTGAAGGAAAATCTAGCTCGTATGCCACTTGGCCTATTCTCCGGAGTATTTGATACGACCTAATAAACCTCGGGCTGAGCTTATCCTTTTTGAAAAACCTCATTACGCCCTTTATTTGCAAGACTTTCAGAAATACCCAGTCGTTTACATTGAACTCCAAGTTCCTATGTCGTACATCAGCGTAAGATTTCTGGTGGCTCTGAGCTGTCAGCAAATGTTCTCTGATAAGTTTTACTTTCTCTTCTGACTGATGAATTATATCTGGCCCAATTAACCCTGATTATCCAACCTCGAACCAACCAGCTGGGGACCTGCATCTTCGCCCATATAAGGCCTCATAAGGCGCCATGTGAATCGCCGAATGGTAACTGTTATTTTAGGCAAACTCAATAAGCGGTAATTGTTCATCCCAGCCGCCCCCAAAATCCAACACACACGCCCGTAACATATCCTCAAGCGTATGGATTGTACGTTCTACTTGCCTGTCTATCTGAGGATGGAAGGCCGTAGTCAGATTAACCTGCGTCCCCAGGCCCTTCTGAAATGACTATCAAAATTTAGCTGTAAACTGCGCTCCTCTGTCGAAAATAATCAATAACGGAACACCATGAAATCGGACTATCCTTTGATTTATATTTTAGCATAATCTTCAGCTGAAAAACTAGCCCTTATCGGGAGAAAATGACCTGATTTCGTCAACCTATCAACAATCACCCAGATGGAATCAAATTTACGTCTAGTATGAGGTAACCCTGTAACAAAATCCATATTAATTGCCTCCCATTTCCACATAGGAACTTCTATCTCCTGTGTCAGTCTGCCGGGTTTCTGATGTTTGGCTTTCACTTGTTGGCAATTAGGACATTGAGCTACAAATTCTGCTATCTCCTTTTTCATTACCGGCCACCAGTAATTTTCTTTTATACCATGATACATCTTTGTTGAACCTAGATGAAGAGATTAACAGGAATGATACACCTCGCCCATAATTTGCTGGCTAAGTCCTGCCGCGTCCGGAACACTGAGGCGATCCCTATGTCTCAAAACTCCGTCTTCGGTTACCTGGAAATCTATTACTTCCCCTTGCTGAACCTTATCTCTGAGATGAACCAGGTTAGGGTCTTTGTACTGCCGTTCTTTCACCTCCACTACAAGGGACGATACTGCCGTATTCTGGATTACTGCTCTACTGTCTCCTGAGTCTACTATATGGACCTAAACTGGCTAACTGATACAGTTCTCGAGCCAGCTCCCATTGTTCTGGCTTCAGGTGTACTAAACTCCCCATGGATTTATGGCTTAGGGTATCGGCTATAACATTGGCTCTCCCTGGATGGTATAAAATATTCACATCATAGTCTTTTAATAGCTCTAACCAGCGACACTGCCGCAGGATCAACTCTTTCTTTGTAAAGATATACCGGAGACTCTTATGATCAGTGAAAATATCTACATGAATGTCATACATATAGTTCCTCCATATTTTCAAGGCATGAATCACCGCGGCTAATTCCAGGCCATAGGTGGGATAGTTCTTCTCATGTGTCCTTAGCTATCTGAAAGCGTAAGCAATTACTTTACCATGCTGCATCATAACACATCCTAACCCGACGCTTGAAGCATCGCAGTATACTGCATAACCCTTTGATCCTTCTGGTAAGGCTAGTACTGGTGCTGAGGTAAGTCTGTCTTTCAACTCCTGAAAGCTCTGGTCACATGCTTCAGTCTAGTGAAATTTAGCTGCTTTCTGAGTTAACTTGGTTAGAGGCGTTACTAACGTAGAAAATCCTTCCACGAACCTTCTGTAATACCCGGCTAACCCCAGGAAACTACGTATTTCAGTTGGAGTGGTAGGTCTAGGCCACGTTTTTACTGCTTCAATTTTCTACGAGTCTACCTGAATGCCAACATATGACACAATTTGGCCTAAAAAGGTCACTGAATTTAGCCAAAATTCACATTTAGAAAACTTCACATACAGTTGGCGATTCCTGAAAGTTTGAAGCATTGTTCGTAGGTGATCCTGGTGATCTTCCTTTGAGCGGGAATATACCAAAATATCATCAATAAATACTATCACAAATAGGTCTAGAAACGGTCTGAAGATGTTGTTCATCAAGTCCATGAATACTGCTGGAGCATTCGTCAGCCCAAAGGACATGATTAGAAATTCAAAGTGGCCATACCTGGTCCTGAAGGTAGTCTTTGGAATATCTTTCTCTCGAACCCGAACCTGATGATCCCAGATCTTAAATCAATCTTGGAGAAAGATTTCACCCCTTGTAACTGATAAAACAAGTCATCTATTTTGGGAAGCGGGTACTTGTTCTTGATAGTGACTTTATTCAGTTGCTGGTAATCTAAACACATACGGAGGGAGCAATCCTTCTTTCTCACAAATAGGACCGGCGCGCCCCACGGTGAAGTATTCGGCCTGATGAATCCCTTATCTAGCAGATCTTTCAACTATTCCTTTAACTCTCTAAGCTCAACAGGAGCCATTTGATACAGGAATAGATATGGGCTGAGTACCTGGTAGTAAATCAATTGCAAAGTCGATTTACCGATCTATGGGAATGCCAGTGTCACGCCCCGCCTTGGGGGGTATGACTGGACTGCTAACAGGTGAGCCTAAGCACATCTGGCTCCTGGCTAGCTCTATCTCAGATTTCTGGAAACAATGGGCTATATAACGACTGTAAATACAGCCTCCGGCCGACTGGGCCTATAACCACCTGTAAAAAGCTTCAGCTAACCAGAATACTATATCTCATAGGGGAACCTATGCGGGCCGACAAGGCCACCATGCTGTCTAGTTATCTGTAACTTAA
>JACEIK010001004.1:142545-158966 GCA_018107945.1 Datura stramonium | reverse complement strand
AGCGTGGCACGGTGCCATCACGCGCTGCTGCTGCTGCTTTGCCTGCCCTCACGCGCACACGCACGGGCGTGACATGGCGCCTATCGCTCAGGTTAGCCGGCATGGCACGTTGGGCTGTGCGGCAGGGTTGTTTTTCATGACATCTTGTGCAATTGTCAAACCAACTCAATCCAAATCTCCTCCTTGCTCGTTCATCTTTATATTTAGTCCATCTTTAACATATTTTCCCTACAAAACAAAGAGCTAATCGCATTGGTTAGTTTATGCAATAAATTATACGAAATCACATGAGAATGTAATTAATTAAATTGATAAACATGACTTAATTAAGTTATAAAATAGCACTTAGGCACATAATTATGCCCAATGTCACTTATGGAGCTACAATTCTGCTAATGCTTATGGAGCTATAGATTGTTTACGGAGCTACTATGCTATATTGCTTACGGAGCTACTGAATCGCTTACTGAGCCATATATTCTCTATAAGGACTAAAGTGAAGCCTATGGGGCCATAATGAATTCTATTCACTTAGGACTCTCTACGCCGTAACGGCATTACAGACCCTTCGTAGAGCCTTGTATGCCCAGGGTGCAGTCACAGGGGCCCGAAAGATCCAAACACAGTTACAGGAGCTTAAATGGCTCATATACAGATACAAGAGCGCAGATGGCTCAGATACAGTTATAGGAGCCCAAAAGACTCCGGTATAGTCTCAAGAGACTAGGTATGTTCAATTACAGTTACTTGCAGGGCCTTAGGGGTACCAGTAGAGGTATATAGACTGGCGCTTGCCGGGGCTTATAGGGCCCCAGGTAGGTTGTCTCTGTGATGATTGTACCTTCCAAGCTTATGGGAGCCAGGTTAGGTTCTTGTTTGCATACTTGCTTGCTATATATACCTTATGAATGTATAACTGTACAGCTTACGCTCTTATTTGTATAATTTGTCTACTAGATACAGGCTATCATTATAAAAGCATACAGGTTAACTTCTGCTCCTTTTTGCTGATTACTTTCAGTTCTTTATCAGCTTCTATCAAGTTAATATTATTTCCTTACATATTCGGTACATATTGTACTGATGCCCACACATGGAATGCTTCATACTTGCCTGCAGGTTTAGACATACAGGTTTCGAGACCTCCTTTAGCAGCTATTCAGAGTGACTAGATTGGTCAGCTTCTTTCTTTCGGGGTTTCCAAGTAGTAGAGGTTTGATTTTCATTTATCATATAGATTTTGGGTAAGCCAGGGCCCTGTCTTGACCAATATTTATCACTCCTAGAGGCTTGCAGATCACAGTCTTCAGTTCCCAGCTAGTTATGCATTGTTGGTCGTGTAGGGTCTATATATGTTATGTTTTGTGTGTTGGCTGTGTGGGGCCTAATTTAGCTAGCTGTTAGCAGACTTGTCGGCTATAGTTTATGCATGACTGCCTGTTTTCCTTTTGCTATAAATTAGACAGCATGGTGGTCTTGTCGGCCCGCATAGGATCCTCTGATGATTGTGACTGCTGGGTTAGCTGTTTCTTTACAGGTTTGCTGTGTGGCCTTTTCGGCCTGAGGCTATGTTTATAGTCGAGTTATAGCCAGATTTTTTCTTTCCATGTGTTGTTGAGATACACCAGAAGTGTATGTGTCCAGCCAGGTCAACTTAGTATCCAATGTGGCATAAGGTGCCAGTTACGCCTCCCAATATGGGGCGTGACAAACTTGGTATTAGAGCAACGTCGTATCCTAGGGAGTCTTCCAGCCGTGTATAGTAGAGTCTTTTTTATATATGTGTTGTGCACCACATTTTATAAGTAGGAGCCTACGAGGCATGATAGTATGGTTATCCCCCCTTCTTCTCAGATCGTGCTATAGAGTTGAGTTGTATAGGTTTGAGTCCCTAAGCTTTGAATATTATGTCTGTCTAGAATAATGTTGATATGAGACAGACTACATCTAGCCATAAGTTAGATATAACAACAGGAGAGGGTACCAATGAGGTGCCACAGTTAGGGGACAGCCCAGCCTGAGGGCGAAGGAGAGACATTCTTTTCAATCTCCCATGCATCCTCCCAGGGCACCAGGAACTTTATAGGGTAATAGACACACTAGTATTTCTCCCAGTTTTTCCTACACCCTCGGATTAGGATGTTAGGAGTATGGTATATGTGTTGGCTTACCTAATAGCTACTTAGTATTACATAGGGGTAGCAGTTAGTATTAGATTACCTGAAAGGCACGAGAGATTGTGAAATTGATTCTCACCTCCAACCCTTTAGAGTTTGTTTAGTTTTGTACCTTAGCCCCACCGTAGTATGATATGGTTATTTCCCACCTCCTAGCCTTTTCTCAGTACAACAGAGATAGCAAGTATTGACTCTATGTTGCAAAGAGTAAATAGTAAAGAAAGGCTGGATCCGTTGATTCCTGGGGGGTGTTTGAAAAATGAACAAGACCCCTAGTACTTAAATAAGCCACCTAGGCCTTCACTATAGTAAAAAATAAAATAGAGTAGCAGATAAAATTGCTAGGAGCATCCAAGTACATGTAAGAGTCCATAAGTAATAGACTCCCACCGTAGTGTGTTGATAGTGGTAGGGAATTACCTGGAGAATAAAGCCTACGACCCCCAACCTATTATTTTGAGGGGTAGAAAGAGTCTATGATGGGAACCGACCCGAGTGTGGGTTAGGAAGATATAGGTTAGTAGACCTTGCCAGTAATATCCTTGCCAGTATGGTGCATGGGGCACAAACCCTAAATTTCAACTATAGAAGTAAGGGAAAGACACGAGCGTCGAGATCTGGAGGAGAATTGGGGAGAACAGAATCACTTTAGGTGGTAGCCAGCTGATAGAGCTTGGAATCACCGTTGAATGTCGAGAAATAAGCATTAGGTTGACATTTAAGGGATAGTGAGATTATAACCTAGAATATTGCAATATCACCTCTAGTTGTAGGGCTGAAGGAGTGACGGTACAGAGACCATATACTGGTACAACCAAGAGACAAGGCCTAGCAGAAGGAGTCATCGGCCTTTGAGATAACAGGGGGCAGAGTCTTGAGACCTAGAGGTCGAATTTACATTCAAGATATTACAAGGCTTCATTAGTAAATTGTGGCAAAGGTATGCTATGTCTGTTATTCTCTCGTAAACGGAAAATGCATCAGATTATAAAAGACATCTACTGATGGCATGGGAAGAAGAGAGATATGGTCGAGTTGTAGCACAGAGCTCCAATGGCCAGCAAGGAGATACTGAACATTAGAAATAGGGCAGGTTAACTCAGGAAATAGCCGTGCCTGCATGAAAGCAGGAAGTAGTCAATACGAATTTAATTACATATTTACCTCGTACCAGGCGTAAATTTTTCCCTACTTGAGTCATTGTTGGAAGGCTAATGGGATCCACTCATTTTTCTTGCTGCTCAGAATTATGTTTCAGCTAAAGATTACCCTGAGTTAAATACAAAAGAAATAATCCAACTACATAAGGGGAATAACCCACAACTAGGTTTTGGAAAGGCTATTAGAAAGGATTGGGCCGCAAGTTAATTTAAGTACAACTTCTAAGGCAAATGGCCAAGCAGAGCATGCGATTCAGGCGCTCAAAGATATATTACGGGTAGAAATGTAGGTCCCCTATATGATGGCTTGAAGTAAACAAGTTAGGGTTTAAATATGACACATTAGTCATAATAAAAGGTTAAACTCGTTAGAGAGCCCAGGGTCATTGGAGTCCTATTCTAATGTACAAGTAGGGAGTTCGAGACTGAGGCAACAACAAGGAGGGCAAGCCTAGTCCTAGATTCATTAAGCCATATCGAACCCTCCGGAAGATCGGCCTAGTGGCCTATGAATTAGAGTTGCCTTCGGAGCTACGATGTACATCAATATTATGAAAGCGCGTAGGAAACCTTTCCTCAAGCTGACCCAATCAAGGATGCAGGTTACAAGAGAGCCGTCCCACGCAGAGACTCCAATAGTTATACTAAATCATCAGGTCGGTAGGGGCTATCTTGAGGACTAAAGATGTAGCCTACTAGAGTCATATGGAGGAACAAAAATATAGAAGGGATGACTTGAAAAGCTAAGGATGATGCAGAGTCTGGGTATCCTAAGATTGTTGCAGGCCCTACGACGATAGTATACGACTCAGAAAATTTTAGTTAAGGCAAGATGGTTTTATGTGTTGTATAGTTTCCTTTATTGCTATTGTTATCAGTTGCTTACATATATGTGGTGGAACTATGTTATTCAGTTGCAAGTAGCGTCCTATGAGACGCTTGTGCTGGACTTTTATGCATTTCAGCTTTTCAGATAGTCCATATTACAGAGGAAACTCTACCCAGATTTTCAGGAAGAACAGAACCTCATAAGATTGCATTATATTCGAGGTCGAATATTCCTAAGGGGGGATGATGTTACACCCTGTAAGTTGCCATTGATTAGTGGACATGTGTGTGCTCTTGTGATAGTGTCCGAAGCACGACACGTGAAGGAAAAGGGCCGAAGAGGGGAGCGCACGAGTGCATTGTTGAGCGAGCAGGAGGCCGAAGCAGAGGCAGGGCATAAGGAGCACCATGTTGCGCCCTTTCCTCGGCACCTTAAGTGGCACGTTGAGCCCCTATATTGGCACTATGGGCAGCACGTCGTATCCTCCCTGGCACTGCCTTATATATATTTATATGTTAAGTGTGTAAATGTGTTTCATTTTAAAACATTTCTAGAATAGAACCCTTGGCTGTGCGACTCTCTTCTCCAACTTTTCAACGAACAAAGGTAAAATTAAGCTGCTAAACTCCATTCAATTGCAAATTTGTCTTGGATAACAAGTTTTGGGCCTATGAAAAACGTCCCTACAGAGTTATTTCTTGAAATCACGCTCGGATTATCGGAGCCCCACTGAGTAAAAGTTGTAGAAATAACTTCTAATCAAGTCCTAAAAGTCTACAAGTGGTAGCTAAGTGTTTCCACCTTCTAAATTCTCGGAATTCATATGTTTTGGGCCAAATTGGGTAAAGTTTGATTCGTAGTTAATATATTTGAAAGAAATTATGACTAGCCGCTTCCTATTATTGAGAACAACTTCACTCTCTCAGCGTGAGGGCTACAATTCAGAGGGATTGCTGGTTCTAGGCTGGAACAGGATTGGGCGAGCAGAAATCGGCAATTAAGATATGTTAAGTCTAACCTCTTATGACAAGTATTCTCGTCGTATAGTGATACGACCTATAGCTTTGTAAGTATGATGAATGTATGTATGTTGTAATTAGCTACATTAAGTAGATAATAATTATATATGTTGTGGTTAGCTGCTATGGGACGAATTGAGGTTGGACTATAGTATTCCCCATCAAGGCAGAGTATGTAGTGTAACAAATGCTAGAAGTGTCATAGAGACTTTCCTATTTATTTGTTCACAGTATTAGTGGGAGTCTAATGTCTCGTTGTCGTACTTAGGCCTTAGAAGCTTGTGGGTGGCTGTTGGGCCTAATTTGGTAAAGTTGGACAGTATAGGGCGTATTTGCGCGATAAATCCAGATATACCTGCCTACGAGGCTATGAATAGCCCAGACGAGCCATATGCATTCTGGACAGACCAAGTTGACATCTAGGGGACTAGAACCATAGTATCGCAGCATTACCTTCAGGCCAAGAACTATAGTAAGTTGCCTGTGGGAAGTCAGGACTGACTGTTAAGAAGCATGTCCGATTAGGAGAAGCCCTACAATCATTCTAAGCGAAGGAACTAAAATAGTTGGTTTCCTGTGACCTTACAGTTCGCTTATGAGCTAGCATTGTTCTAGCATGACCTTCAGCCTATCACTTAGGTCACCCAAGCCTCGCCCTTTACCGTCTAAGCCGACAGAGATTGTAATCATTGCCAGGACCCTCTGTCCAGGTGTAGGCACACAGGGTGTTCCTGTTGGCGGCTATATAGACTATTTTAGGGATGAGTAGTGGTCGCATTAGGCCTATGGGGTTAGATACGCCTTTTGAGTGACTAGATTTATGGATTGTAGCATAGTATCCTTGGTTGGGGTAGATCGAGTTTCGTACTTCCTCTTGCCATGAATATCTAAGAGCCTGCTAGTTGTAGAAACTGCTTATGGAGCTATACACTGCTTACGCAACTATGATGCTACTAATTCTTATGGAGCTATAGATTGCTTACGGATCTACGATGCTGTATCATTTACGGAGCTATTAAATTGCTTACGGAGCCATATATTGTCTGTAAGGACTAAAGTGAAGCCTATGGAGCCATAATGAAGTCTATTCACTTATGGTCTTTTCTACACCGCAGTGACATTACAGACCCTTCATAGAGCCTTGTGTGCTCGGGGTGCCATCACAGGGGCCTTAAAGACTCGAACTCGGTTACAGGAGCCTAGATGGCTCAAATACAAATATAGGAGTGCAGATAACTCAGATACAGTTATAGGAGCCCATAAGGCTACGGTGTATACTCAAGAGACCAGGTATGTTCAGTTACAGTTACCTACAGGGCCAGTAGGGGTATATAGACTAAGTGGCTCCTGCCGAGGCTTATGAGGGCTCAGGTAGGTTATCTCTGTGATGATTGTACCTTCCAGGCTTATGGAGGCTAGGTTAGGTTCCTGTTTGCATACTTGCTTTCTAGATATTGCTTATTAATGTATAATTGTATAGATTACACTCTTATTTGTATAAGTTGTCTATTAGATGGAGGTTATCATTATAAAAGCATACAAGTTAACTTCTGCTCCTTTTCGCTAATTACTTTTAGTTCTTTATCATCTTCTATCCAGTTAATATTATTTTCTTACATATTTGGTACATATTATACTGACGCCCACACATGCGGCACTGCATACTTTCCTGCAGGTTTAGACAGACAGGTTTCCGGACCTCCTTTAACAGTTATTCAAAGTCAGCAGGTTGGTCAACTCCTTGTATTCAGGTTTGCCAGGTAGTAGTGGTTTCTTTTTACTTTATCATATAGATTTTGGGTAGGCCAGGGTCCTGTACGGACCAATATTTATCACTCCTAGAGGCTTGAAGACACATTCTTTAGTTCTTAGCTAGTTGTGTGTTGTTGGCCGTTGGGGCCTATATATGTTATGTTTTTTTTTTTGGCCGTGTCGAGCCTAGTTTAGCTAGCTGTTAGCAGCCTTATCGGCTATAGTTTATGCATGACTACCTGTTTCCCTTTTGCTATAACTTAGACAGCTTGGTAGTCTTGACGACCCGCATAGGATCCTTTGATGATTGAGACTGCTAGGTTTGTTGTTTCTTTACAGGTTTGCTGTGTGGCCTTGTCGGCCCGAGGATGTGTTTACATCGAGATATAGTCGGTTGTTTTCTCACCATATGCTGCTGACATACACCAGAAGTGTATATGTCCAGCTAGGTCAGCTTAGAGTCCAGTGTGGCATTAGGTGCCAGTTATTTCTCCCAAGGTGGAGTGTGACATACATTCTACCATCCTCAGACCTCATTTGTGGGATTAAACTGGATATGTTGTTGTTGCTCTTCAACTAATTCTTTGATTTCTTCGACGATGCTAAGAATCTTTTAGGGAACTTTCCACTCCCTTCTGATGCATTTGGTAATGATAAGAGATTCATTTTCTCTAATAGCTATTATGTAACTATTTGTAGCATACCATTTAAGTCCAAACAACATAGAGGTTGCTTCTACCATATTGCCAATTCTTGGTCCCAGGGGAATTAAGTAGGAAAATAACATTCCCTTGGTTATTCTTGATCAGTCCTCCACCTCCACAATTCCAAAAAGGTGTTCAATTTCACCGTTTGGGTGGCTGGTATGATCCATTTAACAACTTATGAAGTCCTCTATTCAATATTTTCTTCACAAACCTTACTGATTATGCCTCAATCGTGTCCAATATTAGCTGTTTGATCGTCGCTCAAATCTACTCCCGCTAGGAAGCACACACAGTCGATGCAAATATAACACCCGACTAAGAGTCGAGGTTGATTCTACAGGGACTTTGGTAAACCCAAACTATCTAGGAACTTTTCAATTCAAATTTGAGAGTTTAGAGCTATTCAAGTTAGGGTTAGGAGAAATATAGCTATAACTAATTAATATAAAATTCTTGAGATTGTAATCAATAATGACAATTAGTAAGGAAGTGACCCTAATTATCATATATATATAATCCCCCTAAATCACTCAATATGAGCAAATTGAGAATGGGCTATAGATGAACATGCAAGAAATCACTTAGGCTACCAATGAGTATCTTTTAATAACACCAATGGTGTCAATCTACCTGAATTTAATCAAATTGAAGAGAACTCCCTTCTACCTAATTGTATTTAGCCAATTGGATTTCATCCTTATCTAAATAAATCCATTAAAGAATAGTTAGTCTTGAGTTATTATTGATTGATGCTAACCCAATCTAAATTTGCTCTTTTAAGCACAATAAAGGTAATTGGAAAGGACTGAATGACTTTCATCATCAATCACTCTTTATAATCCCAAATCAATCAAATGTTCTTAAGCCCACAATCAATTTTACCCAATTGAGGTCATTAGGCTTAAACCCATCGAGTTCACAACCCTAGATCTGGGTTTAGCTACCCATAGAAAGAAGAGTAGAAGAAAGAAAGTAATTGAAAATTCTTACCAATGAAATTGTAATTTGGAGAAGAAAACTTGAATTGATTAATTTCAATCTTCAAATTACAAGATGAATCTACTCTCTATGCTACCTCTATCTATTTTGAACTATGAACTACTCTAAACTATTAACTTCAGTCTCTCTTGAAAAAAAAGTACTATTTATACTAAGCCTCAAAAACCCCTAATTCATTTAAAATCAGAGGGTCCCAGGTGTGCATAGATGGATTGTTCTTTAGAAGGGTAGACCATTATTTTCTTCGTCAATTAAATACTGCTTCTGCCTGGTTTCTATCGTCCATTGATTGACGGACCATTTTCTAGAAAGGCGGTCCATCTTTTAGTTCGTCCTTTGATTTTGGAGCTTTTAGGTCAAGTGATCCGTCCTTTAAATGATGGGCCATCTTCTTTGAAGATGGTCCGTCCTTTCATAATCAACTATTAACCACTTGAAAGTGGTTTCTAGATCAAGCAGGACCTATTCAATATTTGAACATGCAGACCGTCCTTCTGAGAGACGGTTCGTCCTTTGTTTTGTCTTTTGGGAAAATTTGTGACTTTGAATCTTTTTTTCTTCATTTCACTTGGGTTCCTAAAACATAGCATAATAAGGATAATTTTTACTTAAATTAGCACTTAAATACATGTAAAAACTCTATAAAATGAAGAAAGATATGTCACAAACTCCCATCACATCAACACCCTCAACTTAAAGCATTTTCCGGTCTTCAGCAACTAAAATGAGAAAAACTAACATAACACCTAAACTAATGTACCAGCATCACAAAATGCAATGAATACGGTGCTTTTGACAAATAGTTACAAACACACAAACTTCAATCTACCACCCTCTCAATCCAACAAAAATCAGTTTTGTCACAACTGTCTAGACCAAGCATACAATCTCCACTAATGACATCATATCAACATGCACACACCTAGATTTGAGAAGTAAAACATGCTAGCCATTTACATCCATATGCCCTCAATCATACCAAAGACAGTGTTCATTTTTGAAGTAATGATAACACACATTTCAAGGACACACAAGATCAAGAGAGAAGAGAAAAGCACTCAAATCTCACAAAGAAATTCACAAGATACGTCACAACTACCATATGCTTTCCTATTTACTCAAATGCCTTTTCTTTTGGATATCTAGGTTGAGATCATACAAGGGCCTTTCTAAGCTTGTAATCACGGTCAAGGGTCTGGTAGGATACAAATATGGTTGTCAATGACTCATTTTGCATCCTTGAACACTACATCACTTTTTTACTACCCTTTTCACTTTTAGGATCTCTTATCTTTCTCCCCTTATTTTCATAGTAACTTTTCAAACCCCAAGGTATTTTTGTGAGCTAAATTTTCATTTTCTCTTTTTCTCTTTTATTTTCTTTTCTTTTTCTTCTGTTTAGTTCATTGCTTAATACACCTTGGGATATGATCCAATATTCATCTTTGACCTTTTTTTCACCTTGTCACCCCAAACTTACACCTTTTTGATCATTCTCATTATAATTTATAATGTCAAGGAGGATGAGTTCAAAAGAGGATCGACTTGAGAATTGGTTTTGGCATTCATTACGATTAATTAAGAAAAAGGGTCGTAGGCTCAAAAGGAGAGAATAGGGATACATGCATCATTTGATAGGCTCATTTAGGTAAATATGGCTTGTGAAGCACAAAGAAGGCCTAAGTTCATCTCTACAACCCATAGTCAATCCTAAGTTCAAGCACAAATATCACGACAAGTTCTAGAGTGTGACCAGATCAAGTAAACTAACAAAATTCCTCACTACACAATGGCATATGGATATCAAATGGACTAAACACATTATTCTCAACTAAGGATACATTGTTAAAATTAGCACAATTAAATGTCAAAAGTTGAGGTACACATGTCAATACCAAACAACTGCGACAAAAATTTTGAGGGAGGTGCATTTGTCAAAAATTGGTACAAGCATGATATAGACTCAATTTCCACCACCACCTAAGTAAAAACCATTCTGTTCAACAAAAAATGACTCAACTAGTGGGCTAGTACCCTTAAGAATGTCTCCTAGCAATCCATCATTAAGCCCACACACTACGACACTTTAACTATATTAGTTTGTTAGATTTAACAGAAAGTAAGCTTGTTGTAAAAGAACCATGACTAAGAAAACCCAAAAGGACCCTAAGCTAAGAAAGTAACAAAAATAACAAATGAAAAATCTATACTAATAAAGCAATAAAATGGACCATCACATACATCATCAGTCAACTCAAAAACGCATAATTTCATAGAAAATAGAAGTTGTCATATCAAACATCAAAGAGTACAAGAAAATATGCCACCAAGGGCAAAAACAACCTCCACCCCCACTTAAAAACTATGTAGTGTCCCAATTGCACATATAAAGAAAATAAAAAAAATAAGAGTGGTAGAAGCTCCTAGTAGCACTCAAACTGCGCCACTAGAGGTCATCCTAGGGTTCCTATTAAGAGCTTGCCTCTATGTCATGATGTCAACCCTGGATGTGGAAAATAGAGGCCTTCTTTGCTATATTGAGTGCCTTAGCCTCTAGGTCCAAGTCTAGGTCATCTTCCTCCTGAAGGTCTCTCTCTATAGGCTCAATCTACTCCTCCTGTAGCCATCTCTTGCCCTTGTCAAGTAGAGGGGCAGGAACGGCTGGTTGTGCTGGAACGGGAGGATGACCCTACTCATGTGTAACTCTGCCGGTGGCGACCCTAGGAGCTAGAGCTGGTAGAGGTTAGGAAGGGTCCTAGGATGGGTGAACTAGAATAACACATGGAATCAACTCCATCAAACTGGCAATGGGAGGTGTACAATCTATTAATGGTACCGAGACCTCATCAAGCAGTCGCTCTCGCATATGTAAGTCTAGAACTGTGGCTCTGGTATCTACTAGGTTAGCATGGAGGCTCTATATGTTTGATGAATTAGCACCCTGCTCTAGCTAGAGAAATCTGGCATCTATTGTCCCCAGATAGGAACTTCTTGAGAGGCTAGATGGTATCCTGGTGCTGCTATAGTGCACACTCAATAATAGTGGCTATAAAGGCCTACAGATCCTCAATCACTCTAGTAAGATTCCTCTCCTCCTAGTCAAGCCTAGTAGCCACGCTGGTTAGTGAGTCCTTATAGCTCAGGAGATGCCTAGATGAAGCAACTGACACTGGTGCAGTGGTAGTCTAAGAAGGCTGGGCTCCATGGCGAACATAATATAACAGTGTTGGGTCTGATTCTACCGGAGGCTGTGTAGTAGGATTCTTTATATGCCCTTACTCTCTATAGTTGGCTCAACCGAAAATTCTAAGCTAGGGAAACTAGCAGCTGTGACCAATGTTTCATATCTAATCTTGGTGATGTCAGTCACTTGATGAGCCTCTGTGAACTAGTCTACTTTAGGTGAGTTCAGTGCATCTACGCTCTAGCAAAGTGCTTTTACCAAGCACGAAAAAGGTAGAGAGGTTGTTGCTTATAGAGCTTGCTTCTTGGGCTCGAAACGAAGCATCTGTCCAACATCAGTTCTCTTCGTTGCTACTATAGCGTCCCTGAGTAGAGCATGTCCAAGAGGAAGTTTGTTATCGCTCTTGGACGGGCATATTTTGTTGCACACCATATTCAATTGAAACTTTGCCTGGAG
This sequence comes from Datura stramonium, assembly GCA_018107945.1. Lineage (NCBI taxonomy): Eukaryota > Viridiplantae > Streptophyta > Magnoliopsida > Solanales > Solanaceae > Datura > Datura stramonium. Next base: position 146,683 of record JACEIK010001004.1, on the reverse strand, counting down.
TCACAACTCTCTCTTATAAATCTTGACTGTCTTAAGAGCAGTCTATGTGGGAGTGCCTCTAGCAATGACTTCAACTATCCATCACCCTTCTCGGCATCCCCAAGCTACCAACTCATCATAATCTGCAGTGTCCACCACCTTAGAACTGTCTCCTAGGTAGTACCGGTTGATTTCCTCAACACTGATATCAACCGATATCCTTCTAATGACTATGGACGTGAGTGGCTCAACTTGTGACTGCAACCCTGGGTTGGTCCGCTGAAGGATTTCCCCATATATGGCATAGAACTCACAGACCAATTTATAGAATATACTGGCCTAAGGGATAGAAAAGGATTCCTAATGCTAAAACTGTAGTTTCTCTATGGTGTTTGGGTATTGGTCTAACCCAGTAGTGCTGATGGTGTGCTCCTCTATAATACTCTGACATGGCTTTCCATTGTGAGCTATGTGCCCTCTAAGTATCTCTCTTGGGCACCCTGAACTTCCCATCTCCTCTTGAACATATCCTCCTCTTGTTTTTGCCGTAGCTCAGCTAAATTTTCCTGGGGAGAAGGGGTCTAACTAATGGATTCCTCTCCAGTGGACACCCCAAAGGATATCTCAATCTGTTGTCTACCTAACTGGACTTGTGGCTGCTCCTCACTGTATTGGGATGAAGATCCAAGAGATGCTGTGTCACGCCCCAAAATTGGGGTAGGGGTGACTGATACTCGACTCCAACTGATTAAGAAGCCGGCTATATAATGTTTGTACTACAACCTTTAAGCTAACTAGGCCACCTGTCACAACAAACCATAGCATAGGAAATGGACCGACTAGGTCTCAACATACATAACAAAAGATAAAATGCCACCATAACAACACTGGAAAAGAACTGTAGAAGGCTAGTAGGGCCACACACTGAGCTAAAAATATATAATTGTACAACTAGTCCACAAAAGCCTCTAAACAGTAATCAAACTAAAATACTTGGGACAAGGCCCCAACCTACCCATACTCTATACATAACTCAATACAACCAAAACCAGACACATGGCTCCTGAAAGAAAGGAGTATGCCAACTCTCGGCTGAATCTGGGTTCCTACTGCAATTGATGATCCGAGCCCTATCTGCACTTGCAACATGATTGTGCGGGTCCCCAGGTCAAGGAACATTAGTACAAAGAAATGCACTAATATGTATACTGAAAGCTATAAATAAAATAATGCCAAAGATAAACTAAACTAGAGAAGGGAATAACCATAACCTGATACTCTGGAACCTATAAACATATACAATGGCAAATAACATCTGAACATGACTCAAAGATAAGGTAGGGAGAGAAAATGTGTAATTCAATAACCTATTACCCAATATGCAGACTATGTGCATAAGCAAAATTCAATGGGCTCATATGCAGACACTTCCGATACCTGGACTGAAACTATAATACCCCGAAAGTTCCTAAGAAATAGATGAGAAAATTAGAAATCAGTTTTGTATAAAAATCTGCATTTTTACACCAGAATGACCCATGGTATGATTCGTGATGAGAAGTGACAGATCGTGGTCTCAATCATAGTTAAATTCTGAAGTTTGGTGTCCAAACCACGAGTCACATCACGAGTCGTGATGTGTGGGTACGAATCGTGGTCGGGAGTTGTGATGAGTTTCTTATGGTGTGGGGGGGTATCATGTAATGGATCATGGTACCACACATTATAGATAACAATGAGTCATGATGGGAGTAGTTGTTAGGAATTGGCAGGTGAAGGGGGGTGATATCACGACTGACAGTACGACTCATGGTAGGACACCACGATGCAATCGTGATAAGACCTAGAAATGTTTCAAGGAGAAGTAGTGGTGACCATGACAGGTAACCACAAGTCGTTACTTCATGGTATGACTCGTGGTGAGAGTCGTGACGACTGGCAGTTCCCATTTTCCAGATTTTTCATTTAGGGCCTTTTCATAAATTTCATCCTCCTAGGTCCTAAACTACGTTGTTTTGAGCTAAGTTAGGAGGATTTTAATAGGTTTTAGCGTATTCTAACCTATTCCGTCCCCATGAATGCAAGACTAGAGAATTCCTAAGGAGATTAAACCTAGAACTCTTCAAATTCTCATCCAATTCTCTTGGGCTTTCAAGGAAGAGTATAGAATCAGATTTTCCAAGTATGTAGGGCTATAAATGGGAGTTTCTTCACTCTCATGCTCAAAATTCTCCTCAATTCAATGAATTTAAGTTCTAGATCATGTTCATGATCTTATGGGGCTTATTCCTAATTTTATGAAATTCTCTATGATTTATCTATGGGTAAGTTCCTTTCATGTTTCTAATCATGTTTTAAGATCTATGTACATGTTTTATACCTATTTTGATTATTAAATCATGGTTTCAAATTTTAACAAATTTATGCGCAATTATGCAAGTTTCATGACAAGTCAAGTTTATAATTCTATTATGATTTTGATTCTCCTAAGCCCTAAATTATGATTTCTAATTTATGATATGATTCCCTGCAAGTACTCTTTATGAATTTATGAATTTCAAGTATGGTGATTTTCTCAAGCATGTATGTTCTTCATGATTTATTAGATTATGATTTTGACCGAATCACGACCCTATTTCATGACTAATCATGTATTTCAAGTATGATCAAGTATATTATGATTTATATATCCATGAACTTCATGTATAACTTCTCGATTACTATATGCGCCTTCATATGCATGTTTTTTTGGAGCTGTGTCTAGCACTGAATAGGCCTGGTGTTCAGGTAAATTCTATCGACTCATAACTATGCACCAATGTAGGTTTATATTCATGGACTCTAGGTGGATCCCTATTACTGATATCACACCATTTACGTCCTTGGCCTGGCAAGCCGGGGACGGCTCTTCCCATTTGAGCGAGATAGTTGGGGCATCATGTAAGCTCTATCATGATGGTGTCGGTAAAGACGAGTGCTCCCATTATTTCTCATGATTTATGCATTGTCATGTTTATGATACTTTTGCTCTAGTTATGTTTTACAAGGTTTCTCTTATGATTATGAATAATTTTGAAAACTTTGAGCCTCATGTTTATGTTATGACTATCATTTCATGTTTTGAACTGTCCTATTCTTATGAGCTCTTATGTATTTTGATTAATCCATTTTATTTAACTTGCATACTCAATACATTCCAAGTACTGACTGCATACTCTATGCTATATTGTTTCATGATATAGGCTCAGACGTTCAGGGTCAGTCTCTCTGCTAGTTAATCATTAGAGTTTGATTCAGCCAGTTGTTGGTGAGTCTTATCCTTTGAGGACCTTCAGTTAGTTGTGTTGTTTCTATTTTCACTTTTAGACTTATAGTGAGCTAGTTGGGGTCTTTTTCCCATCAGCTCGTCAGTATGTAGAGGCTTTTAATACATAGTGTTGTATTCTGCTTTGAATTCAGTAATATGTATTTCCATTGTTCAAATGTTTAATATTCAGACTTCCACTATTTCAGAATTCAATTTCTTTCCGCCTTGATTATGTTGAGTTAGTTATCATGTTTCCATTTGTGGTTCTAGGTTTCATGTCTAGATTTGGGCCAATGTTTGGGACGTGAAAAAACATGGAATTAGATGAAAGATTCAGTGTGTCCTAAGGTATCTGAAAGTCGCGTTAAGTAGAGTTTATGGATGTGAAACGTGCCACACTTATGACGAAGAGGCTACGAAATGTTTTAGGAAATTTACCTTCTTTCATGATCTATGTCATGTGATAAAGTATCTCTCTATCCTTCTAACTCATGCTATACGCGTTTGCAGAATCATGCCTTCACACCAAGTTAACGGAAGAAGGAACGATAACAAAAAGGGGAATGGCCATGAGAATGGCAACGGAGATGAGCACCATCAAGCCCCACCAGCCCTGGAGGATCATGGCCTGAGAAAGTTGCCAATGCTTAGTTTAGGGCAGCCATCTAGATGTTGGCATAGGCGTTGTTCGCTCAGGTCAATCAGCAAGCGGTGGCCCACGTTCCCTAGAATGGGAACACAACGATAGCTAGAGTCAGGGATTTTCTTAGGATGAATCCCCTTGAGTTTTTTGGATCAAGAGTGGACGAGGACCCATATGAGTTCATTGAGCAGATTCAAAAGATCACCTAG
>JACEIK010001004.1:32415-129079 GCA_018107945.1 Datura stramonium | reverse complement strand
ATATATATACAGAAACTAAGGAATAATTGGAGATTCTTATAACTGACATACCCCACGTGAGCATACATAGAGCCCGACGTGTAAAATTCTGATCAGAAGGGTGCTCATACCTTGCTAGAAGTAGAACCATGAAAAGGCGTGATATAACTCATGGATGGCCTATTCGGGCATGGGAGACACTCTCGTGGAGGACCCCATCATGGTTATATTGGCACATCATTCTGAGACCTGGGTACACTAGAATCCTGATCTTCTTAGTGCTAAATACTACTCTCAAAACATATATAGTGCTCATATCATAATCATGAAACATGGTTTTACATGGCTAGTTTAAATCATGAAATTCATAACATGTTAACATATGTGAGCTAGCCATGAAAATAGTGCCAAAGATCGACCATGATACATAGACTTGAATTTCATGAAAATCATGTATAATGGAGTAAAATCATCATATCTTGTGAATCATGGATTCATGAGGAATTCTACTAGAAAACATGCATCATAATCCCAAAGTTTGGAGCATACTTGTTGGGAACGAAAGTGGTGGTGCACACGAAACCATGTGGTGCTCAGATATTTGATGGCCAAGAAAGATGCTAAACCTAGGCTTATTAGGTGGATTCTGTTGTTGCAGGAATTTGTCTTTGAGGTGAAGGATCATAAGGGATGTGAGAATCAAGTGTCCAACCATTTGTCATGCCTAGAAACAAGTGGTCAGCCAGGAGTACATGAGGAGATCCATGATGCTTTCCAGGATGAACATATTCTAGCTGCAACCCATGATTTAATATCATGGTTTTCTGATTTTGCTAATTACTTGGAGAGCAACATCATACCCGGGGATTTAAACTTTCATCAAAAGAAGAAATTCATGCGTGATGTTTGGAAATTGTATATGGATGAACCTTACCTTTTTCGTAGTTTCACGGATGGTTTAATATTACGGTGTGTTCCAGAAATAGAGATGGTCTCAATCTTAGAGTCTAGTCATTCTTGACCTGTTGGGGGCCATTATGGGAGTGTGCTGATAGTAGCAAAAGTGCTACAGTGTGAGTTTTATTGGCCTACACAACATCAAGATGGCCATGAATTTGTGAAGCAATGCGATCGGTGTCAATCAATAAGGAATATTTCAAGGAGCCAGGAACTTCTGTTAACACCAATCTTGGAGGTTGAGTTGTTTGATGTATGGGGGATCGATTTCATAGGCCCTTTTGTGAGATCTTATGGAAATACGTACATCATGCTGTAAATTGATTATGTCTCCAAGTGGGTAGAAGTCGTAGCATTACCCAACAATGAAGGGAGGAGCGTAACAACCTTCTTTAAAAAACACATTTTCTCCTGATTTGGCATTCCTAGAGCTATCATTAGTGATGGGGGATCGCATTTTCAATCGACTATTCAGCACCTTGTTAGCCAAATATGGTGTGAAGCATAAAGTGGCCACCCCTTATCACCCACAGACCAGCAACCAAGTAGAAGTTTCAAATATGAAAATCAAATCTATCTTGACTAAAACAGTCAATGTTAACAGAACAGATTAGGCTCAAAAGTTAGATGATTCCTTGTGCGTATATCGAACTGCATTCAAGACACCGATTGGGATGTCCCCATATCATCTTGTTTTTGGAAAATCATGCCACCTCCTTGTTGAATTAGAACACAAAGCCTTGTGGGCATTGAAAAGCTTGAACCTTGAATGGGAGAGAGCTTTCCAAGGGCGTGTACAAAATTTTCATGAGTTGGATGAATTCAGAATGAGGGCATATGAGAATGCAACTATTTACAAATCCCGAATGAAACATTATCATTACCAAAAAGTTTTGAAGCAGAGCTTTGCTCCAGGGGACTGAGTGTTGTTGTTCAATTCACGGCTGAGACTATTCCTAGGGAAGCTAAAATCCAAATGGTCAGGGTCATTCAAGGTATCTCATGTTTATGAATATGGTGCCATGAACTCCAAGGAGAAAATAAGGGTAAATTCAAGGTGAATGGTCAACGAGTTAAAAGATATCTGGGAGTGTTGGAGGAAGTTGGCCGAATAAAGGTCTTATACCTAGATGAACCATAAGTCATAAGAGACCTTTGTTGTGCCACGAAGTTAACTAAGGCGCTTCTTGGGAGGAAACCCAAGAATTTTTATTCTTTACTCTTATTGAACATTTTTAATGCATTGTTGTTTTTGAATTTTTTAGGGAGATGAACTTCAAGGAAGACAAAGATACAACTTGGACGGCACTAAACCGTCAAAATGCCGATGTGAAAGCATCAAACGCCGTTCTCTCACTGGAAATGCAACAAAATGTAGGATAAATTAGGAGGCAATCGGTGACTCACCGGTGAAATGCCGAGTTCACTTCGCGAACCGCCAATAGGTCTCCAAATCTATCCAGTGCACCTGGGAATTCAAAGTGAGCTGGAGACTCATCTGGGAATTGCCAATATAAAGCACGAACTACCGGCAAGTTTCCGGTCTCAATCAATGTACTTGGGAGTAAACTTAACTTTGGCATCTCACCCGGTGAAACTTCCATATCACTCCATGAGACGCCGATCATTCACTGATCCTGAATCAGGGAACTTGCACAGGTAATGTCATCGGCGGCCACATCGGCAAATTGCCGGTTCGCATTGGTGATCATTGGTACACCCCGATCTGGATTTATCTTCATATTAGAAGTTTGACCAATATTAAACCTAATAATCCTTAATTACCCTTTTTCCCACCATCTCTCATCTTCTCAACAACCCTTTTTTCCACCTAATCCCCATTAATGACCACCTCCCTCCTGTCTGATCAACTTCCCCTCTCTTGCCACATAAATACCACTCCCTTTTCTATTCTCACATCAACTCCACTACCTTATATTCAAAAACACCATTAGTAGGCAGAAGTGCAAGCTCACACCATTTGTTACCCCCCCCCCCCAATTTGGTATGGTTTCTTTAGTTCATGCTCTAATTATGAATGAACACCCTCCCTGATGTATGCTTTGAACAACTATTGATGTGCTCTTATTTGATTATCTCATGTTTTCTTTTGCAATGTCTAGCTGTATTTTGTTTTTATGTGGTTGCCATGTTTTATTTGGTGATGTATGGGGTGAAGTCTGAGTAACCCCAAGTGGGTCACCCTCATAAGTTGCCTGATGATAGATAAACCGACACCTTTCTTAAGGGCGATTTGTCATTGTTAAATTGGAAAAAATCCGTGTGTATCAAAGTAGGGGAAACATGTGGGTTTAACTACATAATATGCCTCCCATAGGCGAATCGCAGATTGTGCTAGGTGAATCGCTGGTTAAATCGAAGGTTCAAATGCACAATTTCTGACTTCTATTATGAACCCGAGGTTGATCAGCACTTCGCGATTCAAGACTGGTGATCCACCGGTGGCTATGGTCTTTACCCATCCCACTTATTGATGCCAGCAGCTCATTGGCACTTCGCGTTTCCGCATACGCCTTTTACCGATGGTTCACCGGTGTCACCTGGATCACTTTTTCTTCTCATTTGATTTTTTTTACTCTGAGTTTATTTTGAATGTGTGCATAATTCTAACCTTAGTCTGCAGCATCATGTCCACATCTAGACAGCCTCACAAAGGAAAAGAATCAATGAGCAATAGCAACACACCAAGCCTATCTTCTAAGGAGGCCCAGCGTATAATGCTTAATCTCTTTGGGTTGGCTAGAATGGAGAAGTATTATGTCTCTTTCAAGGAGAAGCGATCCATCCATACAAAAGCTCATTTTGAGGTAGAGTCTTTCAAAAATGCTTTCCCCGATATTTACTATCAGATTGGCATGCGCGATTGGGGTCCATTTACCATATATGTCGACCCTTACTTTTCGGAGTTGGTGTGGGAATTCTATGCATCATATAAGGCGTGAAAAAGTCTCCTAAAACACAAAGTCTATAAAAATACATTACCATGCCTACCGTCGATATGGTTGCGTGGCCAAGACATGTCCCTAACTCTAGAAGCAATCAATTCCCTCTATTGGGCTGAGCCAATCCAACCAAATTCAACATTCCGCAGGAAGGTGGACGATAAATAAAATCAGTTCCAATGGGTAGCCAACATAATTGTGATAGGTCAATCATAGTGGGCCATCTCCAAGGGTCTAATTCATCATCGTAACCTGAAATTTAAAGCTCGTATGTGGCTAAATTTGGTTTGTGCTCGGTTAATTCCTTCTCAGAATATAATAGAAGTCCTAATTGAAGTTTCAATTCTTGTTGTCTTCATCATGGATCATGTACACATCAATGTTGGAGAGATCATCACAGATACTTTCAAAAGAAGGTCCAAGTGGTAGGCCATATCATTGCCATATCCTAGACTCGTGAGTATGTTGTGTGTGCGAGCTTCATGCCCTTTGTTCCGGCCATTTCATAAAACTATGCGGGCTGACGGTGTGATAACATTGGCCACTAAAACTGATAGAGATGCCCCAACTATGAAGCTTGCCAAAGGTACAGAGAACAGGACTCAACCACCACCTTCTATGCCCTCTAGCACACCTGAAGGCTAGTTCCAAGAAATTGCGGCTCTCACCACCACACCTCCTAACATTCTCAAAATAGCACATATGACCCAAGTGCATAAAAGTCATATTATGAAGCTAACTAAGGCCATCCCTTCCATGATCTAGCAAGCCATCAAGAAAGCCATGCAACCTGCTAGAGATAAGTTGAAAGGCCTCTGTACTACAATTGAGGTCTTAGAAAATGAAGTGATTATGTCGAGGAAGGATGTGGCTACACTCACTGGACCTCCACTGCCAGTAACCCAACCCCTCCTAAGCCTGCAGTGGACAGTGGTGACCTCGCAGCCCAAGGCACCCAAGAGTTCACTTGATGATTAGTGGGTGGCATATGACAGTGCATCAGAAATAGTGTCGACGAGTAGATATATCATAGCCAACCACCACCACCTACAACGCTCACTGTGCACGACGTAGATCCATCTTGGAAACCCGACGGGGTGGAGATCACTTCATACCATGAGCTTCGCACCCTACTGGATAAATGGGTGGTTCCTGAACTTAGGAAACCATTGGAAATCCCACCTGATCAATTGATGTCAACTATTACCGAAACGGCTTCTAGGCACTTTGATGCGACCACGTATTCCTTGGGCCCTTGTCCAAATCACTAATTCTATCAGGAAGTTCCCCTTCAACTTACTGTCTTTTGTTTTCGTTCCATTAGGGGCAATGTCCGATTTGAAGTGGGGGAGGGATGCATATATCCTACAACGGAATGAAATGGATGAGTTTTTAGATGTTAGTGTGTTACTGATGAAAATTGAGTCCTTGTTTTGAATTGTTAAATACTACTTTATGACCCAAGTCTTTTATTCGCCTGTATAAATAGTAGAATAGTAATCAAATCCAAGGGTTTTCTTCATACCACCGTTCTTTCTCAAGGAGCATTTATCTTTTCTTTTCTCTTTGTTGTCGAACCGGGTTGGAACTTCACGATGATAGATTGTGAGGTGACTCTCTTAAGGAAAAATGCCATGTCATTTTTAAGTCTTTTGTGGAGCTATTTTGAGAGGTACCACCAGAAATTTTTTTGAAATGTGGCATGAAAATGAAAAAGGATGAATGGGTATTTGAAATGAGAATGTAGCACTCTTTTTCTTACATTGAAGATTCCTTGTTTGACTTATGAATTTTCATGTTCTAATGTCTTGGATCAAGATCTTGTGTGGATAATGACTTTTGTTGACTCTTTAGGTGTGATGCCTTGTGTGGTAAGGATTTTTGTGAATCTCATGCATAGCTTCTTATCTAGAACTTGCCCTAAGTTTGACTCAAGGATAAATTTTAGATGTAGCTGCACTTAGAACATGATCTTAGTCTCTCTTTTGTTAAGTCACTTCACCCAAAATGACCACCTTGAACATTAACCATTGATAGCCAGCGTTTGAGCCTTGGACCCTTTCTTTGATAACATATTACAAGCCTAAAGACCATTTTTAATCCTTCTCTTTGGCACTCATCCTCCTTAATTGCTAGTGATGAAACAATGAAAAATAGGGCTTGAAGCCCAAGAAATAGGGAGCATGAAGGGAATGACTGTGAAATGAGGCAAAATCCTAAGTTTGGGGGTTAGCAAGAGTAGGGGGAAAAGGAGAAGCCTAAAATTGAGGTAACACCAAAATTGTGATGAGAGGAGTAAATCAATAAGGGTGAAAAACCTCGAATCATCAAAAGAGGAAGAATAATTAAGAGGTGCTATCTTTTACACAAAAGATGAAGATGATGAACAAGGATAAATAAGGTGGAGTGATCTAAACAAGATGTTGGGAGACTACAGGCATTTGTAAACGCATTAGGGAGGCATTAGTCACTAAAGCCAAACATGTATCTTATCCTTAGACCTAGCCCTAGCCTTCATTAGGTCCCACAAGTCCTAAGTGATTTTGAGTGAAGTTGCTCTACATTAGTGCCAAATTACATGAAGGGCAAGCCTATGGGTCGAGTTGTGTGCATGAAGATTTCTTTTGGGAGAATGAGTGTGATCATCTCTTTCTACAATCCCTTGTGTGTATGCATTGATTTCATGATAAAGAATAGGGATTGTCTCTTTTGTGAGTGGCATCATTCCTTTTGAGGACACAATTGCATTAAGGGTAAATGTGTGCATAAGACATGAGAAGTGCAAGATCTAAGGAAAGCTTTGAATGTGCAATGATTATGAATTGAGATGCTATGTGTACTTCATGGATAAGCTATGCCCTCGTTTTGAAAAATAAAGCTCTCGTGAATCATGTTTTTGAATGGTGGTGCCCTCTTGAAACTTTTCCATCTTTTTTGTTTTGGGGGGAATTTGCTTCTCTTTTTCGGTGATTTACTGAGCATTTTTGGGTTTTCATGAATCAAGTGGTCATTGATGTATAAACTCATGTGGAGTGGCATGTTTCTCAACTAATAAAAATTGTATTACTTGGGACAAGCAATGGTTCAAGTTTAGGGGTTTGATGAGTTGGTAATTTACTAACTCATTAGGCTCTTAAGTATGAGTTTTAGCTTAGTTTTTAAGTCATTTAGATGAATTTTATTCCCTTTTTTCCTTTTTATGTACAGATATCTAACTTGAAGAAAAAGAGAAAGAGGTGGAATAAAAAGAAGGAAATCAGGTGAAAACTGACGCTTCACCGGAGAATATCGGCAAAACGCCAGCCAAATGTAGATGATCACTACCTTGAGGAACTAAAGCAACCAGCAGTCGCGAACATCAACCGACGACTCGCTGGTTAACTCGCCTACTAGCACTTGAACTTGTAGCATCAAAGAGAATGAAATCGGAGTAGCGCGGTTAGAGTCTGGCGAATCACCAAAGGACCCGTCGAAGGATATTGGAAATCACTGAAGGAGCATTAAATGATGGATGGCGGTTCACGAAATGCAACCGAAGAACGGCCAGTACTTTCTCAAGTGCCAAAATGCTTGAGCAAGGGCAAATGCATCCAACACTGAACGAAAGGGGATTGGTTGCCCTATCTTTAGATATATTCTCGAAGGAAGTACTCTGTACATATCATATCTTAACTTTTAGCTTTTTGAACATTCTTTTTGCTGAGGAAGAAAGTAGAATTCTATTGGTGGAAATTATTAAATATTTCTTTTCTTTTCTTCATCTTCTTCTGTAGCAAAGTACCACCATTGTTGAAGACATATTGTTGAATTTGATTTTGCTGCTCTTATTATTGAAATCAATGAGTTTATTGTTAAATATACTCTTTAGTTTCTTAACCATTAGTAGATAAATCATTAACTAGAGGTGTGTGGTGATGAGTACTTAATTAGATTGGGTATTGCTAGATTCATCTCAATATTACTTAATTAGTGTAAATCTGTTAAGTTCTCTCCAATTTATAATTGAAGATCCATAGTTGCAGATGTGGGTTTACTTTTCTTACTTGATTTCTTCTTGAAAGAGAAGAATTGAGTATTAGGAGAGAATTTGATAGGGGAAATGGATGTGATGTTGTGGAGTTGGAGTAGACATAGCCAAAACCCATATTCTCATTCCTAATAAATAGCTAATAGCTAGAGATTAGTGCAGCTATTAATCCAAACTTGATTAGGCTGATTTAATTGTGTCTAGTGGTTCGAAAGAACTCTAGAAAGAGGCATTTATAAGGTTGAAAAATAGTGAATGCCCACCTATCCAAAGTTATTTGCACAATTTGAAAATGATGAGATGATCTAGCATATCCTTGTTTAATTAGCACATCATCTACACCACACTCTAGTCCCTCTCATTATTTTCTATTACTTTGGCTATTTTGCTATTCTAATTAGTTGAATTTGAATCTATACCATATTGTTAACATCAAGTCTCCCCCAAAATATTTACTGCTTCAATTCTTTTGAGTGATGCGAGCTAATTTCAACTTTCTAAACAACACTTGCACATATCACTTGTTAGTCTTTGTAGGATTCGACCCCAACATCTGTCGGGATATTTACTTTGATACAATGACCATTTATGCTCTTTCATAACGAAGAGTGTATTTTGAACATTATCACAATCCATTCATCGATTTTGTGCCAATTTTAACTTTTTTCTAAGTTTCAAACCAATGACCTGTTGGTTCTTAGGATGGGTCATCCTATGGTTCGTTGAATGGCCCAAGTGCCATTTTCCTATTGTTTTTGCTGCAATCTCATGTTTGATCTAAGGGACTTTTCAGGGTATTACACTAAATATAGGTACTCCTGCTTTATCTCACTTGACGAAGGAGAACCAGGATCATGATCGAATTATGGAAGTCATGGCCACCAATATAGCCCTACTTATCAAAAATTTTATTGAGGTTGAGGTCAAAAAGGTGCATGCAATTAAAGAAGCCATAAATGGTTCTCAATATGGGCATGGATGCCCCTCCTCCTCCATATCAATATCAGTTGTACCAAGAGCCACCTCTCATGTAAGTAGGAGATGCTAAATTTATTAACAATACATTCGAAGGTTATAGATCACACTACGTGCAATAGCATCAAGGCCATTCCCCTTCCTCATATCAAGGTAAATAGCGACTTCAACCGAAAGGTTAAGGTCAATACTACATAAGGAAGGATTATGGTGGCCCAAGTCAAGGGTGGCACAACAATAGAAATTATCAAAAATAGGAGCTCAAATCCCTATGTCCCACCAAAGGGATCTTCCTCTAGTTCTCAAAATAGGAGGGAAGGACTTTCTCAAGAGCAATGGAGTTCCAAACTTAAGGGGATGTTAGAAAAGGTACTTGAAAAACAAGAACGATCGAATGCTTACTTAAAAAGCCTGAAAAAGGTTGTTTCCTCTCATACTGCATCCATTCAAAACTTGGAACAAGGGACCTTTCACATTAACACAATCCTAATTAAAAGGGACACCTTCTGAGTGACTCAATGGCTAATCTTAAGGAAATGTGGGCACGCCTAATGCTTAGTTTATGGCCATTGTCACTAGGAGTGGAAATATTGTGCAACCCAAGGGTGGTGAGGTTATAGATGGTGTGGTTGGTAAAGAAGCAAAAAATGTGCAAGAGGGTGTTGATAAAAGTGAGGGGTTGATGAAGTTGCATGTTGGTGAGAGTGTTGTGATGGAGTAAAGAAGCCACTGGTAGAGTAGGTTGTTGAAGACGCTATAGTTTCATCTAAAAGAAAGGGAAAGGCCAAGGGAGGCCTGCATGACTTTGCTAAGTACTTCCCTCCCCTTGTTCCTCCATTTCTGCAAAGGCTGGATCAATAAGATCTTGATGTAAAGATTGAGAAAAACATTAAGCAACTGAAAGAAGCCATACTTCAGGTTCCATTTATTGATGTTATCCAAGAGATGTTAGGTTTTACAAATTTCTTGAAGATGTTGCTAACTAGGATGTTTCCAAGTGATAATGAAGAGTTGGTTCCTGTGACACATCATGTGAGAGCCATCATTGATAGCAATTATGTTAAGAAGAAGGGTGATAGGGGTGAGTTTCTCCATTCCTTACTGAATTGGAAGATATGATTTCTTGTATGCATTGTATGATAATTGGGCTAGTATAAATTTGATACCCCTAGATATATATAAGTGATCTGGATTGTCGATGCTAAAGCCACCTCTCTTTGGATTCAAATGGCTGACATGTCTATTAAACCGCTGGTAGGGGTGGTGGAGGATGTGTTGGTCAAAGTTGGAAAGTTTGTGCTTCTGGCTGATTTTTTAGAGTTGGATTGCGATGGGGATAGGGACATCCCAATTATCCTTGGGAGACCTTTTCTCACTATCGGGAGGGCACTATGGACTCAGAGAAGCATGAGATTATGTTCTAGGTCAAGAATGAAAGCATTACCCTCAAAGCCAGAAAGGGCCACTTATTGCGCATAAAAGTTGGGAGTTTTGTATGGTTAGAATTGCTGAAAATGAAGCTGGAGGAGCTGAGCATATATCCAAAGCATCACCCAAGAAAAAAAAGGCCAAAACCAAATGGGTGAAGCAGTACCTCAATAGCTTGAAAGGAAAAAAGTGGTGAGGAAGTCCTGTCCTAAGGAAACTCACCGATTATTTGATTAAGGTATTTTGCATTGTGTCGTGATGTTAACTCAGGAACTTCTTGGGAGCCAACCCAAGGGATGTTACACTATGTGTAGTATCCATGTCATGTCGTGATGTTAAATCAAGCGCTTCTTGCGAGTCAACCCAAGTATTTTTGGACTAATGTGTGTTGATATATGTAGGTGAACTTAGAAGGATGGAGAAATTAATTCAAATAGAAAAGGGAAAATTCAGCATCCAAGAGACGGTGGAAAAGATGGACTGCATCTTCGAGGATCAAACCATTTATTCTTCCACCAATTAGAATCAAGTTATAGTTTCAGCAAAGTCCAGTCACTATCTGATGTGCGAATAATACTCTAGATAGATAGTCCGTCTACTGAACCATCTTTTGTTCTTGAAATTTAGGGCAAATGGGTCTTTTTGATGCATATCAGATCAAATTATGGGCAGAAAATCGTGTCATCTATTTAAAAGGACACCCCCAGATGGAGCCAATTTGTCCCACTCGCCCTTTTTAAAATATAAGTGTTTTGAATGGGTGTAATATCCCTCTCGTACTCCCTTCCTTCTCCTGTCTTTTTCTCTGCAAGTAGCATACCTCCATTGTTACCCATATTTGGAAGCTCACCATTCATGTCACACCCACACACACTTGCTACTCTTTCAAGCACAAAAGATTAACTAAGCTAGGGTTTGAATTCAGTTGTTTCCTGTTCCTCCTCAACTAAGCACAAGAGCAACGATTGCATAACCTTGGTATTTAATTATTGCTCGACTTCTAATGTGAATTTAGCTATGATTTTGTGTATCTGTGACTTGGGGTAATTGAAACCTATGCTTGGATATTGATTCGTGGGGAGAACTTGGGATTTATTTCATAGAATTGGATGGGGCATGTTTGTGAACTCGTTCGAGCATATTTGTATTGATGTTGTCCATGTGATTGTCAAAATTGATAATGCCCCATCCCATGCTTGAGCACTGCAAAGGAAAAAATGCCTAAAAAAATGAACTTCATGATTCCCCAATTGATGAAGTAGGTGAAAAACCATCTTCATAAAAGACAGACCATCCTTCATTCCGTCTCTTGAACTAGATGGCCTAACCCAAGTGACGACTCAAGGGACAAACCATCTTTTCAGGAGACAGTCCGAACTCTGCTCCATCCTTTGAATCAGAACATTAATTTGTCCATGTTTAAGGGATGGTACAAGGTACAATCTATCTCTTTAAAGTATGGAATGTCTTGTCCTCCGTCACTTGCATATATATTTCTCTGATTTCACACTCCCCTATGTCCATATACTGACCTGTTTTGCATAAACATAGATAATGGCACCCAAATGAGCAGCACACCAAAGAAGTATCGTTGGTACACCAAAAAGGTCCCGGCTCAGGGCAAAGATGGGGATGAGTACGAGCCTTCGGCCACTAGACGGACCACCACACTTTCCACAGCAGTGTCACCCACACACTCAGCACACGTGGCATCGATAGAGACACCGTGTTACACCTCAAAGGAATTTTGATGATTATATTATGTTTATACGGTATGTTAAATGGAAATATGAGATGTATGTTGGTCGTAGGTAAGGAGAATAACATGTACGAAGGAAAGAGCGAAGAGTATGTGAAGTTAATACATAAGGGTCAACTTTAAACAATCATATCTCTCAATCTATAATGCTTTAGAAGTCCTACAACCTATCAAATTAAAGGTAATCGAGTGTAGTTCTCATAACATCAAATCGCTCGTCAATCAAAGTTTGAAGTAATAAGTTTTAGGCATTTTATGATGGAACTATCGAGCAGTGATGTGGCCCACAGCCCTAAACACCTCCACCGCCTCAATTAGATATATATCAAATGTTTAGCTTATGATTTATTTTCCAAACACTCCAGAACTAAGTTTCTTGCTTACACACATATAAACTCTCTCTTTTCCAGTAGCCAAGCTTAATATAGCCAAGAGGAATCTATCAAGGAAACACCATCAAAACTCAAGCAAAAGTTCATGGAAGTGAAGGCAACGTTGTGGTGAAGTTGTTGTTGCCTTGTAGCTGCGTCTTGGCATTATTGTTGCTTTGTGTTTGAGACTATTTTTAGCTAAAGTTACACTCCATCTTAATAGGAGTTGTTCACAAGAAAGAGTAAGTAATTTCCCTCTTTTGGAATCTCTAATAAATCTATGGAACAAAGTCTAAAGTTATCGAATTTGTGGTGTATTTTTGTATGTGTTATGATGTGAAGTTTTTACTATTTTGAGGAAGACTATGCAACTAGATATGTGCTGAATTTATACATCATTTTTGTGAATATTAAACACCAAGAAAGATAAGTGATTCTAGTATCTAAACTTGCTTATAATCCTAGCTAATGCTAGGAGGTGGAAGCCATGTTGCACTGTCATTTTAGTGTTGTTGTTGAGGCTTGCTTCTCATTTTGAAGGTTCGTGCAGTTGTTTTTTTTCTGGGTATATACTCCATGTTCGTAGGAGTTAATCACAAGGGAAGTTAGGTAATTTCCTATAGCACCCCGGATAATTTGAGCAATAAATCCGTACTTCGAGGAATGAAAAAAAGTATTTAATAGGATATGAAGGAAGTGTTATGATGTATTTGATTCACTCTATGTTCATATTTAATATTGGACATCGATCAAATTGTAGAATGAAATTCAGCAAAAGTTATCGCAAAATTTTCTTCTTGATATTCAGGTAAAATGTCTCGAGGGCTTACTCCAAATATATAAGGATTTAGGGGGTGTAATACCTATATTATTAAAGGTCTATGAGTATAGTTTCCATCACATTAAACCATTCTTCAATCTAACTTCGGATTAGAGAGATATTCACATTTTTGCGAGACTGCATAAGTAGGCACGTTACTAGCAGTCTAAGGCGATGGAGGACTATTTAAGTCCCTTTGGTCGGTTTTTAGAAATCCAAATTCATTTTCCAGAAACTCCCTTTGTAATAAAACTCTCCTCAACTCTTCCTTAAGTGTTCTAAGTAATCTTAAGGTAGGAAGCCATGGTTTACAATGAATTGCGTGTCAGGAATCGCGTGTAACTTGCGTTTTGGTGTCTTTTCTGGGCTTTTGGTGGTGTTTTAGTGGTGAATCTGTTTGTAGGACTTCTTAATCTGGTTTTAATTAGTTTTTAAGGTTGGTTATAGGTGTTTTAACCCTAGTAGGTTTTTGTCTCAGAGTTTCTACCGTCGAATTTATGACTCGTTCGGTGCCTGATGCTAGATTTTAAGTTTTTCTCCATTTCAACTCCTGGATCTGATCTATGGGCTTTCGGGGTATAACAATATCTCTCCCTTGGGAACATTCGTCCTTGAATATTGGAAAACATACAGAAAAGCAGAGAAATGCAATCATCACATTCAAATACTGATCATTTAAGCCGAAACTGATGGAATGACGACCTTTGATTCAAACAACATAGCTGAAAAGAATTCACGAATTATACATACATCCATATACATTAAAGAAACTTGGGCACATGAGCTGAACATGAAAACTAAATAGAGTTTGAGATCAAAACTGATACCTCAAGTTGAAATTGAGCCGGTGGAGATTAAATGTGGGTATCTAGCCATCATATCCGCTTCAGCCTCCCACGTAGCTCCTGCAATGTGTTGAATCCTCCATAACACTTTAACTGAAACTACTTCCTTGTTCCTTAGCCTTCGAACCTGATGACCCAGTATTTCTACCGGAACCTCCTCGTAACTAAGGCTTTCTTTCACACCAGCATTGTCCACCAGAAAAACTAGAGCTGGATCACCCAAACATTTCTTTAAAAGCGCTACATGGAATACAGGATGTACAGAAACTAATTCTGAGGGCAACTCACATTCATAAGCCACCTTGCCAACACGTATCACAATCCGGTACGAGCCGACATAGTGGGGACTAAGTTTCCCCTTCTTTTCGAACCTCTTCACTCCCTTCATGGGAGACACCTTCAGAAATACCCAATCATCAACTTCAAATTCTAATTCTCTCCTTCTCACGTTGGCATAGGACTTTTGGTGACTTTGAGAGATTTTCAACCTGTCCCTTATCAACTGAACCTTCTCCATAGCCTCATGAACCGAATCTGGTCCTATCATTGCTGCTTTGCTGACCTCAATCCATCCAATGGGTGACCTACACCTCCTCCCATAGAGAGCCTCGAATGGTGCAATATGGATACTGGAATGATAGCTGTTATTGTATGTAAACTTGATAAGAGGAAAATGCTCATCCCAGCTACCTTTGAAGTCAATCACGCATGCTCTCAACATGTCCTCGAGAGTCTGAATTGTCCGCTGCACTTGACCATTCATTTGCGGGTGGAATGTTGTGCTGATCTTAACTTGAGTACCCAGTCTGTTTTGAAATGACCTCCAAAATTGAGAGGTAAATTTGGTACCTCTGTCTGAAATGATAGATACGGGCACTCCATGCAATTGAAATAGCTCCCGGATATATAGTTTGGCATAATCCTTCGCCGAATCTGTGGCTTTGACCAGTAGAAAATGGGCAGCCTTGGTCAACCTTTCTACCACAACCCAAATGGAGTCATATTGTTGACGAGTACGAGGTAGACCTGTGAGGAAATCCATATTAATTTCTTCCCACATCCAAGTAGGAATGCTGATATCCTGAAGCACGCCTCCAGGCCTTTGATGTTCAACCTTTACTTGCTGACAGTTCGAACACCTAGCTACAAACTACGTGATGTCATTCTTCATGCCATTCCACCAATAAACTTTTCGTAAGTCATGGTACATCTTGGTGGCACCTAGATGGACAGAATACCTGGATCCATGAGCCTTATGCAACATCTGGCTCCTCAAATCGTCAACATCCGAAACACACAGGCGACCCTGGTACCGAAGCACACCATCTCCCCCTTTGGAGAAGACCTCTACCTTTTGATTATGAACGACTTCCTTTAACTTTACCAAAATTGGGTCCTCATCTTGACTAAATTTTACATTAGTCACCAAGGACGATTCTGATGGATTCTGAACAACAACACCGCCATTGGTCGAGTTAACTAACCTAACTCCCAACCTTGCGAGTCGATGTACATCCTTCACCAGCTCCTTTTTCCCCTCATCCACATGAGACACACTCTCCATATAGAGTCTACTAAGTGCATTCGCTACTACATTGGCCTTACCCGGATGGTAAAGCACACTCATATCATAGTCCTTGAGTAGCTCCAACCACCTCATTTGCCAAAGATTGAGGTCCTTCTGAGTAAACACATATTGTAAGCTCCTGTGGTCCGTAAACAAATCCACATGAACCCCATACAAATAATGTCGCCAAATCTTCAAGGCGAATACCACCACGGGTAACTCAAGATCATGGGTCGGGTAATTCTTATCATGGACCTTTAGCTGACTAGAGGCATATGCTATAACCTTCCCGTGCTGCATTCTGATCCTTGAAGCATCACAGTACACCAAGAACCTACCGGTACCCTCTGGTAGAGTTAACACCGGTGCTGAAGTAAGTCGAGTCTTCAACTCTTAGAAGCTCTTCTCATAAGCCTCCGACCATTAGAACTTCACCTTCTTCTAGGTAAATTTGGTCAAGGGTGATACAATAGGTGAGAAACCCTTAACAAATCTCCGATAGTAGCCAGCTAAAACCAAGAAGCTCCGATATCCGAAGGATTCACCGGTCTAGGATAATTCTTCACTGCTTCTATTTTCTGAGAGTCCACCCTTATGCTTTCACTTGATACTACATGGCCCAAAAATGCTACGGAGTTCAACCAAAACTCACACATTCTGAATTTAGCATATAATTGATGATCCTTGAGAGTCTGCAGCACTACCCTCAAATGAGCGGCATGCTCCTCCTCGCTCCGAGAGTATATCAGGATATCATCAATAAACACGATCATGAACATATCCAGGTACGGATTGAACACCCCATTCATCAAGTCCATAAAAGCTTTAGGAGCATTCGTTATTACAAAAGACATAACTACAAACTCATAATGGCCATACCACATCTTGAAGGCTGTCTTCGGGATGTCACACTCCCGAACTCTGAGCTGATGGTACCTGGACTTTAGATCTATCTTGGAGAAACACTTGGCACCCTGAAACTGGTCAAATAAATCATCAATCCTGGGTAGAGGATACCTGTTCTTGATGGTGACCTTGTTCAATTTCCAATAATCAATGCACATTCGAAGAGAACTATCTTTCTTTTGGACAAAGAGAACTGGCGCATGCCATGGGGACTTGCTCGGTCTAATGAAACCCTTATCTAACAGGTCCTTCAACTATTCCTTCAACTCTTTTAGCTCGGCTGGAGCCATTCTGTAGGGAGGAATAGATATAGGCTGCGTGTTGGGAAGAAGGTCAATACCAAAATCAATCTCCCGCTCGGGAGGGATTCCAAGCAAATCATCATGAAAGACTTCTGGTTACTCACATACTACTGGGACAAATTGGATAGTCGGGGTCTCGGATATCACATCCTTAACCCTGACCAGATGGTATACACAACCTTTGGAGATAATCTTTTTGGCCTTAAGGTAGGAAATGAAATGACATTCAGGCACAACTGAACTACCCTTCCATTCTTAGACTGGCTCACCCGAAAATCTGAATTCTACTGCCCGGGTTCTACAATTAACTGAGGCATAACATGCAAATAGCCAACCCATGATGAGGATAACATCAAAATCAGTCATGGCTAACTCTATCAAATCTGCTAAGGTGACTTTCTGAAGGATTGAGATCGGGTAACCTCTATATACCCTTCTAGCTATAATTGAGTCACCTACTGGAGTAGAGACTAAGAAGGGTTCTGACAAGACTTCGGGATTGACCCAAAAGCTACTGGACACATAAGGTGTCACAAAAGATAAGGTATCTCCTAGATGTAACAAAGCATAAACATCAAGATGGAAAACTCGTAAAATACCAGTGACCACATTTGGGGAGACCTCCTGCTCCTGGCGGTATGCTAAGGCATAAAATCTATTTTGGCGCTGACCGCCACCTGTGCTAGTAGAAGCCCCCTGATGTGCTGAACGTACGGGTGGGGCTGTGGAACTAGAAGCTAGGCCTTGGCCCCCATCATGATCCTGCTTCACTGTTGGGCAATCTCTGAGCATGTTCCCGGGCTTCCCACACCCAAAACAAGCACCTGTACCTTCTACACTAGCCCGTGTGACCCCGAGCACACCTGCAGCAAGTTGGAACACTAGAATCTGCGGGTCTGCTGCTCTGACCCCTAGAGCCTGATGCTCGCACTCTCTGATCGTTCCTAGGCATGGATGGCACACTCAATGCCAAAGATGCTGGGGCTGATGACCTCTGGTGGGTTTGCTGTCGGTGCCCACCACCTGATCTCGGCTGTGAGAATCTGTGACTATTGGTCCTGGTCCTCTTGGCCTCCCTCTCTTTATATGTGTTGCCTCTATCTGCTAGGCATAAAAGACTATCCTAGGAAGTCCATATCCTGGTGGAGCATAGCAGTCCCACAATACTTGTCCAAATAGCCCGTTACTCCGTGAACGAATCTGCTCACATGCGCCCTCTGATCGACCACTAACTCTGGGGCGTACTTCGATAGGTGAGTGACCTCAAGATCATACTCCTACACCACATCCTCCCTTTCTTCAGATATACAAACTCATCTACCTTCAGCTCCCTCATCACACGAGGGAAGAACCGATCTAGGAATGCAACATGGAACTCTTTCCATGTGACAGGACCTGCTCAGACGACCCTACTATCCTTCCATTGGTGAAACCAGATATGCGCGACCCCTTTCAACTAATACGAGGCCAACTCTGTGCATTCCACTCCATTCACCTCCATGATTTTGGTGGTGTTCACAATCTCATCTAGGAACTCATGCGGGTCCTCATCCACTTTTGACCCGAAGAACTCTAGCGGGTTCATTCTCAAGAAGTCTTGGACTTGAGCCACCGCTGCATTGCGATTTTGTGGAACATGCGCAACTGCTTGCTGATTGACCTGAGCGGTCAAGCATCTGAATAGCGGCCCAGAACTTAGCATGGGCAATTGGCTCTGTTGCCTGGTGCTCCTGAACTAGTGGGGCTTGCTGGTGCCTGTTACCGTTGCCATCCTCGTGGCCATCTCCATTCCATTCCTTCTACCATTCATTCTTTGGGGGGCCATGATTCTGCAATCGCGAATAGCATGAATTAGAAGGATAAGGAGATATTTCATTACACGACATAGATCATGAAAGAATGACCATTTTCTAAACGTCTCATAGCTTCTTCATCATAAGGGTGGCTCAATTAAAACTACATGAAAAAGACTCTACTTAACGCGGCTTTCAGACACCCTAGGACATTTCAAACCTATGGCTTTGATACCAAGTTCGTCACGACCCGAATGGAGGCTCGGACCGCAACACGGGACAAGGAGCCCCGAGAGACTCCAAGTTGACCCATGGCATAAGCATACATCTAAATCGATCAATAAAATAGAAGAATCAACAAGATAATCATAGCAGAAGTATAGATTAAACATAACATCAGAATACACAAGATGAAGCTGAATACAACCATATGTCTGAAAGCCTCTAATCATGACGAGTTGATGGGACAAGACCCCAACTAACTCAACAAAACTGAAACTGAAAATATATAGAGAAAGTCTGAATAAGTCTAGTCCTCTAGGGATAAGGACTCACCAACAATGTATGATGCTATCTCAGAAGACTGACTAAGAGCGGGGCTGAGCCTGAGAGCCGAGTCTTGTATCATGAAATGATACATCATAGAGTATGCGACTAGTACGTGGAATGTACCAAGTATACAAGACAAGTAAGACCGCTTAACTAAGAAGAATCACTTTAAAACATGCATAATGTAAAACATAAACATTTAAGAATGCGAGTAGGATTTGTATGCATTATTTCTAAAATTATGATCTCATCATAACATAACATCATAGCTGAATCGATTGACTCAGATGAAATCGGTAGTCATGAGTAAGGCTGAACATTGAGTCAAACACTGCCTTAGAACATACATAGATATAGACATCATGAATGATAAACATGCATACCGAAATCATGAGGAAAAATGGGAGACTCTTCTTATGTCATTGTACCACGGTCGGCTTATGTAGTCCCAACTATCACACTCAAATGGGTAGAGTTTGTCCAAAGCCTTTCCGAGGGCTAGGGATGATACCATGATATTGATATCGCTCGTGTATTTGATAGGGATAGGGATAGCTCTGAGGAGGTCCCAGTAACAGCTGAGTATAAAACCTACATTGAGCGTAGTTTTGAGGCATAGGGTGATCAACCCTTATCCTATTCGGTGCTAAGCTTCTCCCAAAAACATGCATATGCTCTACATTGTTTTCCAATGAAGCTCAATATCATCTATTTACGAATCTCAACCATCAAGTACATCTCAAATATGAAATCATGCATATGAGAAGCTTTAACTCAAATCATACCACAAGGCGAAAGATAATTGGGAGTCTTCACTCCAATACCATGTGGTAAGCTTAGTCGAAATCATCAATCATACTTTGAACATATGAGCATTGCCCAAAGCTATCATACTTGAAATACTCAACTCATATCGAAAACATGATTATAAATATGGGTAGCTTGAAAACATGCTTTTCATCATAATATCTCATCATCATCATACATTCATCACAAACTTCATATTTCATGAACTTTTCATCAATGGGCTTTTGAGTTCATAACACTAGAAATATGATTTTTAATTGAAAACATTATAAAATTTGCCCATGCTTCATAATCCATTGGTAGAAACATATTTAAATCGTACCCATGTAGAGAATTAGGAGATTCATGCATTGGTTAAAACCCCATAGATTAGACATAGAACATTCATGATTTAGAGAGAGATTGGGCATGGTACAGAAGAATTCTCCCATTCATAACCCTACATACCTATTGGTAGCCGATTCTTACACTTCTTTGATAGCCCAAGAAGAAATTGAAGAGGAATTGAGGAACACTAGTCTTGATCACCCACTCTCACCTTCTACCTTGCATGCATGAGTGCGAAAATGGCCTAAAATTAACTTAACCCCTTTATAAGTCATCATTCATAACTCAAAATGACGTAGTTTAGGCCTTAGGATCTTAGGAATTATGGAAAAGCCCTTTATAAATTTGCGAAAATAGCTGGCTTGGATGGTCCCAACGAGGGACCTAACGACTCGTCCTCTATGGCCACAACTCTTGGCATGATCGTGAAGTTCACGCTTCTCAAGTGCATTGGGATGTCGCAGAGGACTTGACGACTCGTTACCGAGGTGACCACGACTTGTGGTCACATCCATTAGGTATTTCCTTAGCCTCAATAAAATTATTCCTGCTTGCTCACAACTCATCCACGAATCGTGGGGGCGGCCACGGTCGTGGGGTCCTTCCATCAAGTAAGCGCCTCTCTTCTTCTCTTTCTTACTCCCCCCACCCATGGCCCGACCAAGCGACTCGTGGGACGTGAGTCGTGGTCACGCCGAGTGGAGATCTGTTTCCCGAACTGCAAACTCATCACTTAGGCCTCCCACGAGTCACATCACGACTTATGGGTTGCTCTCATGGTATCCTCCGACTCATTCTGTTCCTAATGCCATATTTTAAGTTTTTCTCCATTTCAACTCCGGGTCGATCTTTGGGCTTTGGGACATAACTGGGAAACTACGGAATGAAAGGGAGATGATCGATCTTGACTCTGAATAGTTTGCTAAAGCGGTCCACGAATCCTGTCCTATCCTAACCTGCGGGGGCTTAGGCTCACGAGGCGCCCCTATAAGTTTAAACATCAGTCTGATAATATACGAATATGTAAGAATATGACATTTATGAAAAATTTGAACATTGAGTCAAACCTTGTTTTAGAACATGCATGTATAAAATAACAATCACAGTAATGAATATGCAAATCGAATCAAATAGACAATGGGAGACTAGTCACTTAGAGCAACATACCACAATAGAGCTTACGTTGTCCCGACTATTACACTCAAGTGGGCAGAGCCGTCCAAAAACCTTTCCGGGGCTAAGGATGCTACCATGATATCGTATCCCGGCTCATGGGCCATTACGGCCGGGGGAAGCTCTAAGGGAGGTCCCAATAGCCCATAATGGTATCAACCTCGTTGGCGCGTAGTTAAGGGCATAGGGTAATCGATCTTTAGCCAGCTCGGTGCTAGACACTTCTCCCAAACATGCAATGCTATACATTTTATATAATGAGCTCAACATCATCTACTAACAAAGCTCAACCAATCAGCCATCTCAAATACGAAATCATGCATAAGAGAGCTTCTAGTTCAAAACATACCACAGAGTAAAATATACTTGGGAGCGTTTTCTCCAAATCCATGTGGTAAGCTATGCATACTAAGACTTAACTTTCAAAACATACCACCAAGTTAGAAATTTAGAATTTGAGTCTTCGCTCCAAAATAATGTGAAATAGCTTAGATCGGAAAAATCATAATTTAAATTTAACATGTGGGCATTGACCAAAGCTTTATCATTCTTGGATCTACTTAATTTATTTTGAAAACAATATCATAATCATGGGTAGTTTTAGAAACATGTTTTCATCATCAAATCTCATCATCATACATTCATCATAATTCTCTTCTTTCATGAACTTCTCATCCATGGGCCTTTGATTTCATAAAACTAGAAAACACAATTTTGATTGAAAACATATCTAAAATATTTCCATTTTTCACAATTCATCAATAGAAGCATATTATAATGTACCCATGTATAGAAATTGAAGAATTATGCAATTGGGTGAAAACCCATAGCTTGATCATAGGAATTTCTCATACTTAATGAGGTTGGTAATGGGTGTGAAAGAAAAACCCACTCATAACCTACATGCACGAAAGGGATTGATTCCACCAAATCTTTGATTATCTAGAGGGAATTGGATGGGAACCTTTAGTACTAGCCTTGAATCACCTCTTCAACCCTTCAAGCTTGCATGCATGGAATGAATAACTTAGAATAGGTTTTCCTCTCCTTAAACCCACTAAAATGAGACTTAAACAATGTAGCATAGGGCCTTAGGATGTAAGAATGATAGAAATACCCTTGCGATCACACGAAAAGCGCTCGGACCAAACACCGGGTGGCCAGATTCGGTTGGGAGGAATACCCGCGACTTTGTGGTATCGACCGTGCTATAGCTTGTCAAGCTTAGACCTTGGCGCAAACAACGGCGAAACAACGATTCATCTAACCTTCAAGCGGTCATTCATTCGTGTGGTTTCTTTACGCAACTTTATGCCTCCTCAAACCACGAGCCTTACCATGACTCGTAACTAGAACCTGAGTCGTGGTCGTTTTGTCACATACACTAGCCATCTAACCATCCTAAAAATATTTGCTCACCACAATTTGTGGTACCTCATGGCCGGTTCATGGGTGGCCCGTACATCCACCCGAGATCTCAAGTCATCTTACCATGGCTACCAGCAACGGCTTGTTGTTTCCCACAATAGTCGTTATAGGTCATTGTCTCCACTTCTCTAAAACACTCCACCTTCCCGAGCTCACTCCAACGGGTCATTGGTTGAACCAATGATGTTGTAGGACCTCTCCTTCTACATCAATTTCCCTAGTTTCGACGGTTTTAAATTGTGCTTTCACGGGTCTAATCTTAGGCACTTCTAAGGTATTACCTTTGAATAGGGGCAAAAAACCTTGAATCATCTAAGAGGAAAAATAATTAATGGGTGCTATCTCTTGCATAGTGGTAAATGTGAAATTCATAGATGCTATAAGGGTGGCTCGTGTTACACAAAAGATGAAGATGATGAATAAAGGGAGAAATAAGGTGGAGTGACCTAAACAAGATGTTGGGAGAATTCTTGGCTTTTGTAAAGACATTAGGGAGGAATTAGTCACTAAAGCTTAAACACTTATTTGATAATGCTCAAATGCACCTCTTCTTGAAGTGAGAAGCGGATGTTTTCAATAAAGACCCAACTAGAGGTTGGGCGAACCCATAGGGAATAGGGAGATTCGATTATAGTGGTAGCGAACTTGTAAGGTAGTTACTTCAATATAGGGGATTATAAAGAAAATCAACAATAAAAACAAATATTAAAATTCGAATGTTAAGTCAATATCAAAGGATAACTAGGGTTTATGTTCACCATGGGTTAATAACGACTTCGGGTATACACGCGTGATTATCACCAATACTTACTTATAGAACTAATAACTTAGGTTCATTCAAATGACCGTAATCCCTATTGAATGATTATACTCAATCACTCGATCGAGTCTCATGAGAGGTTTCAAAACTATCCATTATCACTAAGTTCCAGATTTAACTATCCACAGGACCACAACTCAAGATAATACAATGATCATCAAGATCAAGGCACTGTTGTAATTCTCTTTTTCCTAATACCTACCTCTTCGACAAAGCTAGTAGAGAATCCGGGCATGTCCTAACATTGCGCACCGTTAAACGTTTAAGCATGAATTGAATACAATATACGTGTTTGTATTGGTTTTTTAAAATCACTTTGTGTAACCCTAGTTTGTTAATCCACCATGGTTCCCACAACCCTAGCTATGGAGGTTTTAGCCTCTCATAGTTGCAAGGTTGTGAATTGCATTCATGATTAAAGACATAAAACAGTACTTACAACAATGATTGAGAAAAACACTTCCTTCGATTACTCCACAAAATCTGGAAAAACAAGTAGTAAGAACAAGAAGAATTCAAGAACAAGTTGATCACAAGTTGAGACCAACTCAATCCTCTCTTTCTCAAGGTTTCTCCCCGCTAAAACTATCAAAACTGACGTCCCTATAGAAAGAAAACCTAAAACATATTTATACAGTCACAAGAATCCTTTTCCTAAGCCAATAGGGTGAATTTCCATATCTATCGCCGCCAGTTCCATGACTCAACCTACGATCCGTAGCATGCTCCTACGATCCGGAGATTCCTCTCGTACAATCTCAGCTGGCTAAATTCTTGCTAAGTGTTGGATCTGGGTACGACTCGTACTATCGACTCACGACTCATACTAAGCTCCCGTACATTGAATCACAGATTTTGAAGTTTTTCTGAAGTTCATCACGACCAGAATGGTACGACTCGTACCTTTGTCTCACGGGTCGTACTTGCTTCTCATAGAAGGAGTCACACTCAAATGCAATTCTTCTAGATTTCACCACGACTTCCTCATCATGACTCGTACAAGCCTGCTTCTAATCGTATTGGGACTCGTGGGTCACATCTGCTCAACCTTAACTTTCAGCAACTTCTCACGGCCACCAGTACAAATCATTGGTCATTCCTACGATCCATACTTTGGTTTGCACTTTTTTCACATTTTTCACTTTTTAAGCTATCTTTTGAAATTTTCAGTTCTAACACCTGTTTATCCTGTAACAAAAGGAAAAGTACCTCATATCCACATAAATACATATAATTCCATGCTATTTTCTTAGTTTTGAGTGTCAAATGTATTGTAAACCTACAACTCATCAACACCCTCAACTTAAGACTTTTGCATGTCCTCAGGCAAAGAAAAGAAAAACTAAAACACGATGCTCAACTAGAAAATAAACTTAAGATACTACAGCCAATACTCAAACAAACTTGCACTTTCTATACAAACTCTATTGATCCTTTCTCATGGAACCACATCAGCTAATGTATTACAAGCAACCTCAATAAAGATCAAAACATGTCATCTAGCTATCAACAGGCAGTAAAGTCATCACCAATTTTTTTCACACACACCAATGGTAAAAGCAAACATAATCCATGTACCCTCACACAATTGAAGTCCCCACTCAGATGGGAAATGTCAAACATGATATTGGACTAAGCAAGTAAGGCGCTCACTCTCTCAAAGAAGTTACAAGTATTATGTGTCAAATACCATAGGTTTGCCCTCATTTTCTCTTTTTTGGTTCATTAGATGGTCGAGTTAAGATCACTATAGGACTTGGTATGACTTGTAATGTAGGATCAAGGCTGGACATCATAAAGATGGAAGATTTTATAAGTGACTATTCCTTCCTTGGCCCTACATATATTGGCTACACTATTCACCTATTTCACCCTTTTTTCATTCATTCCCCTTTTTTCCTTTTTCTCCCTTTTATGCACTTTTGCATGGGTGTGGTGAGTTTTCACTTTTCATATTTTTTCAAAATTTCTTTGAGTTTTAGTTTTCAACATTTACAACATAAATTTTTTTCTCTTTTCATCTCACTACACCTCATATTCCACCATTTCTTTCTTTTCTTTTCTTTTCCTTTCTTCCATTACCACCTTTTATGCACCCCTACTATAGTCACCTTCAACTTAAGCATTTTGCTTATGTTGAGGTTCACAATATCCAAGGAAGGACCAGGCCAAAACATGTTCATTACAAAAAATGGGTACGGTAAATTAGTAAATCAAAGAAACATGGTCTATTAAGGCTCAAACTTGGGATCAAGGTATCCATGCAACTTTTGGTAGGGCAATATAGGCTAAAACTGAGATAAACAAACAATTTCCTATGATCATATCCTAACCAACTATCCTTAGCCTATGCAGAGACCAACCAGGCAAGTTCTAGATCTACACCACAATACTGAACTGACTAATATCCCTCACTCACACATGGTACATGAACTATTTTCACCTCACCTGTCTGGTTTATACATGGCTTAACAAAACTATTCATGCTGACAAAATAAATGAAATCCAAAGATCCACAGCAATCATGCATGTTTTCACAAATACATAGCTACTGTTTCAGAAAATTTTTAAATAGGGTCAATTTTTTTACAAAAAACAAAACTAGTGCAGTTTTCTTGGCTGAGTACTCCTAAGCTACTTTCTAATTAAACAAAAATAACAACCTAAAGAAAAAAATCCTACACATGTTGGTTCTACTAGATAGAATGTCTGAGGAAAAAGAAACACGACAAGAAAAACCCTCAGACGGAACAAAAATCCAAAAATCACAAGTACACCCCCTCACCTTTTTTGAAAAGTTAGCTTTGTCCCCGAAGCATCATCTAGAAGATCATAGGGAAGAGAACATACCTGTGGCGCACTAGGCACTCATGTCATCTCGCGAAGGCGGTACCTCTGCTGCAATAGTGGCGCTAGCGGTGGCTGGCGCGCTCAATTGTGTGTTAATAGGGGGAGTGGTGCCCCCCTCAGCAGTCATGGCTACTTGGACGACCTCTGAAAATGTCTGGGCTGAATGTGGCTCTCCCAAAGGGTCATGGCCATGGGCAAGCTCAGGCTGGGGTGCGGTGGAGTTGCCTACTCCTCTAGCTCTCTCATGTAGCTCATTCATATGGGTGTCATGAGTCTGCATGCTCACTGCTCTAGCCCGCTTGCGCTCTTTCCTCTCCTTATTTCTCAAACTCTCCTCACTAGCATCTTCAGTAGCTCTCTTCTTTCCTCTATCACTAGCTGCAGTCGGCTCCCAGTATGCTGCCAAATCAATGTCCTCATCAAGCTCGACATCTAGGTCCGAAATAGTGGGGGCTGCTAAAACTATTGGTTGTTGTGATGACAACTCAATTACTTGGCTCTGAAGAGCCCCCAACTCCACACGAAGACTGCTGGTATTGGTCTGGTCTACCATTCTCTCATTGAAACGACTCTCAAAACTATCTAGGTGGGCATGTAGAGCCTGAGCTGCTTCCTCTATCTCTGACTTTACCCATGGTTTGACATTATCTATTATGGCCTGAATCTTACACTCTCCCATGGTCAATCTCCTAGCTATCTTTTGGAGGAAGTCATGTGGTACCAAGATGTACCCTGCTTGTGTTTGAGCCTGCATGTTGGGAAGTGATGTAGATGAGGTGCTGGGGAGCTGACTCTAAATGACCGGCGTCTATCCAGTGTCTCGCTTTTCTCCTGTGTTATGGGGACATTCACCTATACATCCCTGGGCTGCTGGGATAGCTGTAGGAATCCTTGATCTTCTTACCGGGTTCATCTCATCCCGGATAAGGCCTATGTCTGCAATCCTTTGGCCTCCAATGAACAACTCATCCCCCCGTGGAACTTCTGCCTCCATGCATAATCTGAATACCAGACTCGGGAATGGGATATTAGTGCTTACTCCCACTGCCCGATCTCGTATCTCATCAGCTATGATCCTCGGAATATTAATTGGGTAACGAGATATGAGGCATGCCACCAAAGTCGCTCTGTCAGCACTGAGTGTGTTGTCGTTTACCGTAGGTGATAACCAATGGCGCACTAGTGTCCAGTAGGATTTTGCAATGAAGTTCAGTGAATTCTTGGTCACCTTCTTTCCTCCTGTAACCCATTCAGCCTCATCCTTGTTCTCATCAATCACCTCAGCTAGCCATTGCAGCTGCCTCTGTCGCTCCTACATACTCAAGGATCTGATCTGCTTCATCGCCTCCACCCTGTAATCATACTCTGGAATCTCCTGGTAGGCAAGAACTGTGGGTCGTACAACAATAGAGTAATGGTCTGCTCGGATATATCAACTTCTCGACCTCAGACCATATCACTCTCTAGATGAGGCTGGTCTTTTATTTTCTTCCCTTCTATTGCCTTTACCTCCATTGTGGCAAAGTAGTTGGCATAGAACTCCCGAACTATGTTTTCTGTGTACTGTGTTGGAGTCTTGGCCATCCACTCAAAACCATAAAAGCTAAAAATTCTCTTCATCTCCTCGACTTCATTCAATGCAGTTGTGAAGATTCGTGGTTCTTATTGAATACTCCTATGTGGCTTATTCTTTGCGGTGAGAGAGATGCCTTGTTCATAGATTTCATTGGCTCCCCGCACTCTCCACACGGATTGCAATTTTCCCTGGGTAGGGTCTGGTCTTGTGCAACAATAGGATCCTCTTCCTCCGACTCATCACTGCCACTATCCTCTTCACTCTGTCTCTCTCCTGACCCTTCCTCATCATTGGAGTCTCTCCCTGACTTTTGATGTTCTTCTCTAACTCCCTCTTCAGACTGGGGAGCTTGAGCGGATGTGGCAGTGGTTGCTTCATCTTGGGCCTTTTCTCTCACCTTAGTGGTTCTAGTTCCGTCGGTGTCCGAGGTGTCTATTTCATATTCCTCAACCAAACCACTTGGTGAGTCTCCGGCCTTGTCAGACTCCGAGTCAGTCGGTTCATCAATAAATCTCCTTTGGGCTGCTGGTTTTATTTTCCCTGGGTTTATATATCATTGTACCAATATAGAAAGAAGTTAGCATTCCGTTTTTGAAAAGAAGAAGTTAGAAAATAAAGTTGCAGCTTTTCACCACAGATCAATAGTACAAATCATACCATGAAGGCACGACCTATGGAATGTCCCAAAATTGCATTACTTTTCAGTACGACTCGTACTACAAATGTACGATTTGTACTACAGGTCGTCTAATGAAGCCCAACTTTTATGTTGTTCTAAATTTTTCCACGACTCAAGGTATGACCCGTAGGTCGATTTCATGAGTCATAGGAAGGACATTTTTACACCACTAGCATGAGTGCTCAGTACGACTTGTAGTGGCATTCTACGGTCCGTACTGTGCCTCGTACCACTACAAATTTTTTTTCCCAGTTTTTTCAAGGACTCTTTTTTTCAATTTTTAGGGTACTCAGACTTCCCCCAGGTATAGGCACATTTCGAACTTATTTCAACAATGCTCAGCCCTCTCCTTATTCTTTTAGCCATATCCCGTAGCCTAGAACCCCTAAGAATTTTTTTTTGAAGTTTCAACTTAAATCAACAATCAACATTCATTCAAGTTTTCATGAGTTTCACAGTTTTATCCCGATAAAATCGTATTTCCTTGTGGACCTATTTTTTTACAATTGACTCCACAAAAGCTTGAGTTTCGACCCCTTCCACTTTTATTCATGAGTGAATAAGGAAATTCAAAATGGAATACTTACTTGTTTGTTGTTTCATGGACCAAAAATTAACTTCTAGGGATTTTCAATCTTAGAGGGAGCAAGGATTTCTCTTAATTCCTTGGTGATGCGAAGCTACGGGTGTGGGGGAGGTTACTTCATTCATTGGTTTGTGTTTTTTGCGTGGGAGAGGGGTGTAGTTTGAAGTTTAACTAAGGTAGGGACAAATTAAAAAAATCTACGATGAATCAGGTATTTTGACCTGTCACGAGTCATGCCATGAGTTGTATGTAGATCCCACGACTCATCCCATGGACTCGTGGACAACTTTTTAAAGGAAACTTACCTGACGACCTACGAATACATCATACGACCCGTACCAGTGAGGTACAATCCGTAGGATGATTCGTAGGTCGGGGCTTGGGATTTTTTATGTTCTAAACCTCACCACGACTGCTGCTACGGCTTGTAGGATCTTATTACGGGTCGTACTGAGAGCCATAGCTGCTGATGTTTTAGCCTCATGTTTTCAATTCTCCCTACTCACTGAGCACACATTAGTTCATTAACTTGGGTTTCCTCCCAAGAAACGCTTGATTTAACGTCGCGGCACGATGTAGGTAGGTTGGTTACTCAAACTTCACCAATTCACCACTTGGGTTGCCTCCCAAGAAGCACCTGATTTAACGTCACGGCACGACACAAATCTCTTGACTACTCAGAATTCGTCAAGTGCTAAGATCACACTAAATTCCTTGGGTTGCTTCATTGTCTTGCAGATGTTGAATGTGACCTCCTCTTGATTTAGCCTAAACTTCAACAGGTCAGCTTCTACATCTACTAAAGCTCTCCCGGTCGCAAGGAATGGTCTCCCCAAAATGACGGGGACCTCATAATAAACCTCGCAATCCAAAATCACGAAGTCTGCTGGGAATATAAATTTATCTACCTTGACAAGCACATCGATCAGGATCCCCACCGATTTCTTAACTATTCTATCGGCCATCAGTAGCCACATGTTGGTTGGTGTAGGAGTTCCCAATCCTAACTTCTTGAATACAGCCAAGGGCATCAAATTAATGCTAGCTCCCAGATCACAGAGTTCCCTTGCGAACTCAACATTACAAATCATGCATGGTATAGTGAAGGCACCTGGGTCCTCCTTTTTCTGTGCTAAGACCCTTGTATCTATGGCACTGCAGTGATGCACATTGTCAATAGGCTCATAACTCACAAATCTTTTTTTTCACCAGGTCCTTCATAAACTTTGCATATCCTGGCATCTGCTCTAAAGCTTCGACCAATGGTATGTTCACAGACAGCTGCTTAAGCATTGAAAGGAATTTCTGGAACTTACCATTCTCCACCTTCTTCTTCATCCTTCGGGGGAATGGTGGTGGTGCTCGTGGGATATCTTTTTGCAGTTGCGTTGCCCCATGATCTTTGGTAGGTTCCTTCTCACCTCTCGAGGCCTCTTGCAACTCACCAGTCTCTTTCTCAGCACTTGTGTCATCCTCCTCCATTATGCTCTGTTTCTTCCATTCAACTTCAACTGGAAACAGGGGGTCAATTGTTGTTTTATCACTCATAGTCATTAGTGCCATACAATGTGCATCGTTCTTCAGATTTTGGATAGTGTTTCTAGGCAGTGTACCCTTTTGTCTAGGGTTCATTGATGCTGACAATTTCCCAAGTTGGTGTTCAATTAGCTTGATGGAAATAGCATGTGATTCCACCTTTTGACCCATACTTGACAAATCTCCTCGAATCTACTTCAGCTGATCATCGATGGACCTCACCTTTTTCAACATCTCAGCCATCATGCTTTCCAACTTTGATTGACCAGCCTCCCCTTCTCGTGCATTGGGAGGCACATAGAATCCAGCTCAGTCATTGCGATATCCATCATTGCGCCTCTAATCACCTTCGCTCTCACGATCTCGGCTCCGATCTATGAACCCGTTTCTTTTATAGTTGTCTCTATACCGGTTCCGACCTTGATTTCCAGAACCTTGGCGCTAATTGTCTTGTCCAGACGCTTGGGCATTGGTTCGAAAACCCGTCACCTGGCTATCGAAAAAGTTTTCCTCCTCCTATGAATCAGAGTGATCAGCTCCTTGCTCCCTGCCTTGAGTACCCACTATATTAACCTACTTGGCTCCAGCTCCCATAATATGCTTTGTCAGTAAGTCCAATGATGTGCACATGTGAGCCAACTCCTGGTCACACTCTTCTTCTTTTCTTCATTAGTCTGCAGTTAGACCAACAACATATGTGCCTACCACTGCATCAGCCTCCTTGGTACGCCAGGCCCTGTGTGTCTTAGTCACCCTGTCAAGAATGGTGGCTCAAACCATACCTCTTACTGAAGTGAGAAGCGGATGTTGTTAATAAAGAAACCAACTAGAGGTTGGGGTCAATCCCACAGAGAATAGGGAGACTGGATTATAGTCGGTAACTGAACTTGTAAGGTAGTTACTTCAAAATAGGGGAATTCTAAAGAAAATCAATAATTAAAAAAATTAAAATTCTGATGTTAAGTAAATATGAAAGGATAACTAAGGTTTGTGTTCCCCATGGGTACATAACTACTTCGGGTATACACTCGTGATTATCACCAATAATTACTTCTAGAGCTGATAACTTAGGTTCATTCAAACGACTGACCAGTCCCTATAGAACGACTATACTCAATCACTCGACCAAGTCTCATAAGAGGTTTCAAAACTATCTGTTATCACTATGTTCCATATTTAACTATCCTGCGATTGATAAACCTCAAACCACACCTCCTTACAAAGTATGAAGCGGACGTGTCAATAAAGAACCCAACTAGAGGTTGGGGTCAATCCCACAAAGAATACGGAAGGATGTAGAAGAACACTAGTGCTTAAGCTTTTTAGTTAATTATTTCCTAAGAGGGGGGATTTGTAAAAGTAATAAATAATTATTTTGAGAAATTGATTGTTGTATCCAAATTATTGCAATTAACTAGGNCCCAGGACTTCATAACCACAAGGTGTTTTATATTAGTGATCTATTCCGGTACTTTAGCATGAAATATTGGTAAGTTAAGTTCACCTAAATGGTTGGTCCCCTATCTAGGTGATTTTCACCATGCAACTTGGGCCGTCTATGGGTGTACTTTAATTGACCCTTACCCTTAATATCGGATTAGCTATCCCCGGACAAGTTCAAGCTATTAGATGAGGGTTGGTAGCCTCAAATCTCTGTTGTTAATCCCTTTTCCCATTCTTTACCTCCTTGATCCGGTAAGTAAGAATAAGGCAAGTTAAAACGTTTGCAACCATCAAGAATCAATCAAAACGAAGGAATAAACAATACATGCATAAACTCCGTTCAAGAATCACTAAGTATTTTACCTATGTGAATTAATTTTTCATGGTTCCCACAACCCTAGTTGTGGTGATTTTATCCTATCATGTTTATAAGTGAATTAATATAATTAATAAATAAAAAATAAAATTAATACTTACAGAGATGATAGGAAGAACTCACTTGATTATTACAAAAGTTAAAATCACAACGTTACAATCTTATCTCAAAGAATGCCTTCTAAAACTTCTAAAACTTCCGAACTAAAAGCTTGATTCTAAAAGCCTTATTCGAAACTTGATTTCAAACTTGGTTTAAAACTTGATACTTATTACATGAAAATAAAGGGTATTTATAGTAGTTAGATGCTTTACTCATTCCTTGATGAATTTGGCTTGGGATTTAATTTTTCTTTACCTAGTTGAAGTAGGAAATCCACATTTTTCCCGTTTTTAAAGCCTTGCCACATCGCACCTTCCTTTGTCGCATCCTTCATGTTGCGTCACCAGCCATATCGTACTAGAAGTGTGCTTCTGCGCGTGCCTCATCGCGCTTGTAAGAGTGCTGCCTTGCGCATGCCATAGCGCCGAGAAAGGGCTACTGCGTTCCAGGCATAGCGCCAGATAGAGGGCTGTTGCGCACCAGGCATAGCACTGGATAGAGGGCTTCCTCACGCCTACCCATGCGCTGAAGGAGGGCTTCCTCATGCCGGCCCTTGCACTGGAACAAGGCTGCCTTGCGCGGCTTGTGCCATCCTCGTAGGGTTGGTCACTTCAAGCTTTGATCTTTGCATTGTTCATTCCCACTTCTTTGCATGTATTCCAAAGGCCTCAAACACATTCAAATTCATCATTTTAAGCCCTAAAACATCTCATCACGTGTTTTAGCTTATTTCAAAAATATATAACATAATCACATGCAAACACACATAATTTTTTCTCAAAACATAGTAAAGTACGGGTAAAAATATGTCTATGAAGTGCGTGAATACACCCTTCATCAACACCCCACACTTAAACTATTGTTCGTCCTCGAACAATCTACTACTTCCCTTCTCATATTTCATCACAAAATTCATCCTACGAATAGGTCTACTTACACTTAGGATCATGAGACAAATCAACAAAGCTCAAATAACTCACTAGCATGTATATAGGTTCAACATTAAGATATCAAAGTTCCAAATCACTTAGCTTTTGAAAACTAACTCATCATGACATATTTTGGGTCAACATGAATCATATGTAATTTAGCAATCAAGATTTACCAAAGTCTTACCATTGTGCCCCTCACAATTTAGAGAGATGCTGCCCGTTTTAACACAAGATATAGAATAAGTTTAACTTGGGAATAAATAAAATAATTTCCGCTCACTCTCACAAAAGAACTCAACATATATGCAAACAACTACCCATAGGCTTGCCCTTAGTGTAATACTCCACTAATATAGAATTATGAATCAAGGATCAATTAGGACTTAAATTTGGTTGTAATGTAGGCTAAGGGACGGGTAGGAACTATTTGGCCAAGATAGTCACTAAACTCCCTAATCACTTTAATACTTCACAACACTTCGTTTTTAAAAACATTCTTCAATTTCCAACTTTTTTCCTTATACCTCCTTTTATTTCTCAATTTTTCAACTTAGGTGACTAGTGGGAATTTTTCTTTTAAAATGAGCTCATTCACACACATTCTTTTCTCTTTTCTTTTCCTTTCTTCCATTCCCACCCTTTATGCACCCCTACTCTAGCCACCCTCAACTTAAGCATTTTGCTTATGTTGAGGTTCACAATATCCAAGGAAGGACCAGGGACAAAATAGGTTCATTGTAAACAAATGGGTACAGTTAATCGATAAATCTTCAATTTGTCAAAGCTCTTTCTTCTTTTTGTTTTCCCACTAAAAATCACCCTTCTTGTTTAGCAAAATTTCACCTTTTTCTTTTCTTCCAATTTACCACACTTTTCAAATATTCCCTTCACTTCTCCAATTATACTACTTTCCTACAAAAAAAATTTATTAAAGTGCTCTAGGAGTTATTTGGATCAAACATAAGTCAATAGAACAAAAATGGATTCAAGCTTATAATATGGCTATCAAAAGAATAGGCTAAGGCTCAACATGGCAAACTAGGATAATTACTGTCACGCCCCGCCTTGGGGGGTATGACTGGCACCTGGTGCCCTAGAAGGACCTGGACTGCTAACTGGTGAGCCTCAGCACATCTGGTGCCCGGATAGCTCTATCTCAGATTTCTGGAAACAACGAGCTATATAACGGCGGTAAATACAGCCTCCGGCTAACTGGGCCTATAGCCACCTATATATAATTTCAGCTAACCAGAGACATACTTATAAAGGGGAAGCTATGTAGGCCGACAAGTCCACCATGCTGTCTAGTTATCTGTAACTCAACGTAAGGAATACTGTATAACTACGTGACCAGCAAGGTCACCACTACTATCAGATTGAGGCCCCACATGGCCAACTCAATCAGAAATGACAAACAACTAAACAAAACGCACGGCCTCACACGACCGGTACAACTAACCACAGGGAGATGTATATATACAATCTGCAAGCCTCTATGAGTACTGATAAAATNCCTACGACTCGTAGCCTCCTGTCGTACCTTGCATTGTTGGCTGAATTTTGGCTAAGTGTTGGATCCTAGTACGATTTGTACCTCCATCATACGACCCGTATTGAGCTCCTGTGGTTTGATTCTGAAACTTTTGAATTCGTCTGAAGTTCATCATGACCATCATGCTACGACTCATACCTTATTCCCACGGGTCGTATTGTCTTTTTATAGCAGGAGTCAACACCTTATGCAAATTTTATAGATCTTGTCATGATTTCATCACCACGACTCGTACCATCTTGGTACGACTCGTACTGAGACTCGTACATTGCATCTCTTCAACTTAGCCTTCTGCGGCTTTTCACGACCATCAATACGACTTGTAGGTACTTACTACGACTCGTATTGTGGTCTGCAAATCTGAGCATATTTTTCATCTTTCAGGCTTTCTTTTGCAAGTTTTAGATTCAACACTAATTTATCATGGAACCAAAGGAAAAGTGCCTTATATCCACATAAACACACCTAAGTCTATGCTATTTTCTTAGTTTTGAGCGTCAATAGTACTGTAATCCACAACACATCAATCACTATTTGCCACAAGAAATCTAACAGGACCAAGTGGATCAGTTCTTGCACTTGGAATGAGGTACGATGAGCGTTCGGGTGTATGCAATGAAGTTTTATTCTTTGGCAAGATATGCACCAACATTTGTAGATACCATGCCAGCTAGGGTACACCAGTTCATCATGGGGCTTCTTCCAGAATATGTGAAAACCTGTGTTATAGCTACCTTACGGGAGGATATGGACATTGCACGCATTTAGGCTTTTGCTCAAAACATTAAAGGGATTAGGCGGCGTCAGCATGAGGTAGAAAGAGTGAATCAGGAGCAGCACTGGAGGGCCAGGCCCACTGATATGCAGACCGAATTTCAGGGCGGACCTAGGCCGCGAATATCAGGTGGGCCCCCCATACTTTCACCTCAACTGCAGTAGAGCGGTAGATCAGATTGTTGCGGATGGTCAGGTCCCAATGAGAGCTCGTGAGCATCAGGTTCCCAGTAGCAGAGGGGATCAGATTAGAACAGGCCCGCTGCACCGCGTTGTAGCATTTGCGGTTGACGACATTTTAGGAGGTGCAAATACGGCTCTACTGCTTGTTATACTTATGGGAAGGAGGGTCCTATGATGAGGGATTATCCGGTTAGAGATCAAGTTGATTGGGACCAGCAGAACAGGTCCTCAGCAGGATCAT
This sequence comes from Datura stramonium, assembly GCA_018107945.1. Taxonomy (NCBI): domain Eukaryota; kingdom Viridiplantae; phylum Streptophyta; class Magnoliopsida; order Solanales; family Solanaceae; genus Datura; species Datura stramonium. The sequence goes on along the minus strand of JACEIK010001004.1, from coordinate 92,453 downwards.
ATATCCCAGCACCTTCAGTAGGGCGTAGACCCTCAACTACAGCAGGTAGAGGCAGAGGTAGATCAGGGGCATCCGTTTTGGCAGTGGTACGGATCGCACTTATGCCTTACTAGGGTGAAAGGAGTAAGAGTTATCACCAGATGTTGTGATAGGTATGCTGGATGTTTGCTCTCACTCGATTTATGCCTTAATAGATCTAGGTTCTACCTTGTCTTATGTTACTCCGCTAGTAGCATGGAAATTTGGTATAACACCAGAATTGCTTCAACAACAATTCTCGGTGTCTACACCCATCGATGACTATTATTGCTAAGCGAATTTACCGGGATTGTACAATAGAGATTGTCAATCGCCAGACCTTAGCCGAATTAGTAGAGCTAAAAATGATTGAATTTGATGTAATTATGGGTATGGATTGGATAGCGCCATGTTACGCCAATGTGGAGTGTTGGAACATGACCGTCTGATAGGGGAGGTAGTGTGAGAATGAAAAGGAAATATAGCTACGTCAAAAGGTAGGTTCATATCCTATATTCAGGCGAGAAAGTTGATAGCAAAGGGTTGTATTTATCATATTGTTAGGGTTCAGGATATGCAAGCAGAATCCCCGACTCCTCAGTCCATTCCTGTGATAAGTTAATTTTTGGATGTATTCCTAGATGAGCTTCTTGGTATTCACCCAAAGCATAATATCGATTTCTCTATCGACCTTCCACCAGGTACGCAACCTATATCCATCCCTCCATAACAAATTGGCTCCTGCCGAGCTGAAGGAATTAAAAGAATAGTTGAAAGATTTGTTAGATAAGGGCTTTATCAGGCCAAGTGCTTCACCGTGGGGTGCGCCAGTCCTGTTTGTGAGGAAAAAATATGGCTCCCTACGAATGTGTATATATTATCGATAGTTGAATAAAGTTACTATTAAGAAAAAATATCCCCTTCCAAGGATAAATGATTTCTTTGATTAGTTGTAGGGGTGAAATATTTTTCCAAAATCAACTTAAGGTCAGGGAATCATCAAGTGCGGGTGCGGGAGAAAGATATTCCGAAGACAACTTTCAGGACCAGGTATGGTCATTTTGAATTCTTGGTCATGTTCTTCAGATTGGAGAATGCCCTAACAATATTTATGGATCTGATGAACAACATCTTCAGGCCGTATTTAGACCTGTTTGTGATAGTGTTTATTGATGACATTTTGGTATATTCCCTCTCAGAAGCTGAACACAGAGATCATCTGCGAACGGTACTCTAGATCCTCAAAGATTGCTAGTTTTACACGAAGTTCTCGAAATGTGAGTTCTGGTTGAATTCCATAGCTTTCTTGGGCCATATTGTATCAGATGCGGGTATCCAGGTGGACTCACGAAAATTGAGGCAGTCAAGACATGGGCCATACCTACGACTCCAACTGAGGTTCATAGTTTCCTGGGGTTAGCCTGGTATTACAGAAGGTTCGTGGAAGTATTCTCTACCTTATCAGCGCCGTTGACTAGATTGACTCAGAAAGCAGCTAAATTCCACTGGACTGAGGCTTGTGAGCAGAGTTTCAAGGAGCTGAAAAATAGATTGACATATGCACCAGTACTAGCCTTACCAGAATGTTCAGATGCTATGCTGTGTATTGTGACGCTTCAGGCATTAGGTTAGGGTGTGTTCTGATGCAATATGGCAAGGTGATTGCCTATTCTTTGAGACAACTAAGGAAACACGAAAAGAACTACCCCACCCATGATTTAGGGTTAGCTGCAGTGGTTCATGCTTTGAAAATATGGAGGCATTACTTGTATGGTGTGCATGTGGACATCTTTACTGATCATAAAAGCCTCCAGTATATCTTCACGTAGAAAAAGTTGAATTTGCGGCAGAGTCATTGGCTATAATTGCTAAAAGACTATGATGTGAATATCTTATATCACCTAGGAAAAGCTAATATTGTATCTGATGCCCTTAGCCGCAGATCCATGGGCAGCCTAGCATATTTGAGGCTAGAACAGTGGGAAATGTCTCGAGAACTACACTAGTTAGCGAATCTAATAGTCGGGGTAGTGGATTCAGAGGTAATGGGGTTGTAATTCAGAATACTGCACTATCGTCTCTAGTTGTAGAGGTAAAGGAGCGACAGTTGAGGACCCTAGTCTAGTACAACTCAAAGACAAGGTTTAGCAGCGCGAACTATCGGCCTTAGAGTAAACAGAAGATGGTGTCTTAAGGTTTAGAGGTCGACTCTGCATTCCAAATGTAGCAGGGCTTCGCCAGTAGATCATGGTAGAGGTATATTATTCTCATTACTCTCTTCATCCAGGCTCAACGAAGATGTACCATGATATAAAGGAGATATATTGGTGGCTTGGAATGAAGAAAGGTGTAGATGAGTTTGTAGTACAGTGTCCTAATTGCCAGTAGGTAAAGGCGGAACATCAGAAACCTGGTGGACTGACTCAGGAGATAACCCTACCTATGTGGAAATGGGAATCCATTAATATGGATTTTGTTACAGGGTTACCTTGCACCAGGCGTAAATTCAACACCATTTGGGTCATTGTCAATAGGCTGATAAAATCAGCCCATTTCTTGCTAGTCAGGACTACATTTTCAGCCAAAGATTATGCTGAGTTGTATATTAAGGAGATAGTCTGACTACATGGCATCCCAACCTCTATTATTTTTGATAGGGGGAACAATTCACAACTAGATTCTGGCAATCATTTCAGAAGGGTTTGGGGACATAGGTTAACTTGAGTACAACATTTCATCCCCAAATAGATGGCCAGGCAGAATGCACCATTCAAATGCTTGAGGACATGCTAGGGGCATGTGTGCTAGACTTTGGAGGGAGTGGAGACGAGTATCTACCTCTTATCGAGTTTGCATACAATAACAGTTATCATTCTGCTATCCAGATGGCACTTTATGAGTCTTTATATGGGAGAAATGTAGGTCCCCCATAGGATTGTTTGAAGTTGGGGAGTCAGGGTTGATTGGACCCAATATGATACATCAGTCGGAAGAAAAAGTGAAACTCATCAGAGAGCGATTGCTAATAGCCCAGAGTCGTCAAAAGTCCTATTCCGTTGTGCGACGTAGAGACCTGGAGTTTGATGTTGATTATTGGGAATTTCTTAAGGTTTCGCCAATGAAGGCGTGATGAAATTTGGCAAGAAGGGAAAGCTTAGCCCTAAGTTCATTGGCCCGTATTGAATCCTTTGCAGGATAGGCTGAGTGACATATGAGTTAGAACTACCTTCAGGGCTAGAATCCATTCATCCAGTTTTTCACATATCAATGCTACAAAAGTGCATAGGAGACCCATCCCGGGTTGTTCCAGTTGAGGATGTTCAATTCACTGAAGAATTGTCCTACGAAGAGGCTCCAGTTGCTATACTAGATTGGCAGGTTCGCAAATTGAGAACTAAAGATGTTGCCTCCATTAAAGTACTATGGAGGAACAAAAATATAAAAGAGATGACCTGGGAAGCTGAGGATGACATGAGGTCTAGATATCCTCATTTATTGCAGGCTTGACCCAGATTTTACAGTTGAGGTGAGATTGTTGTTCAGCTATTGTGTTATTACCTATAATATCAGTATTGTTTAGTTATTTGCTTTTATGATATGGAGCTATGTTGTATCATTGCTTGTAGCATCTTGTGAGACGCCTATGTTGGACATTTTTGTGTTTCAGGTTTTCGGATAGTCCATATTATAGAGGAATCTCTGCAAAAAATTTTCAGTCTATGGTCAAAAGAGTTGAGTCTCTTAAGCTTAAGAGTACATTCGAGGACAAATGTTCCTAAAGGGGGGGGGGTGATGTTACACCCCATAAGTTTCTATCATTTAAAATATGCGTGCATACGTATGTTGAGAGTTTTAGAGTATGATGCATATGGGAAAAGGCCCGGGGGATGCGTATATGAGCACGGTATCGAGCGAGTAGGAGGACGGGGCCGGAGGCCAGGTGCATTGCACGCCGTGCCACACTGCCAGCCTGGTGCGTTGCACCCCTGGCCTAGTGCGATGGGCGGTGCATCACGCCCTCTTTCCACCGCCATTATATATATGTGTGTGTGTATATATGTTTTAAAGTGTAAGTTTATTTCATATTCAAATATTTCCCAATTATCAGAACTCGACCCTATGATATATCCTCTCCATTTTCTTCTATTTTTCGCCGATTTACGCCATTAAACTCTGTCCAAGTGCAAATTCGTCTTGGATAAGAGTTCTAGGCCTATGAGAAGCATCCCTGCAGAGTTATTTCTTGAAAATTCGCTCGAAGTACCAGAACCCCACTGAGTAAAAGTTGTAGAAATCGCTTCTATTTGAGTCATGAGCGGCTACAAGTGATAGGTAAACATTTCTACCTTCTAAACTCTTAGGAATTTGTGAGTTTTCGGCCAAATTTAATGGAGTTGAGTTCTAGTTATTATTATTAAAAGATATTGTTATTTGTCGATTCCTAGTATTGAAAACAGCCTTATTCTCTCAACATAAGGGATGCAATTTGGTGGAATTACCTGTTGCAGGTTGGAACTATTTGGGTGAATGAAAATCAGCATTCGAGGTATGTTAAGGCTAATCTCTTCAACAAGTTATTCCTGTCATATAGTAGTACGACCAATATCCTTGTAATAAACTTGTGAATAGGTATATTATGATTAGCTGTTATAGATAGATAGAGACTAAAGTATGGTATTTCAATTGGGACTGACCCCACCTAATATAGCCTTTCATCAACCAACCTCAGGGTTACTAGCTGTGTCATCACTTACAGGGATATAGATTGCTTAGAGCAACTATATGACATCTGAAAGGACTATATTTAGGCTTATATGGCCATATTACAGTCCATCCATGAGTGGACTTCTTCTTATGCCGTATCGGTTTCACTAACCCTCCGTCTAGCCTTGTGTGCCCAGGGTGCACTTACAGGAGCCCAGAGGGCTCAGACATAGCTACAGGAGCCCAACAGGCTCAGTTGCAGACCTAGAGGCCAGGTAGGTTGGCTATAGTTACCCTTTGAATCATATTGACCATACCAGGGGTATATAGATTGAATTGTACTTAGCAGCCTTGTTGGCTATAGTATGAATCTGAACTTTTCTTCCTTTTGTTATGACTAGACAACATGATGGTCTTGTTGGCACACATAGGATCCCTTTATTATATGTTGCTGGGTTAGTTGTTTGCCTTTACAGGTTCGCTGTGTGGCCTTGTTGGCCCAAGGCTGTGTTTACAGTCGAGATATAGCAGTTTGTTTTCTTGATTTTGAGTTGCTGGCAGGCACCAGAGGTGCTTATACCCAGCCAGGTTAGCCCAGGTCCCAGCGTGGCATTAGGTGCCCCATCATGCCTCCCATGATGGGGCGTGACAGCTATAACCTTACCGTTCTGCATTAATACACAACCAAGGCTGATCCTCGAGGCATCAAAATATACCACAAATCCATCAGTACCCACTGGTAATGTCAACACCGGTGCTGAGGTGAGTCGAGTCTTCAAATCCTGGAAGCTCTCCTCACAGGTCTCCGACAATTGAAACTTCACTTTCTTCTAGGTCAACTCAGTCAACGGTGCTGTAATGGATGGAAACCCTTCAACAAACCTCCTGTAGTAGCCAGCCAAAACCCAAGAAACTCTTGATATCTGAAGGACTAATTGGTCTAGGCCAATTCTTCACAACTTCTATCTTTTGAGAGTCCACTTGTACACCCTCACTTGACACCACATGACCCAAAAATGCTACTGAGTTCAGCCAAAACTCACACTTGCTGAATTTAGCATACAACCGGCGATCCTTTAGAGTCTGTAGCACAATTCTCAAATGAGAGGCATGCTCCTTTTTGCTCTGAGAGTATATGAGGATGTCATCTATGAACACAATCATGAACATGTCCAAATATGGCTTGAACACCCTGTTCATCAAATACATAAAAGCTACAAAAGTATTCGTTCGTCCAAAAGACATAACTACAAACTCTTAGTGACCATACCGAGTTCTAAAAATTGCCTTCAGGATGTCACTCTTTCCAACCCTAAGCTAATGATATTCGGATATTAGGTCTATCTTTGAAAAACACTTAGCACCCTAAAGTTGGTCAAACAAGTTATCAATCCTTAGGAGGGGATATCTATTCTTGATTGTGACCTTGTTCAACTACCGATAGTCAATGCACATCCGAAGGGAACTATCCTTCTTCCGGACCTTCTCTTGGTGCACCCCACGGGGACTTGCTAGGTCTGACGAAGCCCTTGTCTAAGAGGTCCTTCAATTGTTCCTTCAGCTCCTTTAGCTTAGCTGGAGCCATTATGTAAGGAGGAATAGATATAGGATGCATATCAGGAAGAAGGTCAATGCCAAAGTCGATCTCCCGTTCGGGAGAAATTCCCGGTAGATCATCTGGAAACACTTCTAGATATTCGCACACTATAGGAACTGGCTGGACAGTTGGGGTTTCAGATGTAGCATCCTTAACCTGAACTGGATGGTATACGTGACCCTTAGAGATCATCTTTCTAGCCTTAAGTTAGGAAATGAAACTACCTACAGACACAACGAAACTACCGTTCTGCTCTAGGACTGGTTCTCCCGAAAATCAAAACTCTACCGCACGGGTTCTACAATTTACTAAGGCGTACCATGCATGTAGCCAATACATGCCAAAGATAACATCAAAATCGATCATGGCTAACTCTACTAAATCAGCTGAGGTGACTTTCTGAAGGACTTTGACAGGGCAATTTCTGTATACCCATTGAGCTACAATTGAATCACCGACTAGAGTAGAGACTGAGAAGGGTTCTGATAGGATATCGGGACTGACTTCAAAACTACTAGCAACATAGGGCGTCACAAAAGATAAAGTATCCCCTGGATCTAACAATGCATAAATATCAAGGTGAAATACTCGTAACATACCAGTCACCACATCTGGTGAAGTCTCCTGCCCCTGATGAGATGCGAGGGCATAAAACCTATTCTGATGCTGACTATCACCTGCACTAGTGGAGGCACCCTACTGAGTTGAGCGTGCTGGTGGAGCTGCTAAACTAGTGGCAGGGTCTCGGCTTCTACCATGACCCTGTTTGGCTACTGGACAATCTTTGAGCATATGTTCGGACTTTCCACACCCAAAACAAGCACCCGTACCTACTAAGAACTAACCAGTATGCCTCCTACACACCTGTAATAATCTATAGTACTGGGCTTCACAAGTCTAATCCCCTAACCTCAGGAGCCTGATGCTCGTCCCCTCTGGTCGTGCCTAGATCTGGATGGCACATTTGCTGCTGACGGTGCTGGGGCTGGTGATCTCTAGTGGGGCTGCTGATGATGCCCACACCAAGCCTTTGCTGGGAGAACCTAAAACTGTCAGTCCTGGCCCTCTTGGCCTCTTTCTCTCTCTCACTCATCCGCACTGCCTCCATTTGCTGGGCGTACAAGACTAACTAAGAGAAGTCAATATCCTATTGAACCATCGTGGTTTGGCAATCTTTGACCAAATAGTCCGCTATCCCATGCACAAACCTACTCACTCGGGTCCTCTGGTCAGCCACCATCTCAAGTGCTTATTTGGACAAGCTGGTGAACTCCAAGGCATACTCTTAGATTGTCATATTATTCTACCTCAGGTTCAAAAACTCAACTGCCTTTATCTCCGTAATCTCTCGAGGAAAGAACCGATCGAATAATGCGGTAAGAAACTCATCCCTATCAATGGGACTTGCGTTGATTCCTCGACCATCCTTTCACTACCTGAACCAGATGTGAGCAACCCCTTTCAACTAATAAGAGGCTAAATTCGCACATTCTTCCCCCATCACTCCTATAATCTGGGTGATCTTTTGAATCTCATCTATAAATTCATATGGATCCTCATCCGCTCTTGACCCAAGAAACTCAGGGGGGTTCATTCTGAGGAAGTCCCTGACTCTTGCCACTTTCGCATTCCCATTCTGGGGAACATGGGCCACCGCCTGTTGGTTGATCTGGGCCGTCAAAGCCTGTGCTAACATCTAGATGGCTGCCATAAACTCAGTGTGGGCAACCTGCTCAGACATATGATCCTCAGGGCCTAGTGGTACCTGTTGGTGCACATCTTCGTTGCCATTCCCGTTTCCGTTACCGTTCCTTCTTTCATTAACTCGGCATAGAGGCATGATTCTGTAAATGCGTATAGCACGAATTAGAAGGATAGAGAGACATTTTATCGCACAACATAGATCATGAAAGAAGGAAAATTTCCTAAACGTTTCATAGCCTCTTCGTCATAAGTGTGGCGCGCTTCACACCCATGAAAAAGACTGAACATTGGGCCAAACCTTCTGAAAACATAATATCATGACTGATGAACATGCAAAACTAAAACCATGAGAAATAATGGGAGACTCGTCATATAACTGACGATATCACAATAGAGTTTACATGGTCCCGACTATTACACTCAAGTGGGCAGAGCCTACCAAAGCCTTGTCAGGGCTAAGGGTGCTACCATGATATCGATATCAAGCTGAAGCCCCTCGGGGACAGGGAAAGCTCACAAGGGAGGTCCCAAAGAATCTGATCATACATATGTTGGCATGTAGTTCTAAGGCACAAGGTTAACTGAACCCTTAGCCTACTCAGTGCTAGACATTACTCCCAAAAACATGCATATGCTCTCCATTTTTTTCAACGAAGCTGAACCATCGTCTTTCGGCATTGATGAATCATAATAGTACATGCATAATCTGAAAACATAACATGAGGAGTCTTGGCTCAAACTATACCACAAGCTGAAAAGTGGGAGTCTAGACTCCAAAACCATGTAGTAAGATACAATCATGAAACATACTCGATCATATGGACTTGCCCAAACTTAATCATGCTTTGAAATGGACTTACTAGTCAAAATCATGGATATAGACATGGGTAATTTGAAATCATACATTCATCATAGACATCTCATCATACTTGAAAACATAGTTCATAATATCAACTCTTCATAAACTTTCATAATTAGGCATAATATTTGAAAAACATTAAAATCATAATTTGTAATCGAAATCATGCTAAAACATGCCCATGAATCTTATGCCCATGAATCTTAAAACAAATACTCAGAAACATGAATAGTATTGACCCATGATAGATACTTTTTTTTAGAGAATTTCACAAATTGGGCCACAGCCCATGGATCTATCAACCTTGAATTCCATGAACTTAGAAGAGGATTTGGGCATGAGAGTGAAGGAATACTCCCATTCATAACCCTACATACCTAGGCACTTTGATTTCACAATCTCCCTTGAAAACACAAGTGAATTGAGGAAGAACCTGAGGAATCCTCTAGCTTTATCTCCAATGAACTCCTTGCATGCATGGAATGGGAAGGCATAGAATAGGTTACACCCTTAAGACCCTCTTAACAGATTAAAATGACGTGTTTCAACCTAGGATTAGGAATTACAAAAACACCCTTACTAAAATGCAGGAAATTTACACACTCACCAGTCACCACGAGGGGCACCATGACTCGTGGTGTCTCCTAACGACTCGTGGTGACCCACTGTGAGGCATGCCACTGCCCAGATTTAAAACTGCCAAACCCTACTCCTGACCTCATGACCAACTCCACGAGTTGTGGAGTCACTTCCACGACTTGTGGCTTTCTCGTGGTCACCCCTAAACCAAGAATTATTTCAATCATTCTCCTCACTTCACGAGTCACTTAACGACTCGTGAAGTCCCCCACAGGTCACTAGGACGACTCATCCTGTGACCCAGGCAACCTTTTTCATCTTTTCTTTGCTTGAACCCCTCGGGTCCTGGACTAAGGACCTTTAGGATATTACATACATCTAAGAGTAAATGCTACCTCATTCAAAATCGTCAACACGAGCATCTACAAGTTATTAAGCGTAGGGTCAGTTTCATAATTCCAAACTGACCAAGACCTGCATCAATATCTGAAAAAGTTTTATAGGTATGAAATATTCATACAGATTAAATGTATCTGATGCTGCGATCCACTCAAGGGTATTCAAATATTCCATGGAGGAGGAGGCCCATTATCGATTGCACTACCTGCCACCCAATTCTATTCACACCGTGGACAGAGCTTCAAGTATGTTCTGAAGAAGTGGTTTTGTTAAGCAAAAGGTTGAGTAGCAAGATAAGATCTTTCATTTCTGTGACGCCCAAGTCTAGACCTTAGATGTCGACCAACACTTATACCACCTCCATGATAAAGTCGAACACTTGGCCTGGCTTACTATCACAGAGTAGATCTTAATACAAACATAGCGGAAGTAATAACCTAGATGAGCTTAATAAAATAAATTAAGATTTTTTAATTGAAACCAAAATCACGTTATAAAGTAATATTATTAACTCAAATCTAACTCAATCTATGGTTCTATAACTGAAGAATAGATGCTAAAACATAGTTCCTAATGACTACCTCAAGCACTTACGAAACGCAGTGTCGTGCAAGTGATTTGGATAATTTATAAGGACAAAATCAAATCAAGTTTTGGGGAAAATATGGAAAGCTGTGCAAAAGAAATTTAAGAGACTTTACCCCAATTGTACATACACAGAGAAGATGTCAATAATTTGGTAGAGAGAAGCATGGTATGGTTGAGGAGTTGCCTCTTGGATCCATCACATCTTGAACTAGTTGATTGGAAGCATTCCTTAATAGTTTCTTTCCATCCTCTCAGATGCTTCAACTTCGTGACGAGATCACGAACTTCCAGCAACTCCTAGGAGAACCTATTCATGAGGTGTTTAAAGTTTAAAAAAGAAAGTTGTTATTTTCCAAATCATGGACTCCGCCGGATGTGGTCCGTTGGAGTTGGTAATTTACCACAAATCATTAGGCTTTTAAACATGGAGCTTTTGCTTGATTTCAAATCATTTAGAGGATTTCATGTTTCCTTTCTTGTTTGCAGGTTACTAACTTAAAGATAAAGAAAGGAATTGGATCAAGCATGGAGCTAAAGAAGAGACTGCCACCGGATGGAACTAGTGACACGTCCACCGTTAGGGACGTTGAATTTAAAGGCACTGCGGACTGTGGATCAACACCCAGAACCGCTAGTGCCAATGCCAAACCATAGCAGGAGCACTGTCTCAGCCAAAAGTTGAAGTGCGTTCACGTGCCAGCACCGGCGAAACACTAGTAGCCTGCAGTGAGGTCAGCGACATCTAGCACGAGATTTGGAGGAGCATCTTTGTCTGTTTTTGCATTGTTTAGTACTGAACATTTCCATTCCAGAAGCATCAGAATATTGCATTGTATTGACTATTTTTAATTTAGAAGAGAGGAAAAGAATATTTCCTCACTTTCTTCTTTTCTCGTAAAACCTCCATTGAATATAAATTGAGCTTTATTTGTTTTTAATGATGAATTTTATGAATTTATTTTGTGAATATGCTTTTTTACATTCTCTATGAGTATCTAAATATTTGCTAGGTGTGTGCATGATTAGATACTGACTGATATTTTCTAAATTGGATGTTATACTCATCATTTAGTATAGATCTGTTATTCGTTATATTGAATTATTCATGTTAAATGTGGGTTATGTTTACCTATTCTATTTTTGATTAATGGGAATAAATATATGAGTGAGAAAAATGGTGGGTATTTGGTTTTGATTATATGGGGTTGCTATAGATAGCCAAAACCCATTCTCATAGCTCTTAACTTTAATGGTGTGTATGAGAATGGGTTTTGGCTATCTATAACCTAAACTTAATATAATCAAAACCCAAATACCCACCATTGTTTTCTCACTCATATGTTATTCCCCATTAATCAAAATAGAATAGTAAACATAACCCACATTTGCAACTATGATAATTCAATTATAACTTGGAATAATGGATCTATACTAAATGAGTAATTATAACATCAATTTAGAAATATCCAATTCAATTTATCCCCAACTTGGCCACCCCTAGAAAATATTTAGCTACTCATAGATGAATAATAAAAAAGCATATTGACAAATAAATTCATAAAATTCATCATTAAAAGTAAATAGCAAGCTCAACATTTATATTCAATGGAGGTTTTTAATTTGAGGAAGTAAAAGAAGAAAGTGAAGAAAAGCTTAACTCTATTCTTTTCTCTCTAGAAAATTAAAAATTATTCAATACAATACAATATTATGATGATTCTGGAATGTAATGTTCAGTACTTTTCTAAACAATGTACAAAAGTAGGTAAAATGCTCCTCAAATCTCGTGCTAGACAATTCTGCTCCTCTGACGACGGCCTCACTTGCGAGATACTAGCGTTTCGCCGGTGCCCAACTGTGAGGCACCGCTTCAACGCAACTGGGGGCCAGTGACTCCTGCTATGGTTCGTGTTGACACCAGCGCCAGGTGCTGGATCCACATTCCGCAGGTTCACCTTTAAATTCAACACAGTAGGCTCCTGCGGTTGGACGATGTATCACTAGTTCCATCCGGTGGAACGTTGGTCCTCTTCTTTAGCTCCATGCTTTTATCCAATTTCTTTATTTCTCTCTTTGCTAAATGTCATGAAAACAAAAAAGAAAAGGGCATAAAATCCTAGAATTTATAAAGAAAAACTATCTTTAGAATAAATCTGCTTTCCCAACAAATAAACTATTTAAAGAACCTGTAATATACTCTGTATATTATGGCTATTTCTCTTGTATTTTCTTTGCTATTCATGTTTTTTGTTTTAACATTTAATGTTAGGGTATCAATAACATTTTTGATCATTAGATATCTATAAAAATTAGATAACAGTTAAAATATACCGGGCCATTAGCTAGGTTACTTTGTAATACTGCTATTAATGAATCATCAAAGTTTAGTAGCCTATTGTCTTCAATAGTAGACGTATATATGTAATGTCTAAGCCTAATCGATATAATGGTTTAACCACGACCTGGACAAGTCCTATGAAGAAACTTATATTTTTTATATATGTTAATGTCTTCAGCTGCTAATAATTTAATAGTCTCAATAGACATATTAATAGTGACTGTAGATTCATAGGTTTTAATATTATAATTTTTAATAAAATTAAAGTGTCCAGTCTTATATACCTTTTCAAATGTTCCTTGGGATATTCCAATTTTGTAAAATTCTCTCTATCTTAGCTATTTTAGTAGTTGGGTGGGAAGAAATATTAATACTATTTATTATGTTCTGATTTTCAGACGTATCCAGCTTAAAAATTGTGCAGATAGTTTTAACTGAATAATTAATATATTATCTAATTGTCTTCTTTGTATAGACAAATTATGACTAACATAACATAATTCATTATATAACCTGATTAGATTGTCAAGAATTAATTTTCTAGTTATTTTCTAGGAATAATTATCCAGAGTTTCAAGGTATTAGTTTTTAAGTCTAAATATTCTAAGTTCTTTAATATTTTATTCTTTTCTTTTATAGTTACTCTGATATTTCAAAATATCCATTTTCTCCTATTGTAGTATTTTATTTGTCTCATAATGGATGTGTAAGCATAAATTTTAATACAATACGAAGTATTCGGGGGAATTTTAGTACTATCCTGGGGCCAATATCTACTTTAGATGTTACTCCTTAATAGTTATTTCGTGAAGTATTTACTGGTTATCTTATCTAATTTCTTTATCTTATTCCTTTAGGTTTGGTGACGGGAACACTATCCAGGTCCGGCTCTAGTATCAAAACTTTAGAGCTCCAACGAAAAATACAGGTTTGCCAATGTCTAGATCGTGATTAAACGGTTACCCAACTTTAAGGAATAAACTAAGAAAATAGAGTAAGAGTACTAGCAAACTAGACACATAAATAACCGCTTAAGAGCAACATAATTTCGACTGGCTCTAGGATAGTATAAAGATTTAGCTACTCAAACTCATACTCTTCCTGACCAACATGGCTCTGATACCAGTATTAACGGATCGTAGAAAATGACTTGAAAATTAATTACAAAGGAAGGAGCAAATAAAGAAAATACTACAAATAGTAATAAAGTAGAAGAAAAAGATACTTACAAAGAGTTGTTTATTGATAAGAAGGAAAAATAGAGAACATAGAGAGGTTTGGGCAATTTGGAATTGAGTGTAGTGTTTTCCGAATGCCTTGCCTACAAGGTGAAGGTATTAAATAGAATTCAAATATGGATGAGTCAACTAATTACTACCTGCTATCTATTTACATGTGTCCACACGTGGCAGATTTAATTTTACACGGATCTATTTAAAAGATGTCTTCATCTTCTTGAAACTTGATTTCCTTGAAATTTGATATTTGTCCTGATGTGATCTTGGAATTTGATGAAGATTCGTCTTCATCCGCATGGAGTTTGTAGAGATTCCATTTTTTCCTTATGTAGCTTGTCTTTTTGATGCATTGTTTTTTGGGTGGATCACTTGAGGGGTCCACTGCTTTTGATTGTAGTGGCTTTTCATTTTTCTGAAAGGAGGCCCGCCGCCTTCTTTAGTTGAGAAGATAGGCTTGAGCTATTCCTTGCGGATCTAGCATGTCTCCACGCATTGGTTCACTTGTATGAGAGGATGTAGTATCTACAATTCCGCATTATCTGTTTTTGTTAGGTATCTTTTTCCAAATTTGGCAAGGCCTGCTGGAGCCTTCTTTAATTCTTCCTTGGACAGTTGGGAACTCTGTCGTAATGAAGAACTTGTAGTTTCCTTATCTTCCTGGGGTGTTGGTGCCCAAACCTTTGATTTTGATGATCTTACTCTCAGATATTTAATCCTTTCAAATGCTGAATATCAAAGGACCAGCTGATAATATATGAAATTTTTGACAAATAAAAACTTACACAATTTAATATTTTCTAGTAGGGTAGAAATATTCGCTCTACCTGAAATTTTTCAAATCCAGGTCTGAAAAATGTTTTGACAATACCTGTTTATTTCCTCTGAATTGGTTCCACCATTCGTAAAACCATCTAGGAATGATCATTCTTTTCATTTCTTCTGAATACTTGACAAACCAAGAGTGAGTGTTGGGCCTTAGATACATGGGAAAGTTTTACCAGGCCGCCTTATAATCATACCATGTCTGGGGTCTATGAGTTCTTGATAGGGGAATGGGTGTATGTAGATGATCTACAAACCATTCAAACGGACTTAAATTCTTTTAATTGTGAACTTCGAGTATTGAATACTGTCAGGATTATCCTGACATTTTAATTTATGCTCAATTTTTACTGAATCGGTGTCTGTTAAAAATGAACTCATAATACCTTCGGGTTTTAAGGGATCATCTCGCCTCTACATAATTCCAATTTGTGTAGCAGGGTTTTAGTAACTCGGGTACTCCAAAACCTTCATATTTTTTATCGAGGCCATAATCGATAGTACTTGTAAAACTGTTAGCTCAAATTGTTGTTTATTTGGAATATTTTTCTCCATTTTCTTTTCAGGAGTCACGGGTAGAACCGCTCGAGAGTATGTCTCTCGGTGGTTTCATTTCATAGCTATCCTTTGTTTGGATAGAGATAGTTTTGTTGCCTAATGAAGAGTCTCCTTTAAAAACTGATTTTAAGAAGTTAAAATCTGGTCTGACTGGTTATGGGTTCCTTTAATGGGGACGGAATAGTAGCTTTTGGCAAAGAGGGGAATTCTGCCAAAACTCAATATCAATTTTCCGCTCTTTGGTTTTTCTTCTTCTTTGAAGGGTCTTTTCATTATTTCTTCTGGTTTGAAAGGCTGAAAAGGAGGTGTTCAAGTGTCTTATACCCAGGCCCTGTCTCATTTAGTCTTCAAATTCCCTAGTCAAAAAAATCTAAGAGAGAATGTTTTCTTCCTTGTAACCTCAATTTGAAAATCGTGGATACAGTTTGTACATCTGGCAAATATTTGTTTAGAAATCAGATTTTTTTTTACATTTTTTGTAAAACATCTTTTGTTGCTTTGCAGTTCGTAGTAAAATTCTTTATTTATTAGATCGTCTTGAATTTGTGATACATAGCATTCATAGACAGAATGTCTTTAATGGTGCTGTATTTTCGAATATTCCGTATTTCTAGAAGTGAATCTTACTTTACTTTTTGTTAGAGACTTTAAGGATGCCCTCCATATCTTATGTCTGAGGCGTCAGTTTCTACTATCATGAATAATGCCTCTGATGTGGTATTCCTAGACATGGAGGCCTTTTGAACCATTGATATTTGATCGCCTCTGCCAGGCCTGACCATGGGACTCGCATCTCTAAGATGCTGATATTGGTAACTCCGTTAATATTTGAATTGCAACATATTGAGACTTCCTTGATTTGAAGCTGAGCCTTATCAATTACCCAAATTTGATGAGCAATTTATACTATTAAATGGTTTATAGGTTCCTGGCCATGCACCAAGGAGACAGGTCAGGTCATCCTGTTTTAGCGCTTACTGTTAATATGTTTTTGCTTAACAACTTTCAAAGGTTTGAATGTTAGGTTGGTCAATATCTTCTGAGATAGCAAAACATCATCTATGTAAACCAGCAGGATTATGTGGATACTGCTGTTCAAGATAGCCCTGAATAGACTGGTGATTTTGTCTGAATGGCACAGATTCATGGCTGTCCAAAGGTACATTGTGTTATTTATATTTATCTTTTCTTATCCGTATTTGCCAAAATCCGTATTTCATATCGAACTTACTATAAATGTTAGTTTCATGTTCTTACACATCTCATTGTATTTGATACCTGATCCATTTTAAAACTTTGTTGCGGGCTTATAACCACGACTAGCTCTGGGGCCTCTCTTTTCCGCAGCAGGACATAATGCTGAACAACCTGGAGCTGCCTAATACCTTATCAAGTAATCATTGATTTTTTTACAATATTCCATAAACTCCTGATTCATTTGAATAGGTTCTGCCCCAGTAGACATATTCTTTTGCTGAATCCCTCCAATATATGGTAATCAATAATATGGCGTTTCCTATCTCAAAAGGTAATAATTCAATGAAAAGAATATCTCTTACTAGGGAAAGACCTATTCAAAATGAATCAAGAGTTAATTGAATATTGTAAAAAAGAAATCAATGATTTACGGATAAAAAGATTATTAGACCTTCCAAGTCACCATAGAGTTGTTCAACATTCTATGTCAATAATAGTGTGGAAAAAGAAAGAGGGGCCCCAAGGCTAGTCATTAATTATAAGCCCCTTAACAAAATTTTAAAATGGACCAGGTATCCAATACCCAATAAAAGAGATCTTCTTAAAAGAACTTATAAAGCTAACATTTATAGTAAGTTCGATTTTGAAATTCGAGATTTTTGGAAAATACGTATAGCAAAAAGATAAATATAAAAACAACTTAATGTACCTTTTCTGACAATATGAATGGAATGTAATGCCATTCGGATTAAAAATGCACCGTCTGAATTTCTTAATATAATGAATAACATATTTAATCCACATAGTCACATTTCTATAGTTTACATAGATGATGTTTTAATATACTAAGAATATATTGACCAACACTTCCAACATATCCAAACCTTTTTAAAAAGTTGTTAAGCAAAATGGATTAGTAGTAAGCGCTTAAAAAGATTAAGTTATTCCAGCATCGCTATTAGATTCCTTGGTCATGACTTATATCAAGGAACCTATAAAACCCATTTGTAGAGTTCTGCTAGAGTTCTCATCCAAATTTCCAGATGAATTAATTGATAAAACTCAGCTTTAGAGATTCTTAGGAAGTCTCAATTATGTTGCAGATTTTATTCCAAATATTAGGCAGTTTTGTAAGCCTCTTTATCGGTCATTTTAAGAAGGATCTAGTCCCATGGGATTAGAACAAAATGTAAACAGTCCAAAATAAAATCAACAGTTCAAAAACTTCCATGTCTAGGAATACCACATCTAGAGTCATTCATGATAGTAGAAACCACGCCTCAGACATAGGATATGGAGTCATCCTGTTTTCAAAAGTCTCCTAGAAAACCCTGAATAATTAGTAAAAGATTCAATTCAGAGTCCGGAATAATACTTAAAAAGTTACAGCACCATTAAAAAGAAATTCTGGCTATAGTGCTATGCATCATGTAATTTCAAGATGATCGAATAAATGAAGAATTTTTACTATGAGTAGGACTGCAAGCAGCCAAAGAGGTTTTACAAAAAGATGTAAAAATTTGGTTTCTAAAAAAATATTTGCCGATGGCAAAAGCTTTGTTATCCAGCTTTGATTTTCAAATTGAGTTTATACAAGAGAAAATAATACTCTCCCAGATGTTTTGACTAGGGAATTTCTACAGAAACTAAATGAGTCCCGGAATACCAGGTATAAGCACTTGAATTAACTGTTCCTTCGCCTTTAGCTTAGCCGAGCCATTGTGTAAGGTATGAGGAATAGATATAGATGCGTATCGGGAAGAAGGTCAATGCCAAGGTTGGATCTCCGTTCGGGAGAAATTCCCGGTTGATCATCTGGAAACACTTGGATATTCGCACACTAGGGAACTGACTGGATAGTCTGGGGTTTCTGTGCGTAGGCATCCTTAACCCGAACTAGATGGTATACGTGACCCTTAGAGATCATCTTTCTAGCCTTAAGGTAGGAAATGAAACTACCTATAGACACAACAAAACTACCATTCCACTCTATGGCTCGGCTCACCGGAAAATCAAAACTCTACCGCACGGGGTTCTGGCAATTCTACTGGAGGCGTAACATGCATGTAGCCAATACATGCCAAAGATAACATTAAAATCTATCATGGCTAACTCTACTAAATCAGCTGAGGTGACTTTTACAGGGCAATTTTTGTATACCCATTGAGCTAAATTGAATCACCGACTAAAGTAGAGACTGAGAAGGGTTCATAGGATATCGGGACTTGACTTCAAAACTACTAGCAACATAGGGTGTCACAAAAGATAAAGTAGCCCCCGGATCTAAATAATGCATAAACATCAAGGTCAGTCACTGTAACATACCAGTCACCACATCGGGTGAAGTCTCCGCTCCGATGAGACATGAGGGCATAAACCTATTCGACACTAACTAATACCTGCACTAGTGGAGGCACCGCTGAGTTGAGCGTGATAGTGGAGCTGCTGAATCTAGTGGATGGTCTCGGCTTCTACCATGACCCCGTCTGACTGCTGGACAATCTTGAGCATATGTCTGGACTTTGCCAATACCCAAAACAAGCATCCCGTACCTACTTCAAGAACCGACCAGTATGCCTCCTGCCTAGATCTGGATGGCACACTTGCCGCTGACGGTGCTGGGCCGTGTGATGATGCCTACACCAAGCCTCTGGCCGGGAGAACCTAAAACTGTCAGTCCTAGCCCTCTTGGCCTCCTATCTCTCAAATGCACCGCCTCCATCCGCTGGGCGTGGCTGTGACTAACTAAGAGAAGTCAATATCCTGATAACCATCGTGGTTTGGCAATTCTTGACCAAAATAGTCCGCTATCCCATGCACAAACCTACTCACTCGGGTCCTCTGGCCACCACCATCTCGGGCGCTTGACAAGCGGGTGAACTCCAAGGCGTACTTGACTGTCACATTATTCTGCCTCAGGTTAGAAAACTAAATTGCCTACCCTCTAATCTCTCGAGGAAAGAAACCCGATCCAAGAATGCGGTAAGAAACTGTTACACCCCGTAAATTCCTGCACATAGATGGCCTATTCGTTGCAGGTTGGTTAAGAGCATTTGAAAGCCATACATGCTAGAAAAAGGCCCTGGGAAAGATCGGACAAGCGCCAAGTCGGCGCGTCGCAAGGCAAATGCGACTTATAAATCGCATCTCCAGAATGCGACTTATAAATCGCATTCCCCCGAATGCGACTTATAAGTCCTGAAGTATATAAGCCCCATTTCCGGTTTTAAATCAGTTCATTCATCATAATTTCCAGAAAATTCGCAGCAAACAGAGAGAGAGACGAAGAGGGTGAATATATTATCGTTCGATTACGCTGCCAAACGTAGTCCAAATCCAAATTAACCTCGTATACCGAGGTATTTAGCAAACAGGGGCATTCCTACGGATTTTGTTTCGCGAAATACGGCCGACGAATCGTCGAGCTACCGACTAAGGTAAGTAGAATTGCTCCAAACTAGTGTCTTGTGCTCCTAGCCGTAAAGTGAATACTCTCCTCTCGACCTTGAAATAGCAAAGTTTTGACCGTCTTTTCGATAAGCCTAAGTTTAGACGATAATTATATCGAAAGTGATGTCGTCCTTCAGAATAGTGTTGTTTTTAGTACTAATTGACGTGTATATGAATGCAGTTGGGAGAAATAGTTGGAGTACTGACCGAGCCTCGTCCGACAGTCGGATAACTCGAGGTTAAGGTATGTAAAGCAGCTCTCTTGGTACAGGTTTTAGTCGTATAAATCATAGTAAACTCCGTAATTGAATTCTCGGAGTTGAATGTTGAGTATTGAGTAAGTTTAGTAAATCTGGTTTGCGTTGCCATATTCTGTGACTCAGTCCGAAGTTAGTGCTACGTCAAAGGGCTACAGTTAGCATTCCAGATTCAAGATAGCCCAGGCGATTAGCAAGCATTGTCGGTGAATAAAAGAAATAGATTTTCAGGATAAAAAGTTAGTAAAGCAAAATTAGATAGACAGACAGTATTATGGCTACAGACTAGCCATTCAGACAGTTTTATGGCTACAGACTATCCATTTAGACAGATGAGATATTGGCTGGGCAAATTAGCCATTCGGGACAGATAGTATCCTGGCTACAGATTAGCCAAACAGTTAAATAAAGATTACAGAATCAGTATAATCAGTAAAGAATCAGTATAGTATAGAAATAGATCAGAATAAGAAATCAGATTTTAATAGCCTTTTCAGTTATACATGCTTGCTACTTATATGTGCTATTTGTTTGTTGAGACTTGATGTGGCGTGAGGGCACCTTATTGAGCAATCCTCCCGCCCTGGGTTGGTAATCGTGTCGCCCACTGGAGCGGGTGGGTTTACGTCACTCCAAGGTATGCCGTCCCCAACTTGGACGAAGATGGGATGAAGCTTTCCCCATATCAGTCTAATCAACACTACAGTACCGACAGCCCTGTTGAGTTTGTGTCCGTGGTACCGCCCAAAGCATTTATATTCCCCTCGCTGAGTAGTTCCAGTGGAATAAAAAGCAGCCCTGTTTCAGATAGCCCTATTGAGTTCGTGTCCAGGGAAACAGACCCTATCTGTTACAGATACACAAGAGTCCTCCGACTCAGACACAGTTACTTATATCTGAGGCTATGGCCCGAGCCTGAGATCTAGGGGCGGGTAAAGGAGCTCCTAGTGAGCAGATGGAGTGGAGTGACTTATTTTTGGCTGGTTTTGACCCGGGTAGGGGTATATAGATTGTTTGCTTGGCGCCATCCGGCTTATGGGGGTTCGTATTGGCTCTTGCTTGCTACTTGTATATCTATTTATGTGCTATATACTAGCTAATAGACAAGGTGTGCCGTCGCGCCTGGCTGTGTACGCCCGCTATCACTACGTAAAGCTTGATTCAGTTCATATCAGCTTCGCATCTAGTTATCTCCTGCTATATAGAATTGCTAGTTATGTTATCTATATTCAGTTGTATCCAGTTGTATTCAGTTGCTTTGCATACTCAGTCCCAGCGATAACATGCCCAATGGGGCGCTTGCACATTTGCCTGGGTACTCATAGACGAGGAGTACATCCTCGTGATTCCAAATTTCAACTATAGAGTCGTCAGCTCCTGTCATCTCGAGTCTGATTTCCAGAGGTGTAGCTCTTTTCCTTTTGTTGTACAGTATGGGTAGGTCGGGGCCCCGTCCCGATCATTTCTAATGGCATTCGCGAGGCTGCATTGTATATATTTATCTCCCCAGGGGTCGGGCTTGAGCCGGTCGTGTGAGGCCGTTCATTTTGTTATAGCTGTTTAGTATTTCTGTTTATATTGGCCGTGTGGGGCCATAATTTGATAGTAGTGGTGACCTTGCCGGTCACGTGAGCTTCAGTTTTTCCCTATGTTAAGTTTCAGATGACTAGATACATGGTGGCCTTATCGGCCCGCATAGGTTCCTTGATATTAGAATGTTTCTCGGTTAGTTGTTGATGTCACAGGCTGGTAGCCTGAAAGGCTGGAGGCTGCCACAGCCACAGGTCTTGTTTCAAAACTGAGATAGAGCTGCTAAAAATTTGATGTGTTTGTATCACAAAGCAGCAAAAGTCCAAACCACAGGGTACTAGGCAAATAGCAATTTCTAAGTGAAGCACGAAACTCACCAATCACGGGACCATGACTTTGATCATCTTCATCGCTCTAACTAGATGGAGCACCCCTCGCCACAGAGGCTAATTGAGCCTTCCTATCACTCATAATATAGGGTGATTTTAATTATCAATAAATTCATATGGATCTCACCAGCTTTAATCAAGAAACTCAGGGTTCATTTGTAAAGTCCCACTTTTGCCACTGCTGATTTCATCCAAATAAAAACAGCAATACTTCGTCATCATAGTTGATTTTCGGCAAAGCCTTGCAATAACACTCTGGATGGCGCTTTACAAAACCTGTAGTACAAAACGTTCAGTATTACGATCCTCGTGCTCCGGTGGGACCTGTTATGCACATCTTCGTTGAAAGCATTCCCATTTCCATTATCGCTCTTCTTTCATTAACTCGGCATGGAGGCACGATTCCGTAAATGCATATAGCACGTGTTAGAAGGATAGAGAGATATTTTATCGCACAACATAGATTATGAAAGAAGGAAAATTTCCTAAACGTTTCATAGCTTCCTTCGGGCCATAAGTGTGGCGCGCTTCACACCCATGAAAAAGACTGAACATTAGGCCAAACCTTCTGAAAACATAATATCACTACTGATGAACATGCAAAACTAAAATCATGAGAAACAATGGGAGACTCGTCAATTAACCGACGTTATCACGATAGAGCTTACATGGTTTCGACTATTACACTCAAGTGGGCAGAGCCTTCCAAAGCCTTGTCAAAGCTAAGGGTGCTACCATGATAATGATATCAAGCTGAAGCCCTGGGACAATGGAAAGCTCACAAGAGAGGTCCCAAAGAATCTGATCATATATGTTGCATGTAGTTCGGCACAAGGTTAACTGAACCCTTAGCCTACTCAGTGCTAGACACTACTCCCAAAAACATACATATGCTCTCCATTATTTTTCAACGAAGCTGCACCATCGTCTTTCAGCACATCGATGAATCATAAAAGTACATGCATAATCTAAATCATCCATGAGGAGTCTTGGCTCAAACTATACCACAAGCTGAAAAGTGGGAGTCTAGACTCCAAAACCATGTGGTAAGCTACAATCATGAAATTGAAGTAAATCATGAAACATACTCGATTATATGGACTTGCCCAAACTAAATCATTCTTTGAAATGGACTTACTAGTCAAAATCATGGATATAGACATGGGTAATTTGAAATCATACATTCATCATAGATATCTCATCATACTTGAAAACATAGATCATAATCTCAACTCTTCATAAACTTTCATAATTAGGCATAATATTTGAAAAACATTAAAATCATAATTTGTAATCGAAATCATGCTAAAACATGCCCATGAATCTTAAAACAACACTAGAAACATGAATAGTATTGACCCATGATAGATACTTAGAGAATTTCACAAATTGGGCTAATACCCCATGGATCTATCAACCTTGAATTCCATGAACTTAGAAGAGGATTTGGGCATGAGAGTGAAGGAATACTCCCATTCATAACCCTACATACCTAGGCACTTTGATTTCACAATCTCCCTTGAAAACACAAGTGAATTGAGGAAGAACCTAAGGAATCCTCTAAAATGCAGGAAATTTACACACTGCTAGTCACCACGAGGGGCACTATGACCTGTGGTGCACCTAACGACTCGTGATGATCCACTCATGAAGCAATAATCGCCTGCATTTAAACTCCAAACCCTACTTCCTGACCATGACCAACTCCATGAGTCGTGGAGTCACTTCACGACTTGTGGCTTCCTCTCGTGGTCACCCCTAAACCAAGAATTATTGCCAATCATCCTTTCACATCACGAGTCATTTAACGACTCGTGAAGTCCTCCCACGGGTCACTGGACGACTCATCTTGTGACCTGAGCAACCTTTTCATGTTTTCTTCGCTTAACCCCTCGGGTCTCCATCTAAGGGACTTTAGGGATATTAAATACGTCCAAGAGTAAATGCTACCTCATTCAAAATCAACATGAGCATCTACACAATATTATGGAGGGTCAGTTTCATAATTCCAACCGACTCAAGACCCACATCAATATCTCAAAAACTTTTTATAGGTATGAAATATTTATAAGCAGATTAATGTATCTGATGATGCGATCCACTCAAGGGTATTCAAATATTCCATGGAGGAGGAGGCCCATTACGATTGCACTACTCCGCCACCCACCCTATTCACACGTGGACAGAGCCTGTAAGTATGTTTTTGAAGAAGTGGCTTATGTTAAGCAGTGCGCCGAGTAGCAAGATAAGATCTTTCATTTCTGTGACGCTCTTAGTCTAGACCTTTAGATGTCGACTCAACACTTAGACCACCTCCGTGATCAAGAGAACACTCTGGCTTGGCTATCATCAGATTAGATCTCAATAAAACATAGTAAGTAATAACTGTATGAGCTTAATAAAATAAATTAAGATTTTTAATTGAAACCAAAATTAACGTTATAAAGTATATTATTAACTCAACTCTAACTCTATCTCTATGAAGCCTCTATAACTGAAGAATAGATGCTAAAACATAGTTCCCACGGCTACCTCAAGCACTTATGAAATGCAAGCCGTGCAAGTGATTTGGATACTAACAAGGACAAAATCATCAAGTTTTGGGGAAAATATGGAAAAGCTGTGAAAAAGAAATTTAAGAGATTTTACTCCAATTGTACATACACATAGAAGATGTCGTATTGAATTTGGTAGAGGAGTAGGCTATGGCATGGTTGGAGGAGTTGCCTCTTGATCCATCACATCTTGAACTAGTTGATTGAAGCATCCTTAATAGTTTCTTTCCATCCTCTCAGATGCTTCAACTTCGTGACGAGTTCATGAACTTCCACCAACTCCTAGGAGAACCTATTCATGAGGTGTGGCTAAGGTTTAAAGAAAGTTGCTATTTGCCCAAATCATGGACTCATTGGATGTGGTCTGTTGAGTTGGTAATTTACCAAATCATTAAGCTTTTAAGCATGAGCTTTTGCTTGATTTTCAAATCATTTAGGAGGGATTTTATGGGCTCTTTTCTTTGTTTTTGCAGGCATTTAACTTAAAGAGAGAAAGAAAGGAATTAGATAAAAGCACCCCCAATATTTATTTTTTCATTTTTAATGTAATGATGTAATTTAGTTCAATTCAATAGACAACTTTTGTTTCATCCAATCGCTATTCCACGTGGGTTCGGACCGACTCTTAGTTAGGTATTTATTGCAACGATCATTTACACTTCCTCCTTGTGAGGATTTGAATGTCATCAAGCGTCCTTTTCAAAGTTTCTACCAAATTCTTGATTCAATAGACAATTCTGTGGAAAATAATTTGGCTGGTGGTTCAATCATGGACCAGTCCTATGGACTTAATAAGGCACTCTTGTATCGAATGACTAAAACTAACCGAGCATGGTATACCATAGGAAAAGATAGGTGTCCCCAAATGTATCTTCCAACCATGTGATAGCTGAAATGTGGAGAAGAGATGAAACAATGGCCAAAATGATGACCCATGTAGAGTTTCTTGCAAAGCATGTTATGGGATCCAGAACCAAAAGTGTCAACGCTATTTATTCCCAAGGGTGCAATCATTTGAGGAGGATGTCTCTGAAGTAAGATATGATGAGGAATGCCAATTCTCTATGAAAGGACAAATGGTGGGTCCTCATCAAAGATACCATGTTCCAATCAAGGCCCATGGCATCCTTACTAATAGGATCCAAGGTTGGAGAGATAGAAAAGACTAAGGCTAGAGAGAAAGGGATAACAAATGGAGAAATCATGAGCCTGAAAGAAGGGGATAAGTACAACTACCGGAGTGCAAATTTGTATATTCCTCCCCCTAAAGTTAATGTAGTCCTATGTAACCAAGTTTGAGTGATGTAGGGAATTCAAATATTGAAGAAATGTTGGCCTGTGTGTTGAAGAAAGTGGAGTCAACTGAGATAGTGAGTGAAAGAATTGAGAGGAAGGCTTCCAACCTTGCCCAAATGGTGAGCTCCTACTTAGCCTAATCAAGTACTTGGAGGTGAAACTAAAACATTTATCCACACAAATGAATCCTAGGATGAAGGGCTCTCTTCCTAGTGATACTCTGCCAAATCCAAAAAATGATGTCCATCGCATAACAATCTTTACTAGGAGGAAAGATAGTTGCAAATGCAGAAAAAAGTTAAACCCAAGGTGGATGTTGGTTCAAAGACAATTGATGAAGAATTGAATGATGGGGTGCCTAGTGCACCTATTGTTTTTGATGAAGACAAGTTGGTAGAGGAAGAGGTTGTACTCCTACTCAAGGTATGAATTTTGACAAAGAAGGCGAGGATACCCCAAGTGCTAAAGTGCAAGTGCCTAAAGGTCCACCTCCTTACCCTCAGTGGTTGTTCAAGAATAAAGAGGACAACCAATTCAAAAAGTTCATAGATATATTCACAAGTTTTCCGTAAACATTTCGCTGGTCGATGCTTTACTCCAAATGCCTGAATATGCCAAGTTTATAATGGGAAGGAGCTTTTGAAGAATAAAGAGTTATTGATATAAGTACAATGGAAGTGTCACATAATTGTAGTGCAGTTATGGCTATAAAACGTTGCTCCAAAGAGATGATTACGGAGCATTCACTCATTCCTTGCACCATCGGGGTGTACTTGTTCAATAAGGCTCATGTGACCCGGGGTGAACATCAACTTAATACCCCTTGTGATCTTTAAAAGTTAGTATTGGGAAATCCCAAGCCTTACTGCCAAGGAGGCTCTCATGGAAGATCGATCTATCAAGAGCCCCGTAGGGAGGCTTGTTGATATGTTGGTAAAGTGGAAAGGTTCATCCTTCTAGAGAACTTCATTGTGTTGGATTGTGATGTAGACATTGAAGTGCCTATTATTTTGGGGCACCCATTCTTGGTCACAGGGTGTGCTCTAGTGGATGTCGATCTAGGTGATCTAAAATTCTGAGTCGGTGGTGATAAGGTTATATTCAATGTGTGCAAGAATATGAAACTACCAGATGAGTGCAAGGTGGTGGCCATAATTGATGATAGAGATGATAAAGGGAATGTTCTTGATGAGGAGGTCAAACCTCCGGATGATTGTTAAAATGTGAAGTGAAACATTCATGTCGCGACGTTAAATCAAGCGCTTATTGAGAGGCAACCCAAATGTATTTAAATTCCTTTTTATTTCACCTTTTTGTTGTTTTTATTAATGTAGAATGTTGGATTGTGGAAAAAGTTAAGGGAAGCAGAGTGTGGGCACATGAATTGACTTCAGAAACATAGGTCCCAACTTGCAAAAACACTCTAAGCATGTGCAAAATAGGGTCCGTAAAGCCTTGGGAAAGAGTTGAGCACATACGAATCATCTATGAACCATATAGTCAAGGACTTGGTGGAACACAGGTGCAGTACAGGACAAAAGCAAAACTCCTGGAGTAAAATCATCAAAAATGGGAAATCCCATGTTGCCAGTGCGAACGCAGATGAGAGCCTATGGCGTGTATGTGCACACAGTCCTAAAGTAGGGCACTGGCTGTTTGACACTCACCTGCATAGGTTTGCGATTTACAGAGATCCCCATCTCAGGCCAGACAGGTCCATCGTAGGCGTAGTATGAAGAATTTAAAAGTTGACAAACCTGGCCCATGCCTTGACCCATGATCTTCATCTTCTCTCCCCAAACCTCATTCTCTCGCACCATTACACCATTTTCTCCACCACTTTACTCCCAACTACCACCATTTACTCCACACGCAATCTGTTCACCTTCCTCCTATAAACACCCTTTCCCACTTTTCTACCATCACAAAATTCACACCAAAGAAGAAGAAATTGGGTCAGCCATTTTTGTAAAGTGCTTAGAATCTCAAGTTCTTCTTTCTACTCACTTATTTGGTATATTTCTTTAGTTTTCACTTCATTTTCTCTATGTTTTATGCTATATGTTGAAAAAAAGCATGATACTTATCATTTTCCATTACCCATATATTCCCCATTTACCCAATAGTTGTTTTCCATGTCTAGGTTGAAATTAGTTCTTGTGGGTATTATTGAGGGGGTTTCAAAATTGTGCAATGGGCAGAAATGCTTGTTTCATGTGATTCAATATAATTGATGACATATAATTCCATGAGATTTAAGTTGGGAGTGAAGTCTGAGTAACTCATTTTGCTTGAAGATAATTGGATTTTCCTGATGATGGACTGGGGCGAGGTATTTACAGGAAAATCATCATTTCTTCTTGTTTGATTAATAATATAGATGAAAATGTAGTCATGCTTGTGAGTAGTGTGGTCATGGAAAATAACTTGATGAATGTGGGTAGGAATGAAACTCTGATATTTCCCAATGATAGATGGGGTAACGTCTTCTTAAGAAAAATCGTTGAGTAGTCGTAATATTTCACTGATGTGATATTGTTAGTGTATCTTGTTTATCCCAACTACTCTAAGTGCACGTGGGTCGTACAAGTAGTAAAGTGACTTTATTTCAAGTCAAGTATTGATCCCATAGGGACGGTAATATGGCAGTAATTTTCCTAATTGTTAGTAAACGATTTCGTTATATAGACAACCAAAACAAATAATGCCTTTGAGTCAAGATTAATAGTTAATGTGAACCTAAGTGAATATTGTAAGTTAGAGTCTGAACAATAGCAACGAACAAGATGAGGTTAAGAAAAACATGCAAGGGATGTAATTTATTAATTAAAGTTCAGGCAATCTTTTCTTTTCGGTTGTTAGTTAGAATTAATAACCCATGGATTGGATCTTTCGACTCCTCCACCAATTAAAGAATCACGAGACTTACATTACACATTTCGTGATGCAAAACCCCATGTTCTAGCTATACATGGAACACATTCCATAAATGATCAAATACACATTACAGATATATTTCTATTCTGAACGTAAATCTTCCCTTAATTTCTCAACCAAGACAGAACATATTCCACCCACCACATCTATCCAATTAGTCTCCTTTCAGAATCTAAATTTCAATTCTAGGAATATACATTAACATTGGCCAAACATTAACGTAGTAAAAGCAAGAATTGATAGAAAACCGTTATAGAGAAAATAAAACTGAAATAATCATTAATTATATTCTTCTGCAATGTATCCTCAACCTCAGCAAGAGGTGAATTAGCCACCATTTTATGGATTAAACATCTTCAAACAAGTAGAATCCATACAAGAAATTGAAATTAAAGAGGAAAAGGATGAGAATTAACCCTAGGAATTCTTCCCAACCGCTTGCTATCTACGTTCTTGCTAAAAAATGTCAGATCTTTTAAAATAAAACCTAAGTTGCTATTTATACAAGTGAGAAATTTTTCCCCCAAATAGGCAACGTGGCACGGAGTGTATTGCGGAGCATCAGCTCCGTGCCATGACCCTATCATGGAGCCTCACTGGAACTCAGCTTCTCCAGGTAATTGTCTTCAGCGTGGCAATGAGGTAAATGCAGAGCTTAGGCTCCGTGACACGGTGCCATTGCGCACCTCCACTGAAATCAAGATAAAAATTCCTTCTAGGAAGATTTCTTCCGCGATGGTAGCGTGACACACCCTCCATCGCGGAGCACCAAACTTGTCCAATTTCCTTGTCGACTTTCGCTTCTTGCTTCCGAGTCCATTTCTACACTTCGTCAACTTGTAGATTAGCTTCCAAAAATTTCTTCTAGACTGCAAAATAATACTAATCATGTTGGTTAGTATAAATTCACATTTACATACAAATCACATGAGAATGCACATAAAAAAGTGGATAAACAAGTAGAAATGAAGTATTAAAGTATCACTTGGGCATGAAATTATGCCCAAGATCACCTACCCACACTTAAAACCTTGTTCGTCCTCGAACTATCCTTTCCCATCTCATGCAATTGAAACTCACGCATAGCTAATTTGTCGAGACCATTCAAGCTATGACTATAAGGATTATTTAAGATAGCAAATCATCAAGAGAGCATGCACGGTTTCATCAATGAAATGAAATACACCACATTAAGATCTCCTAACCTCAAGAATCGACTCTCAAAATTTTAGCAAACTCCTGCAAATAACCTGATCAAGACATCCGACACGAATTTCAATATCTCGTCAAGCATGTACCCTCGCAACACAAGAGAGTTACCCTAATGTTCACTCATAAATTTCCAAAGCACTACATGTAGGGGTATGTGAATAAGATTACGCTCGCTCTCCCAAAAGAATTCACATGCATCATGTCGTGAACTATAAGCTTTCCAGTGTTTACCCACTCGACCAATTTGAGGATGCATGACGTGAGATCACGTAGGACTTAATGGTTGTAATGTAAGCTATGAACTAGTAAATACTACAACTAACAATAGTAACGTAGTTTCCCTAAAGCGCTTTTAATACATCCCACATTCATTACGGACATTGCTTCTTCCTCCATCCTCTCACTCTTGAATTTTTCTTGTTTTTGTTCCCATTTCTTAGGCACACTCAACTTACTAGCAAGAGTATTTAAGCAACTTCTTTTCATTCATTGATTTTCTTACTCTACTAATAATTAATCAATTCCAAACAAGCGTGAATTCCCTTGTCCTTTTCTTTAACTTTCACAACTTCCACTTTCCTTCCGCTCAAGCTTCTCACTCTTCACTCTTGAGAAAATTGTTTTTTTTTTCTTAAGCGCGTAGGAGTTTTGAATCAAATTCACGTCTAATGAAAAAAAAGGATTAATCTTGGGTTGTATCTATCAAAGAATAGGCTAAAGGCTCAATGGGCTAACTAGGGATTTAACATTCAAGGTATGTACGATAAGGGAGAAAAATTTGGTTCATTCAAAGAAATGCCTACATCCTTCCTACAATCCACATCCTTCATTTCTGTTTAATATACACACCAGAAAAGTTCTAGAACTTCACAATAGCATGGAATATTCGAAACTCACACTCATCGCACATGCTCAACTTAAGACATATTCACATACTCTTCATTTAGTTAATTACAAGAATTCAATAATTAAGCCTTGATTACACCAAGTCGAATTCTAGGGCCTAGGTATCTCAACATGTTTAACACATTTGCATGCTCCCGTACGAATCACACTTGCATCTTACAATCATGTGTAGCACATAACAAGAATGTCGAACCATTAATTAGCTAAGCACGTTGGAAAACAAACGAAAGAAAAAAATCTAAACCTATCGACTAAATTTCTTAAGAAGGTCATCATCATCCATCATAGGGAATAATCACAATCTAAGATGTTGTTCAAGGGGGACTATACTGGGAAAGCACCAAAATAAAAACCGAGAAACCCAAACAAAAAAATTGATAGAAAAAAATAAAAATGTAATCAAAAAAAAATTTACACATAACTTCCACAAGCAACTTCCACAAGCAGCTTACTATTTATTACATAACCAGCTACCACAAATTACTCAGCCATATAACATGAAACACAGAGCCGCGCAGTAACAAATAGCACATCCACAAAAGCACAAACACAAACAGCCTTTCTACACTAGCACCTAACTACCCCACCCCACACTTAATCGAAACATTGTCCCAAGTGTTCACATATCTGCAATTAAAGACAAAGTTTAGGTGGTGTAACTCCCTGATCAATCAAAATAGTCAATCTCTTCATCAAGTGCCAGTGCCTCATCACCAAGGTCAGAATCGCCCCCGCCGCCTTCATCCTCCGACCAATGTCTGAGTCCTCCCGGCAGTTTCATTGGTAGGGACGTCATCATCCACAGGCTCTACAAATACGGGCCCAACTCTGCATAAAGCTCGGGCATGCTCATTGAATGGATAATCCATGTCGAGTTGCCACAATTCATCCTCCGTAGCAGGACTTCCACCAATGCGCAGTTGCAACATCTACATCCCATACATTCGGGCCATATATTGATCATCCCGGCATGTCGCTTCGCTAGTGTAAGACGTACTCATATGTAGTATCAGGTGCTTTGGTTTTAGTGACATCCAGAGCACACCAGTCAATTTGAGGAATGTAGTCCAGGGCCTCTTCTTCAATACCGTGGCCCCTGAGGAAAGTGGTGAGAAGACCACCGAACCCATACCGATGCCCCGATGCATTCCTCGCTCTCTTCATGGCGGAGATGATCATCGCCCAACATTACTTCAGCCCTTTCACGTTGCATAAACCTGCATAAACTCTATCCCCGGTGACATCAGCCGTGTGCACCCCCGGGGATCAGACAAGAGCAAACTATCATATCCGAGCTTCTCTGTTCATCTGGGAATATGGAAATGTCTGGTGGTATCCCCTTTCCTTGTGACGACTCCACCTGGCTGTCGATCGAGCTCCACATAGAGTGCGTCTGATATTTGCGTATGGTGGAGTGATGTTCAACTGTCGGAGGACATGAGCATCTGTGTCCCACGCCCCCAGGATTGCATTTAGGTTTTTTGGTTCAAAAGTGACAACCTGCCCTATGATCTTGACGAAGGGCTGCGCAGTGCCGGGTTCCAGTTAGCGTAGAATTCTCGATAAGATGGAGATTGCACTCTTTGGGTTCTTCAAAATGAAGTTTAACTCAGCAGTGTCAATCCGATGTAGGATCCTTGGGAATTCCTGGTAAGCAAGTGGTTCCGTGTTATCTGTTCCTCCGGGAAATACCTGGTTTCCTTGTGTTTGGAATACCATTTCTTTCCCTCATCTGTCACCCATCTTGCTCCATATTTTCTGTGTTTCCTCAAGGAACAGATGGTGCTTCCTGCACGTTACCCCCAATTCTACTCTTTCGCTGGTGCCAGATGTGGATGCGCCCTTGCCTTAATCCTGCCTTCCAGACATTTGTCTTGTGCATTCAAAAACATACAATTCAAATGTTATTCAAGGTATAGTTGGCTACGACTAAGGTTGGGTCAACTCGATCACACCACACTTGGGTCGCTAGCCGTAACCAATACAAATTTACAAGAACAACCACCTATTTTCAAACATTTTATTTACCAACAACAGGTTTAGCATTCATACAAATGGGATGGAATGGTTTCATTGTACTACTCAGACTTCATACAATGCATTATGAAAATTAATCCATCGATTCATTTATATAATCATGAGCACTTTGCAATTTGCGCACAATAACCTAAGCAGAATTCCTACTTTCATCCCCCCAAAAATCCATCTTCTACCATAACATAATCCACTTCAATCACAACATGTTTCAATTCAAACAACATGCACAACTCAAAATATCTCCATTTTTACCTATTTCTTCTTCTTCCTATTTAGTTCTCGAACTTAGTTATCAACATTGTAAGATTTTTAACAAATCATGTAATTATTGAGTTAATCTAATCAAAACGATCATACAAACCTCATTCATCCATAACTCAATTGATTACAACACTTATTAATCACTTAGGGCAGAATTTCAAAGAAAACATGTTCAAGAATCGAAATATTCAGCACAATGAGAAAAATTTGAGAACATACTTTTACTTGATGAATTCTAAGAAGAATCAAAGAATTTTAGCTAGGGGCTGCAAACGTTGAGGGAGTAAGGGGTTTGGGGGTGTTGGTCGCGGAGGTTTGAGAAAATGGGGAAAAACTAAAAAATTTGTGTTAAAAAGGGTGATTTCTGAGCGGACAACCCGTTGCCCCGAACTGACCCGTCGCGAAATTACACTCCAATGTGTCACGAGGTAACGCAGGCCCCGTAGACACGGAGCCAACGCTGCTGGCTCACCGGGAATTGTGAACATACTGGAAATAGCCTCACGTTTCACGGAGGGTAACGCGGAGGTCAGCCTCCTTGACACGGAGCTGACGCGGACCCTCACTATTTCTTGCCCCAATTTTCAATTTTTACCTTTATTTTTTCACTTCCAATTTTTTTGTATTTTTGTTCTCCATATTTCCCGCAATTCACAAACAACAACAATTTATTAGAGAATCGTAGGTTGCCTCCCACCTAGTGCCATTTTCTTTAGAGAAGATAATCCTAACTAATCTATTACATTACATTCACGGTTTCTCCCTGCAACGCCTGGTTTACCCACAAAATTTCGACGCTTTTCATCCTTACTCATCTACTAAAGTGATAGACGTCTTCTCTCGAATAACGTCTTCACCCCAGTAGTGCTTACATCTCTGTCCGTTCACCAAAAATGTGGAACTTTTTATCCTCTTGCCACAATTCAACGCCCCATGTGGGGTCATTCTCAACACTTCAAACGACCCTAACCACTTGGACTGCAATTTACCTGGAAAAAGTTTCAACCTCGAAATAAACAACAACACTTTCTACCCTGGCTGAAAGATCCGATGCACCATGTGCCTGTCGTGCCACCTTTTAGTTTTCTCCATGTAGCATTTAGCACTTTCATAGGTATGCCATCGAAACTCGTCTAACTCACTCAACTGCACCAATCTCTTCTTTCCTTCTAGCTCAGGATCCATGTTTAGCTTTCTTACGACCCAATAAGCTCGATGTTCCAGCTCCACAGGTAGATGACATGCCTTCCCATAAACCAATCTGTACGGAGAAGTTCCAATGGGTGTCTTGTATGCAGTTCTATAAGCCCACAACGCATCTTCAAGTTTGCTTGCCCAATCAATTCGTTGTGCATTCACTATTTTCTGCAGAAATTTTTTAATCTCCTGTTTGACACCCTTCTACTTGTCTGCTAGTTTGGGGATGATATGCCGTCGCCACTTTGTGCCGCACCCTATACTTAACTAGCAAGTTTATGAAACCTGCATTCGCGAAATGTGCCCTCCATCATCGATAATAGATCGGGCGCATTCGGGAACCTCGTGAAAATATGCTTCTTCACAAATTTCTGTTACCACCTTGTTGTCGTTCCTGGGACAAGCTATTGCCTCGACCCACTTAGACACGTAGTATACTGCTACCAAGATGTAACAATTAATAAAATGATGGTGGAAACGCCCATAAATTTTATCCCCCATACATCGAAACCTCAACTTCTAATATTTGATGCAATGGCATTCCCCCTGTCTCCTTCCGATTGTTCCTGTTCTTTGACATCTATCACACATTTTGGCATACAAGCTGTAGCGTCTCTGAACAGTGTGGGCCAAAATAAATCGGACTGCAGCACCTTGTGAGCTATTCCCTGCCTCCATGATGACCTCATATAGCGATGAATGACAACTCCTAGCACTTCGCACTTTCAAAATGCATCGCCTCTAATACTTGATCCGGTCCTTGCTTAAACAGATACGGCTCATCCCACATGTAGTACCGGGAATCATGCCTTAGTTTCTTCCTTTGCTGAGCTTGCCTCAGGTGGGTATACTCCACTTACCAACAAGTCTACAATATTCGCATACCAAGGGATTTCAGCTTCCTTTATTGCCAAGAGTTGTTCATCGGGGGAATCCTCTATGCTATCACCTTCTTCACATGCGAACGGTTCTCTAACCGCGATAGGTGATCTGCAACCTGATTCTCGCTTCTCTTTCTGTCTCGGATCTCCAGATCAAACTTTTGCAGCAATAATATCCACCTGATTAGCCTGGGCTTTGCATCCTTTGCCAAACAAGTACCGAATTGCTGCATGATCAATGTATACCTCAACTTTCGACCCCACCAGATAGGATTCGAACTTGTCAAATGCAAACACTAAAGTTAACATCTCTTTCTCCGTGATTGTATATTGACTTGGGCAGTGTCAAGTGTTTTGCTTGCATAATAAATGGAATGAAACTTTTTATTCCTATGCTGCCCCAATACATTCCTACAGCCACATCACTTGCATCACACATCAACTCAAAAGGATGTTCCCAATCAGGAGAAATGAGAATAGGCGCTTCCAGCCCAGCTTCTTTTTTTAGCTCCTCGAATGCTTCTACACATTCCTTGTCAAATTCGAATCCCACCTCTTTTCTAGCAACCGAAGTCTAGAAATGTTTTTGAGAAGTTCTTGATGAACCATCCAGAAATCCAACATGTCCTAGAAAGCTGCGAACTCCCTTCACTGACACTGGTGGTGGTAGCTTTTCAATCACCTCAATCTTTGCACGATTGACTTCTAACCCTTTGCATGAAACCTTATTGCCAATAATGATACCTCCTGACTAAAAATGGCACTTTTCCAGTTGAGCACAAGGTTTAAGTCTTCACATTGAGCTAACACCCTGTCAAGATTCTGCACACATAGCAAACGAATTATCGAAAATAGAAAAGTCATCCATAAATATACTTTCGACAAAAATTCCACTATATCGTGGAAGATCGCCATCATGCATCGCTGGAATGTGGCTGGTGCATTGCATAGACAAAATGGCATTCGCCTGAAAGCATATGTCCCATAAGGACATGTAAAAGTGGTCTTCTCCTGATCCTCCGGTGCTATGGCTATTTTCTTATAACCGGAATAACCATCAAGAAAACAATAATATTCCCGACTCGCCAACCTGTCCAAAATTTGATCAATGAATGGAATAGGATAATGATCTTTTCCTCGTGGCCTCATTGAGCTTCCTCGTATCCATGCAAATTCGGCAGCCCGTGACTGTGCGTGTGGGAATCAGCTCATTCTTTCATTGGTGACCATGATCATCCCTCCTTTCTTCGAACGCACCGAACTGGGCTAACCCATTCACCTGCCCGAGCTAGGATATACCACACCTGCACAAGCCACTAATCACTTCCTCGACTACGTCTTTCATCCGGGTTCAACCTCCGCCGATGTTTCACGGTTGGCTTGGATCCTTCCATAAATATCCTCGTGCATGCAGTAAAGCCGACTAATCTCCCTCGATGTTCGACATCTGCCAAATCCATTGCTCTCTTTCTCCTCTTAAGGACCACTAATGCATCTTTCACTTGTGTATCTTGCCGGGCTTGCTGAAATGATGACTGGAAGGTGTCATCTTCACCCTAAAATACATACTAGCGTATGTGGAGGCAAGGTCTTTAACTCCAATTTCGGTGCCTCCTCAATTGATGGCCTTGGCGAGGGTTCCAAGGACCTCTTCAACGGTTCAAAGTCCTGCTTCCCGAAGAACCATTTTAGCTCATTCAAAGTCTGCACCATCTCATATGTAGTACTGTCCCCAAATGATCATAGCTCTACCAAGGCTCTCCAATGGGTCCCTGTGAGTCAACAATCTGAAGGGTCGATTCCTGATTTAAAACACTGATTGCTGATATCTCCTCATAAATGACAGGTAGCTTCATGCTCTTCACTTTTCATGCGGTCGCATGGTTAGCCACTCCAGCAGCCACACCCGATTAAGGCTCGCCCTCGGTTGCCATGAAAGCAGACGTCCCAAAATTAATGGGACTCGCATCTTGGCTCAAAAATCCAGTGAATTATAAAATCCACAGGAAAAATGAGGGAGCCCATTTGCACTATCACATCCTCCACAATACCATTATGTCTGGCCAATGAACGGTCACTAGTTGCAAGATCACGTGAGGCTGGTCTAGGCTGCTCCAGCCCCAACTTCTAAACACTGGTGTTGGCATCAAATTTATGCTTGCTCCCAAATCACAACTATGAGCTTGAATAGACTGCCCAATTGTAATCTGCAGTGAAGCTCCCAGGATCCTGCTTTGTCGGAAATCTATTCGTATGCGAGAGGTGAACTCTCGCAGAAGCGAAGCAATTTGAAAGGTACTCCGTCGATCTGCTTTTGTTTGCTACAATGTCCTTGATGTACTTGGCATATTCCGGCACTCCCTGCAAAACATCAACTAAAGGCACTAATATGTACCTGTTTCCAAGCACTTCCATGAATTTCTTTGAAGCAAGCTTCCTCCTTGTGCTTTTTCAATCTCCGAGGAAACGGGGGAAGGGTATGGTCTTTCTATCTCGCTGCCTTTCCTTTCCTCTCACATCATCATGTCCTTCATCCTTCTGCTACTCCAGTTTGCTGAGGTGGCCTTTCTCTCGGTTCCACCTCTGAGTTGAGTTCCACTCCTAGTAGTAAATCGCATTGACCTATTAGACGGCAATCAGACGCTTGGTAATCCTCCCTCGGTCTGGTGTTTTGGGCTCCAGCATACTGTCCAAACTGATACTCCAATGCCTTTGTAGTTAACTACTGATTTTTCATGTCAGTCACTAATTTCATATAATCAGACCGCATCTGTGATTGCTAGCTATTATGGTTTTGAACATATCCTCGATGTTGCTGGATGGAGGAGGTGCATTGTTTCATCTATATTGTGGCTGAAAATTGTGATGCCCCTCTTGGTTTCTCTGCATGCCCTGATTTGACTCTGTCCTTGATGACTAGTACTTCCCATGAAAATTCAGATGATTCCTCCAATTTGGGTTGTAATCATGCCATACCGCTGATTAATGCTCCTTCCAAGGTTTCAACAAAATTCACCAATTCTGGATTTGCACCACAATACTCAGTTGAATGTTCACTACTTCCACAGACCTCACACCAAACCTGGACAGAACTCATTGACTGGGGCCTGTGCCTGCTTCAAACTCATACCACTGAAATGACTGTTAAGTTGATTTTTTGCAAAAGCAAATATCCGGTGCGCCGATAGCTGTGAAACCATCCACCAAAGACCCCTACAGCTTTGCTCCTCCTCGAGTTGAATCCACATTCCATTCTGGATTTCCTTGTAAATACAAGTCAGAATAAAGTGTAAAGTTTCTTCATAGGTCTTCCAATGCCCGCCACCGACCGCTGAATCCAATAATATTTTAGTATGTGGTTCCAAACCCTCAATGAACGTATGCACAAACACCTCATTAGCCTGGTGATGATGAGGACAATCCCTAAGCATAGACTTAAATCTTCCAAGCCTGATACAAATTCTCTACCCTTTCTTTTATTTGAATCTTAGAATCTGACTCCTAAGCTTTGCTGTCTTCCCTGATGGAAAGAATCGTATCAAAACTTCCTTGTCATCCCAAGTAGTGATAGAATTTGGTGGTTCAGCCTTCAACCACCTCTTGCTTCCCCCACAGTTGAGAACGGGAATAATGTAAGCCTCACATAGTCGGATGATACTCCAGTGGCGATAGGTGTCACTTATCTCCAAAAAGGTTTTGGATGTTGCTGCGTATCTTCATGAGGGGAGACCTGTAAATTGCTCGCCGGTGTGCAATAACTCCGCACCATACTCTTCTTGAGTTCGAATTCCCTCCTAGCTACAGTATGAATGCTGGATGTTACATTATTCACGTGTGTGGGATTGATACTTCGCGGACCGGTCTTGTTGCCATATCTTTGGGAACTAAAACTGCTCTACAGTCGGTGGATTCTGTTGCTGCTCCATAATTGCCTGCCTTAATAACTGCAGCTTCTTCTCAAGAGCTTCCCTTCTTTGTCGATGAAATTGTCTCTCTGGCTCTATAAATGAATCCACCAACTCCTTGTCTCTTGCCAGCGTTCGAAAAATTTAGTACCTGCAAGAGAAAGGCTAAGATCAAGTCGTCAAAACTTGTATCGAACTTGTAAACTAACACTAAGAAAATTAAATAACCAATTGCCAGTCCCCAATAACGACGCCAGAAACTTGTTCGGTCCCAACTACATGCAAGTGCACGTGGTCGTAATAAAGTAGTAAAGTGGCTTTATTTCTGCCAAGTATCGATCCCACAGGGAATGTAATATGGCAGCAATTTTCCTAATTGTTAGTAAACGATTTCGTTATGCAGGTAGAAAACCAAAACAAATAATGCTTTTGAGTCAAGATTAATAGTTAATGTGAACCTAAGTGAATATTGTAAGTTAAAGTCTTAACAATAGCAACGAACAAGCTGAGGTTAAGGCAAAACATGCAGGGATGTAATTTAGTTAATTAAAGTTCAGTCAATCTTCTCTTCGTTGTTAGTTAGGAATTAATAACCCATGGATTGGATCTTTCGACCTCTCACCAATTAAAGAATCATGAGACTTACATTACACATTTCTGTGATGCAAAACCCCATGTTCTAGCTATACATTACACATTCCATAAATGACCCAATATGATATTATATTTTTATTCTTAACGTAAATCTTCCCTTAATTTCAACCAAGACAAGAAATATATTCAACAATTTCACATCTATCCAATTAGTCTCCCTTTCGGAATTGAAATTGGAATTCTAGAATATACATTAACACTGGCCAAATCATTAACGTAGTAAAAGCAAGAATTGGTAGAACAACCGTTATAGAGAAGATAAAAACTGAAATAATCATTAATTACATTCTTCTGCAATTATCCTCAACTCCAAAGCAAGA
This sequence comes from Datura stramonium, assembly GCA_018107945.1. NCBI lineage: Eukaryota > Viridiplantae > Streptophyta > Magnoliopsida > Solanales > Solanaceae > Datura > Datura stramonium. The sequence continues at coordinate 52,065 of JACEIK010001004.1, read as the reverse complement.
GGTGAATTAGCCACTCATTTGCAGATTAAACATCTTCAAACAAGTAGAAATCATACAAGCAATTGAAATTAAAGAGGAAAAGGAAGAGAATTAACCCTAGGAATTCTTCTTCTCAACTGCCTGCTATCCACGTTCTTGCTCAAAAATGTCAGATCTTTTAAAATAAAACCTAAGTGTGCTATTTATACAAGTGAGAAATTTTTCCCGGAATAACTAACAACATGGTACGGAGTGTATCGCGGAGCATCAGCTCCGTGCCACGGCCCTGTCGTGGTGCCTCACTGGAACTCAGCTTCCAGGTAATTGTCTTCAGCGTGGCACAGAGGTAAACGCGGAGCTTAGGCTCCGTGACACAGTGCCATCGCGCACCTCCACTGGAAATCAAGATAAAAATTCCTTCTAGGCAGACTGCTTCCGCGATGGTAGTGTGACACGGCCTCCATCGCGGAGCACCAAACTTGGCCAATTTCCTTGTCGACTTTCGCTTCTTGCTTCTGAGTCCATTTATACACTTCGCCAACTTGTAGATTAGCTTCCGAAAATTCCTTCTAGACTGCAAAACAATACTAATCATGTTGGTTAGTATAAATCAACATTTACATGCAAATCACATGAGAATGCACATAAAAAAGTGGATAAACAAGTAGAAATGAAGTATTAAAGTATCACTTAGGCATGCAATTATGCCCAAGATCATATCTTGCGGGAATGTCTAAGTACCCATTAGATTTTGAAATTACTCATACTTTTTTGAAATTTGAATTGAAAACATTTGAGTTGAAATTGAGGCACTGTTGAGCAACTGCATGTTGCATATACTGCTTTGCGGAATGCAGGTTCAACGCAGGTATGGGTAAAATGGGCTTCAGGCTTACTGCCTCACACCTGCATTTCACCTATGGGCCATAGATCTCCACTGGCATACTGCTCTATGGAATAAGTTGTGCTCCCGAGTTGACGTGATTGAGGGCACAGTCTCATCTCTTTAGGCAGACGTGAGAGAGCTTAAGAGCACGACCCCCTTGTTAGACATGGATTTGAGCTTCCTAGATAAAGATGTGGCTGCCCCACACACAGCTCAGGGCCCAATAAATGACATGCTTGGAGCTTTGGGAGAGGATGAAGAGGTTGAGCATGTGGATAATGGTGGAGACAGTGCAGACACTAGTGGCGAGGATGAGGCTGATGATGATATGGAAGAGTAGTTGGCGCAAGGAGTTCTTATTCCCCTTATTCTTTACTTGATAACATTGGCGACAATGTTTATGTTTAGTTGGGGATCCAATGTGCTTTTTTGGGTAGATGATGTTGTTTCCCTTTCCGGCTTATTTTGATTGTTTGGATGTTTTGGCCACTTTTGGCATTGTTATTGAAATTATGCTTGGATGAATGAATGCCCGCGTCGGGCCTATTTTGATTTTATTTAAATTGTTGACCCTTTCCAGGATAAATTCCTATTTGATAATGTAAGTTGCCATTGCCGGGTTGGTCTTACACTTCAATTCTCTTACTACCCGCGCATAACAATCGCCTTTGTAGATAGTAGATAGTAAATAAACTTTGAGGTTTTTTTTCATACCATGGTTCTTTCCCAAGGAGAAAAATTTTCTTTTATTTATTTTTTGGTGTCGAACCGGGTGACATTTTCCCATGACAGATTGAGAGGCGGGACTTTCTTAAGGAAAATGCCAAAGTTTAGTTTATTTTTTTGAGTCCTTAATTGCACTTATTTTGAGTGGTACCACCATTTTTTTAAGTGATGTGGCATGGCAAAGTGATTTTTTAAGATGTAGGGGCACATGAATTTGAAAAAAAAAATTCTCTTGTCATGATTTACACATTCTTATTTTTTATTTTTGATTCACAAAATGAGTATGCAAAACTCGAATTAGCTTGTCAAAAGTCATGCCTTTGAATTGATCATGAGGATAGTTAAACTCTGTGGAGTGTGATGCGTTATAAGGTAAGGTTTTTGCTTAATTCTTATGTACGCATATCATCTAGAACTTGCCACAAATGTGATTTAAGGTGAAATCCTAGATGTAGCCACACTTTGAAAATGACCTTAGGCCTTTTTGAATAGTCACTTCACCGAAAATAAGGCCTTCCTTTAACATCGATCCTAGTCAACCTATTTTTGAGCCTTAAGCCTTTTTCTTGAAAACCACATTACAAGCATTAAATCCTTTTTGAAATCTCTACTTTGGCACTCGTTCCTCCCTAATTGCTAGTGATAAAAGAAAAGTGGGGGCTTGAAGCCCAAGATTTGGAGAGGATGAGAAAAATGAAATGAGATGTAGGTAAAAGCCTAAGTTTCGGGGTGTGCACAAATGGGAAAAGAGGAATTAGCTTCAAAGTGAGGTAGCACCTATTGCGTAATGTGAAAACAAAATGGATGATTGGAAAACCTTTGATCAAAAGAAGGAAGAAAAAAATTATGTTGTGCTATCTCTTATATAAAGGAGGCTTGATGTAGAAATATAAGGTGCTAAAAGGGAGGCTCTTTTGGGAAAATTTGGATGGTGAAAAGGGAGAGATAAGGTGGAAGTAGACTCGCTATGTGCAAGCAAAATGTTTGAATTATTTCACAAAGGCATTAGGGAGGTTCTACTCACTAGAGGTAAATATTATCCTAACCTTACCCCTAGCCTTTATTATGACGTGCAAGTCCTTAGTGATTCCAAGTATAACAACTCTACATTAGTGGCGAGTTACATGAAGGGAAAGCCTATGGTTCTATGTGTATGCACTTAAATATCTTTGAGAGAATAAGCGTCTTTGCATCATCTTAAAATCCCCTATGTGTGAATTGCATGTATGTGAGTGAGATTCTCTTTTTTGGTGAGTAGCATCACTTCCTTGGAGTAAATGCTAGAATTGTGCTTTCAATTAAGAGGTATGAATATGACAAGTTGTGTAGTGAATTCTAAGCAAACCTTGAATGTTGACTGTCAATGGATTGAGATGCTTGTTGATCTTAATTTGATTTGATATGTTCCCTATTTTGAATTAAAAGAAAGAAAGTGATATTTGCCAAATGTTTGTGGTAATATCAATTGAATTTGTGCAACAACTTGATCTTATTGAGTCAGTGTGTGATTTTGGGGTTGTATTAAGTTTTAGTGGTCTTATGTGTAGCTTTGATGATGTGATATGCTGAAGTCAATACTACTTTTGAGTGAGTGCTTTGCTTGAGGAAAAGAAATGGTTCTATCATGACCCTAACATAGGCCAAGATCTAGACACGGAACCTAGAATAATGAATGACTCCAAGTCGACCCATGAAATGAACATGATAACTAAAAATCAACATAAGCAAAACTAATAACTGAATTCTAAAATAGTGGAAGTATGAATAACAAAATATCTAGCCAACAGTAATATCATAATACTGAGTCTGAAGCTGAATATACAAGTCTAAGTCTGAAAAGCCTCTACTAACTGATGAGATTCTGGGACAAGCCCCCAGCTATCTGTAAGTCTGAAACAAACTGACATAATGATACTGAAAGATAGATGTCCTCGGAGGATGAGGACTCTCCCAAGGCAAGGTCTAAACTGGAACGAGAGCATGACTAACAGTGTGTCTGAGTCTGATGGATAGGACTTGTACCATGAACTGATGCAACATAGAGTATGCGGTCAGTACTTGGAATGTACTGAGTATGCAAGGTAAGTAAAACAGGCTGAATAAGTATAAACTGAAATCATATATATTAACATAAGTCATAACATCATAAGAGTAGGGACTATATGCTGATATCTGAAAACATGAATAATAATAAATATGATCTCATAATCGAATCGAATGACCCAAAGCTGAAACTGAAATTCATAAGTAACACTGATAACCTGATCATTGGGACAAACCTACTAAAAACATAATATCATAACTGATAAACATGCATAACTGAGATCATGAGGAACAATGGGAGAGTCGTCATATAACCGACACTATCGTGATAGATCTTACATGATCCCAACTATTACACTCAAGTGGGCAGAGCTGCCCAAAGCCTTGCTAGGACTAAAGGTGCTACCATGATATCGATGTCAAGCTGAAAGCCCTTTAACGGTAGGGGAAGCTCACAAGGGAGGTCCCAAAGTAAATGTGAAATCCTATTTTGGCACGTAGTTTTGAGACCGGAGATTTTCTTGGACCCCTAGCCTACCTGGTGCTAGACGCTGCTCCCAAAAATATACAAAGTGCTGCCTATCATTTTTCAATGAAGCTGAAATCCTACCATAAGCTGAAAGTGGGAGTATAGACTCCCAAACCATATGGTAAGATGATCTATAGAACTAACTGAATCATGAAAACATGCTTAATCTGAGTGGGATTACCCAAAATATGAATGTTATGCATACTTGAAATATACTTCACTAGTCAAAATCATAGATTCATATATGGGTAATTTTTAAACATACATACACGCTAGATACTTCATCATACTTGAAATCATCAATCATAAACTAACTTTTTCATGAACTTGCGTAATTGGGCATAATTTTCTAAAACTTGAACTCATGAATTTATAATCAAAACATGTATAGAATCTACCCATTAATCATCAAACATACTTTAAAACATAGAGGGAATTGACCCATAAATAGTTTGTAAGAATTCTATGAAATTAGATTGAAATCCCTTTTTGATCATAATTTGAATTGAGACTTGATTCATGAAATTGAGGAGAATTATGAGCATGAGAGTGAAAGAAACCCTCATTCATGGCCTCACATACATGGAAGAACTGAATCTACACTTTCCCTAGAAAACCCAAAGAATTTGGAGAAGAACTTGAAGGGTTCCATGCTTGATCTTCAATGGAGAGGTCTAGTATTGCATGCATGGAATGGGGAAGGGTTTAGAATAGGTTTAACCCTCTTAAAACTTCTTAATAGATCTTAAAACAACGTAGTTTAGGGCTTAAGAGCTTAGAAATTATGAAAATACCCCTACTTAAATTGCTAAAACTTATACTCTGTCAGGTTCACGACTCACACCATGAGTCGTACCTTGATACCACGACTTATGGTTATCATCTGTACTCACTAATTGTAATACCCCGGAATCCCTAAGATCAGACCCGGGAGTTGAAACAGAGAAAACTGGAAAAAAAATCTGCACTAGGTCACAAAACAAGTCGTTCTTTGACCCGTGGGGGTGGCCACGAGTCGTTAGGTTACTTGTGGTGGGGAGTTGACTTAAGTTCTGGAAATTGTGTTTTGAAGACACCACGGACATTACCATTAGTCTTGGTCGGACCCCACGACTCGTTGAGTCTGCCATGGCTAAGGGAGATTGAAAGGAGAAGTTTGAGTGGCAGTTTACCCTACGGTTGGACCCCATGAGTCGTGATCAGACACCACGATTTTTTGGGATGGCCATGGTCAAGATTGGTCAAGGGATAATGATTTTGGATAGTGCACACGACAACTAACACCACGACTGGTGACCTTGGACTACGACTCATCTAGTCCCTCTTTGGGACTGTCAGTCAGTTTCTAACTATGAATTTATTAAGAGTATTATCGTTATTCCTATGCCCTAGGGTCCTATACTATGTCGTTTTAATCTATTTTCAGGGTGTATTAAGATAGGTTAAGTCATCCTAGCCTATTCAAAACTCATGCATGCAAAGTTTAAAAGTGTAAGGGTGATCAAGCATAAAACCCCAAGGTTCTTCATCAATTGTTCTTCAATACCTCTTGGGAAAGTAAGAAAATGATAGAATCCAAGTCTCTCAGGTATGTAGGGTTATGAGTGGGTGTTTTCGTTCACACCCATGCCCAGTCTCTCCTAATTTATGAAATTTTATTTGAAATTCTTATGGGGTTTTATCCCAAATCTTATGAAATCCTTATGATCTATCTATGGGTTAATACCTCTCATGTTTTACGTCATATTCTATGAATCATGGGCAGATTTCATAACTAATTCGATTATTAATTTATTGATTTAAATTTCTATAAAATTATGCTCAATCGTACCTGTTCTATAATAACTTGAGTTTTGATTTTACCTTGATTTTGATGTTCTTTAACCCATCATGATTTATGATTTATGATATGAATTTAATCAAATGCTCATCATGAAATTATGATTACCAAGTATATACATGTTTTACAAGTATGCATGAACCTCATGATTTATGATTTATAATTTTGGGCAACTTAGGGGCCTTATCCTCATGACTAGTTCATGTATTTACAAGCATGCTTATTATTATCATGATTTAACTAGCCTATGAATCTCATGTATATTATCGTATGAGCACTATATATGTTTTGGGAGTAGTATTTAACATCTAGTAGGTTTGGGGCCCAGGTTTTGCCCCAAATCTTAGAATTACGTGCCACCATAGGTCATGATGGGACCTTACTTTAGGATGTCCCCTATTTCTCCAGATGGGCCTTACATGAGTGATATCACGCCTTTCGTGGTTCTACCCTTGGCAAGGTATGAACACCCTCCCGACTAGGGGTTTATAGGTCGGGCTCCATGTGTGCTCATATGGAGTATGTCAGTTATAAGAATCTCCCACTGTTCCTCCTGAATTATGTATGATAATAATTACATACTTTGGCTCAATACATGTTTAATAAAGATTTTCTCTCGTGGGTATAATTATGAATGATTCACGAATGTTTTGAAAACCTTGAGCCTTATGTTACATTATAATACTTATGTTATGATCATGTTGTCATATTCTTATGCACTTTCATGTATTTTAAACGTCCGTTTTTACTTATCGTGCATACTCTGTACATTCCATGTACTGGCTGCATATTTTATGCTGTATCGTTTCATGATACAGGCTTCGGTACTCAGATTCAGCCTCGACCCTAGCCAGCTTCCGGAGTAGCAATAGTCTCTGTTGGTGAGTCCTCATCTGTCGAGGGCCCCTCCTTATTTCAGTTATGTTGGTGTAGTTTTAGTTTCAGTTTAGAGAGTTAGTTGGGGGTCTTGTCCCATCGACTCTTCTGTGATAGAGGCTTTCTCGGACATAATGTATACTCAATTTTAAACACCTGTGATGTATTTAAGATATTATGCTATGTTTAGACTTCCGCTATATTATGTATGTTGAATCTTCCAATTTTATTGAGTGAGTTAGTTGAATGTTCATTCCATGGGTCGATGCGGAGTCCCTCGGGGTTTCTTGTCCCGTGTCTCGATCTAGGCCTACGTTCCGGTCTTGACAAACTTGGTATCAGAGCCATATGTTTGAAGTGTCCTAGGGTGTCCGAAAGTTGCGTTAAGTAGAGTCTTTTTCATGGGTGTGAAGCATGCCACACTTATGAAAAAGAGGTTATGAAACATTTAGAAAATGTTTCCTTCTTTCATGATCTCATGTCATGCAATGAAATGCCTATCTATCCTTCTAACTCGTTCTATACACATTTGCAGAATCATGCCTCCACGTCGAGTAAATGGAAGGAGAAACAGAAATGTCCATGCGAACGACAACGGATAGGGGAACCATCAGGCCCCACCAGCCCATGAGGAGCATGCAATAGAGCCAGTTGCCCACGCTGAATTCCGGGCATCCATACAGATTCTAGCACCAGCCTTGACTGCCCAGGTCAATCAACAGGCGGTGGCACATCTGCCTCAGAAAGGGATTGCGGCGGTCGCTCGGGCCAGAGAGTTTCTAAGAATGAACCCACCAGAGTTTCTTGGGTCGAAAGTAGATGAGGACACACATGAATTCATTGATGAGACTATGAATATCACCCAAGTCATGGGGGTGGAAAATAGGGAGTGTGTTGACTTGGCCTCGTATCAGCTAAAAGGGGTTGCACATATTTGGTTTAAACAGTGGAAGGATAGTAGGGCAGTCGGAGCAAGCCCTATCAGTTGGGAAGGGTTTCATGTCGCCTTTCTAGATTGGTTCTTCCCTCGTGATATGAGGGAACTGAAGGCGGTCGAATTTGTAAATCTGAAGCAGGGTGACATGTCGGTTAAGGAGTAAGCTCTGGATTTCACCTGATTATCCAAGTATGCGCCAGAGTTAGTGTAAGATCAGAGGGCTTGGGTGAGCCGATTTGTATATGGAGTGGTAGACTACCTGGATAAGGATTGTAGGATCGCCATGCTGCATCAGGACATGGATTTTCCCCGCATAGTTTTACACGCCCAACAGATGGAGGCGGTGTATCAGAGGCAGAGAGAGGCCAAGAGGGTCAGGATAGACAATTGTGGGACTTCTCAACCTAGATCGTGAGGCGGACATCGCCAGCAGTCTCATCACAGGTCTTTTGTTCCAGCACCATCATCAGCTAGTGCACCATCTAGACCACGAGGCGATCAGAGGAGTAGGGCCTCCGATTCAAGGGTCCAGGGTAGTATGCAGATAGAGCACACCTTCCCAGCCTATGCAAAGTGCAATAAGAATCACCCAGGGAGGTGTTTAGTGGGCTCAAATGCTTGTTTCTGGTGTGGCAAACCCGAACACAGATTCAGGGATTTCCCTTCAGCCAGATCAGGGGGTGGTGGAGCCCATATAGCAGCCACTAGTTCAGCAGCTCTAGCAACATGTCCCTTCCAGTAGGGTTCTTTGGCTAGTTCAGCTGGCGGTCAGCATCAGAACAGATTTTATGCCCTTGCGTTCTGTCAGGAGCAGGAGACTTCCCCCGATGTGGTTACTGGTATGTTACGAGTTTTTCACCTTGATGTTTATGCTTCGTTAGATACAGGGGCTACCTTGTCTATTGTGACACCTTACGTGGATAGTTGTTTTAGAGTCAGTATCGAGATCTTGTCAGAACCTTTCTCAGTCTCTACTCTAGTGGGTGATTCAGTTGTAGCTAGATGAGTATATAGAAGTTGCTCGGTCACATTCCTTCAGAAAGTCACCTCAGAAAATTTATTAAAGCTAGCCATGACTAATTTAGATGTTATCCTCGGCATGGATTGGCTATTTGCATGTTATGCCTATGTTAATTGTAGAATCCGTGCGGTAGAGTTCAGATTTTCGGGCAAGCCAGTCTTAGAATGGAAGGGTAGTTTAGCTATGCTTGTAGATTGTTTCATTTCCTATCTTAAGGCCAAAAAGATGATTTCTAAAGGTTGTGTGTACCATTTAGTTAGGGTTAAGGATGCTACATCCGAGACCCTGACTATCGAGTCAGTTCCAGTGGTAGGTGAATATCCAAAAGTGTTCCCAGATGATCTACCGGGTATTCCTCCCAAGAGGGAAATTGATTTTGGTATTGACGTCCTACCCAACACGCAACCTATATCTATTCCTCCTTACAAAATGGCTCCAGCCGAGCTAAAGGAGTTGAAAGATCAGTTGAAGGACCTTCTAGACAAGGGTTTCATTAGACCTAGCAAGTCTCCATGGGGTGCACCAGTTCTATTTGTCCGAAAGAAGGATGGTTCCCTTTGGATGTGCATTGACTATCGGCAATTGAACAAAGTCACCATCAAGAACAGGTATCCTCTCCCCAGGATTGATGATTTGTTTGACCATCTTCAGGGTGCCAAGTTCTTTTCGAAGATAGATCTCAGGTCCAAATACTATAGCTCTGGGTTTGAGAGAGTAACATTTCGAAGACAACCTTCAGAACTTGGTATGGTCACTATGAGTTTGTAGTTATGTCTTTTGGACTAACGAATGCTCCTGCAGCTTTTATGGACCCAATGAACATCCATATCTAGACATGTTTGTGATTGTGTTAATAGATGACATCCTTATATACTCTCGGAGCGAGGAGGAGCATGCCTCTCATTTGAGGATGGTGTTGTAGACTTTGAAGGATCGTCAATTGTATGCAAAATTTAGCAAGTGTAAGTTTTGGTTGAATTTTATGGCGTTCTTGGGTCATGTGGTGTCCAGTGAGGGTGTGCAGGTAGACTCACAGAAGATAGAGGCAGTGAAGAATTGGCCCAGACCGGTGAATCCTTCAGATATCAGAAGTTTCTTGGGCTTAGCTAGCTACTATCGGAGGTTTGTTGAGGGGTTTTCATCTATCGCTGCACTGTTAACTAAACTGACCTAGAAGAAGGTGAAGTTCCAATGGTCGGAGGCTTGTGAGAAGAGCTTCCAAGAGCTGAAGGCTTGACTCACCTCAGCACAAGTGTTTACCCTACCCGAGGGTATGGATGGGTTTGTGGTGTATTGTGATGCTTCAAGGATCGGAATTGGGTGTGTATTGACACAGCACGGAAAAGTTATAGCTTAAGCTTTTAGACAGCCGAAGGTGCATGAAAAGAACTACCTGACTCATGATCTCGAATTGGCCTCGGTGGTATTTTCCTTGAAAATATGGAGACACTACTTGTACGGGGTCAACGTGGAGGTGTTTACGGACCATAAGAGTTTACAATATGTGTTTACCCAGAAGGATCTCAATCTTCGGCAAAGGAGGTGGTTGGAGCTACTTAAGGATTATGAAATGAGTATCCTTTATTATTCGGGAAAGGCTAATGTAGTAGTAGAGACACTTAGTAGACTCTCCATGGAAAGTGTGTCCCATGTAGATGAGGGAAAGAAGGAGCTGGTGAAGGACGTGCATCGACTTGCAAGGTTGGGAGTTCATTTGGTTGATTCGACTGATGGCAGTGTTATAGTTCAGAATGGATCAGAATCGTCCTTGGTGACTAATATAAAATCTAGACAAGCTGAGGACCCTATTTTGGTAAAGTTAAAGGAGGCTATTCAGAATTAGAAGGTAGAGGTCTTCTCTAAAATGGGATATGGTGTGCTTCGATACCAGGGTCACCTATGTGTTCTGGATGTTGATGATTTGAGGAACTGAATGTTGCACGAGGCTCATGGTTCCAGGTATTCTATACATCTAGGTGCCACCAAGATGTACCGTGACCTACGGGAAGTCTATTGGTGGAATGGAATGAAGAAGGACATAGCAGAATTTGTGGCTAAGTGTCCAAACTATCAGCAAGTGAAGATTAAGCATTAGAGATCGGGAGTTGTCTTCAGGGTATCAGTATTCCTACTTGGAAGTGGGAAGAAATCAATATGTACTTCATAACAGGTTTGCCTCGCACTCGTCGACAATATGACTCCATTTGGGTGGTTGTGGACAGGTTGACCAAAGCCGCTCATTTTCTACCAGTCAAAACCATTGATTCCGCGAAGGATTGTGCCAACTATACATTTGGGAGTTGGTTTGATTGCATGGAGTGCCCTTATCCATCATATCAGACAGAGGTACTCAGTTTACCTCTCAATTTTGGAGGTCGTTTAAAAAAGGATTGGGTACTCAAGTCAAGCAATGTACAACATTTCACCTGCAAATGGATGGTCAAGCAGAGTGGACAATTCAGACTCTCGAAGACATGTTGAGAGCATGTGTGTTCGACTTCAAAGGTAGTTTGTATGATCATTTGTCTCTTATCGAGTTTGCATACAATAACAGCTACCATTCCAACATTCAGATGGCTCCGTTCGAGGCTCTCTATGGGCAGAGATGTAGATCGCCTATTGGCTGGTTCGAAGTTGGTGAAGCTGCGATGATAGGACCAGATCCAGTCCATGAGGCTATGGAGAAGGCTCAGCTCATACGGGATGGGTTGAAAACAACTCAAAGTCGCCAAAAGTCCTATGCCTATGTGAGAAGGAGAGAATTAGAATTTGAAGTGTATGATTGGGTATTTCTGAAGGTGTCTCCCATGAAGGGAGTGATGAGGTTTGGAAAGAAAGGGAAACTTTTCCCTCATTATGTTGGCCCTTACCGGATTTTGAAACGGGTTGGCAAGGTGGCATATGAATTGGTGTTGCCCTTAGAATTAGCTTCCGTTCATCCTATTTTTCATGTATCGCTCTTGAAGAAGTGTTTGGGTGATCCAGATTTGGTGGTTCCAGTGGAGAGTGTGGGTGCGAGAGACAGCCTTTGCTATGAGGAGATTTCGGTGGAAATATTGGATTGTCAGGTTTGGAGGCTAAGGAACAAGGAGGTGGCTTCCATCAAGGTATTATGGAGGAATCAACATGTTGAAGGAGCTACATGGGAAGCCGAGTGGATATGATGGCTAGATACCCACACCTATTCCCTTCCAACTCAGTTTTAGTTTGAGGTATTAGTTTTTTCCCTAGTACTCTATTTAGTTTTCATGTTCAGTTCATGTGCCCAAGTTTCTTTTATGTCAAAGTATGTATGTATGGTTCATGAATTCAGTTCAGCCATGTAGTTCAGTTCGGAGGTAGTCATTCCGTCAGTTTTCAACTTAAATGATCAGTATTTGAATATGAAGATTGCACTTCTCTGCTTTTCTATATGCTTTTCAACATTCGAGGATGAATGTTCCCAAGGGGGAGATATTGTAATGCCCCGAAAGCCCTAGGATCAGACTTGGGAGTTGAAACGGAGAAAACTGGAAAAAATTTCTACCAAGTCATAAACTGAGTCGTTCTGTGACCAGTGGGGGTGACCACAAGTCGTTAGGTGACTCGTGGTGGGGAGTTGTCTTATGTTTTGGAACTTGTGTTTTGAAGATACCACGGGCATGACCACGAGCCGTTGTCAGACCCCACGACTCGTTGAGTCAACCGTGGCTAAGGGAGATTGAAAGGAGAAGTTTGAGTGGTAGTGTACCCTACGGTTGGACCCCACAAGTCGTGGTCAGACACCACAATTCTTTGGGATGATTGTGGTCAAGATTGGTCAAGGGATAATTATTTTGGACAGTGCACACGACGACTGATGCCACGACTCATGACCTTGGACGACGACTCATCCAGTCCCTCGTTGGGACTGGCAGTCAATTTTTAACTGCAAATTTATTAAGGGTATTATCGTTATTCCTAATCCCTAGAGTCCTATAATACGTTGTTTTAAGCTATTTTCAGGGTGTATTAAGATAGGTTAAGTCATCCTATCCTAGTCAAAATTCATGCATGCAAAGTTCAAGAGTGTAGAGGGTGATCAAGCATAAAACCCCAAGGGTCTTCATCAATTGTTCTTCAATACCTCTTGGGAAAGTAAGGAAGTGATAGAATCCAAGTCTCTCAGGTATGTAGGGTTATGAGTGGGTATTTTCATTTACACCCATGCCCAGTCTCTCCTAATTCATGAAATTTTATTTGAATTTCTTATGGGGTTTTATCCCAAATCTTATGAAATCATAATGATCTATGTATGGGTTAATACCTCTCATGTTTTACATCATATTCTACGAATCATGGGTAGATTTTACAACTAATTCGATTATAAATTTATTGATTTAAATTTCTATAAATTATGCTCAATCGTACATGTTCTATAATAACTTGAGTTATGATTTTACTTTGACTTTGATATACTTTAACCCATCATGATATATAATTTATGATATGAATTTACTCAAATTCTCATCATGAAATTATGATTACTAAGTATATACATGTTTTACAAGTATTTATGAACCTAATGATTTACGATTTATGATTTTGGCCGACTCACGGGCCTTATCCTCATGGCTAGTTCACGTATTTACCAACATGCTTATGATTATCATGATTTAACTAGCCTTTGAATCTCATGTATATTATCCTATGATCACTATATATGTTTTTGGAGTAGTATTTAACACCGAATAGGTTTGGGGCTCAGGTTTTGACCCGAATCTCAGAACTACGTGCCACCATAGGTCATGATGGGACCTCCCTTGAGGCTGTCCCATTTTGCCCCAAATGGGCCTTACATAAGTATATCACGCCTTTCATGGTTCTACCCTTGGCAAGGTACGAACACCTTCTCGACTAGGGGTTTACAGGTCGGGCTCCATGTGTGCTCATATGGGGTATGTCGGTTATAAGAATCTCCCACTGTTCCTCCTGATTTATGTATGATTATGATTATATACTTTGGCTCAAGACATGTTTAATAAAGCTTTTCTCTTATGGGTATGATTATGAATGATTCACGAATGTTTTGAAAACCTTGAATCTTATGTTATATTATGATATTTATGTTATTATCATGTTTTCCTACTCTTATGCACTTTCATGTATTTAAAACTTATGTTTTTACTTACCTTGCATACTCGGTACATTCCACGTACTGACCGCATACTCTATGCTATATCATTTCATGATACAGGCTCCGGTACTCAGATTTAGCCTTGACCCTAGCCAACTTCTGGAGTAGCAACAGTCTTTGTTGGTGAGTCCTGATCTGTCGAGGGCCCCTTCTTATTTTGGTTATGTTGGTGTATTTTCAGTTTCAGTTTAGAGAGTTAATTGGGGGTCTTGTCCCATCAACTCTTCTGTGATAAGAGGCTTTCTCGGACATAGTGTATACTCAGTTTTAAATGCCTGAGATGTATTTCATATCTTATGCTATGTTTAGACTTCCGCTATATTATGTATGTTGAATCTTCCACTTTTATTGATTGAGTTAGTTGAATGTTCATGTCATAGGTCGACTTAGAGTCCCTCGGGGTTCATTGTCCCATATGTCGATCCGGGCCTATATTCGGGTCCTGACACCACTATTGTTCCCTTACTTTCTGAAGTTTTCCATGGGTCAGACCATGACTCATACCACCAACCTACGAGTTGTTAGATCCACCCGTGATGACTGTTTCCAAGATCCTCATTTCCTTCTCATGGATACAGGCTATGACTCGTTGTTACCTATAACGGGTCATACAATGATTCCTACCTTCTAACCAGGGTAACTCATTCCTCAAACCACGCTTCAACCTATGACTCATAACATGATCCCACGAGTCATACCTTGACTAGTTGTCACTGGACTCCTCCTGCAGATTCTAACCACGAACACCTCCTATGAGTCGTACCTTCTCATCATGACTCGTACCATGAGTCATTCTATGTAATGTTTACCCTCTTTTCTACTTAATACATTTCAAATCTCGGGTCTAGTCTTAGGAACCTTGGGGGTATAACATTATCTCCCCTTTAGGAACATTCGTCCTCGAATGTTGGGTAAACATACTGAAAAGCTAGGGAAAGGAACTGAAATATCAAATACTGAAGATCTGAAGTTGAAAACTGACGGAGTGACTACCTCCAGACTGATATACATAACTTAACTGAATTCATGATTAACAAATACATCCACCGACATAAATGAAACTGAGAGACATGAACTTGACATGAAACTGAATAGAGTATTAGAGAGAAAACTGATACCTCATGCCTGAACTGAGTCGGTAGGGAAAAGGTGCGGGTATTTAGCCATCATATCTGCTTCGGCTTCCCATATAGCTCCGTCAACAAGCTGATTTCTCCATAGAACCTTTACTGAAGCTATTTCTTTATTCCTCAACTTTCAAACCTGATGATCAAGGATTTCAACAGGAACCTCCTTATAGTTAAGGTTATCCTTCACACCTATTCTCTCCATCGGGACAACCAAAGTTGGATCACCAACGCACTTCTTTAATAATGGTACATGAAAAACTGGATGTACCGAAGCCAACTCCGCTGGTAGCTCCAACTCATAGGCCATCTTGCCAAGATGTCTCACAATCCTATAGGAACCAACATATCGGGGACTAAGCTTCCATTTCTTTCCAAATCTCATCACCCCCTTCATGGGAGACCCCTTCAAGAACACCCAATCATCAACTTCAAACTCGAATTCTCTCTGCCTAACATTCACATATGACTTTTGACAACTCAAAGCTGTTTTCAGCCTTTCCCTTGTATGCTGAACTTTCTCCATAGCCTCATGAACTGGATGTGGCTCTATCAATGTAGCTTCACCTACCTTAAACGAACTAATAGGCGATCTACATCTCCACCCATAAAGAGCCTCAAGCGGAGCCATCTAAATGCTGGAGTGGTAGATATTGTTGTAAGCAAACTCGATAAGAGGTAAATGATCATCCCAACTACCTTTGAAGTCAATCACATATGCTCTCAACATCTACTCGAGAGTCTGAATAGTCTGCTCAGCCTGACCATCTGTCTGTGGGTGAAAAACTATGCTAAACTTGACCTGAGTACCAAGTCCCTTCTGAAACGATCTCCAAAACTGTAAGTTAAACTGAGTACCTCTATTTGAAATGATGGATAAGCGCACTCCATGCAATCGAAATAACTCTCGGATGTACAGTTTAGCACAGTCCTCCGCTGAGTCAGTAGTTTTTACTGTTAGAAAATAGGACGCTTTCATTGATCTGTCTACAACCACCCAAATTGAGACATGTTGTCGACGAGTTCAAGGTAACCCTGTGATGAAGTCCATATTGATCTGTTCCCACTTCCAAGTGGGGATACTGATGTCTTGTAGCACACCTCTCGGTCTTTGATGCTCCACTTTCACTTGTTGACAATTTGGATACTTAGCTACAAACTCTGCTATGTCCTTCTTCATGCCATTCCACAAATAAACTTCCCGTAGGTCATGGTACATCTAGGTTGCACCTGGATGTATAGAATATCGGGAACCATGAGCCTCACGCAACATCTACTCTCTCAAATCATCTACGTCCGGAACACATAAACTGTTAGACCCCATAAATTTTTGTAGTATGATCATTGTGTGCGTAAGTATATTTAAAATTATAGCATATGGTACACCCAAGAGAAGGCCCAGGGGGTAAACACACGAGCGCGTTGTTAAATAGATGGGAGGCCGAGATCGGGAGGCCGGCATGCTGGGCGCCGCATCGCGCAGCCTACCCTGGTGCAAGTAGTGGTGCGTCGTGCCCCTAATATAGTGCGATGGGGGGCGTTCTGCACACCCCCGCCACCGGCCTACACACATATATATATATAAACCCCTATTCATTATTTGATCCATATGTGAAGTGTTCCCTCAGCCTAAAACAGAAACCCACGTAACTTTCAATGAATTTTCCTCGAATTACGCCATCAAATGCTGTCCAAACGCAAATTAACTTCAGGTAATGAGTTCTAGGCCTACGAGAAGCATCGCTGCAGAGTTATTTTGTGAAAATTCACTCGGTGAGTCGGAACCTCGCCGAGAAAAGGTTGTCGAATTTACTTTAAATTGAGTCCTAGGCAGCTACAGGCGATAGGTAAGCAATTCTACCTTATAAATTCTTGAGAATTGGCAAGTTTTTGGCTGAATTAATCGAAGTTGAAGTTATAGTTAATTCTATTAAAAGATATTGTCATTTTCCAATTATTAGTATTGAAATAGCCTCGTTTTCTCAGCGTGAGGGCTGCAAATTGGTGAAATTACTGACTTCAGGTTGGAATTGTTCGAGCGCCCAGAAATCATCGAATAAGGTATGTTAAGGCTATCCTTTTCGGAAAGTTACTTTCGTTATAAAGTTAGTACGACCTGTTTATCTATAGTACTCCAGAGTAAGCCTATTGTGGTCGGCTTTTACAAATAAAATTAAGATGACAACGATGACATAGTAACCCTCATCAGAGTTAACCTTAGTTAGCTTGGTCTCTGTATACGATGTTTGGGTTGTTGAATGTTTTGTTGCCTATGGGGCTATGCTCACAAGAGAAATATGATGTCCGAAGGGACTAGATTGAGGCTGTGAGGGTCATATTAAGTTACCCATATGCTCACAGGAGAAATATGATGTCTGCAGGGACCAGATTGAGGCTGTGAGGGCTGTGTTATGATACCCACATACTCGAAGGAGCAACATGATGTCTGAAGGGACCAGATTGAGGCCGTGAGGGCCGTATTGAGGTCTAGTTACCTCCGGACTTCTCTATGCCACAGTGGACTTATCTAGACAGCATGGTGGTCTTATCGGCCCGCATAGGACCCCTGTTATCATCTTATTATTGGGCTAGCTATTTTCTTCTACAGGTGTTGTGTTGCCTTGTTGGCCAGAGGCTGTGTTTACAGCCGAGATATAGCTTGTTGTTTTCTTAATTTCAGTTGCTGGAAAGTACCAGAGGTGCCTATGCCTAGCTAGGTTAGTCCAGGTCCCAGGTTTGCACTAGGTGCCAGTCATGCCTCCCAAGGTGGGGCGTGACAAACTTGGTATCAGAGCAGATCGTATCTAGGGAGTCTGCAAGCCGTGATAAGTACAGGCTTATCTATGGATGTTTTGTGCACCACATTCTATAGGTAGGAGGCTACGAGGCATAATAGTGTGGTTACCCTCCTTTCTCCTCAAGTCGTGCTATAGAGCTGTGTTGTATAGGGTAACTCGCTAAGCTTACGTTATTCTATCTATTTATAGGGGAATGTACAGACCGCGACTAGTCAAGAGTAAGATGTTGCGACAGGAGAGGGCACTAGTAGGGGGCCCCAGTCGGAGTCGACTTGATCTGAGGCCGATAGGGAGACATCACTGCAATCTCCCCAGCATTCTTCACTCCATCAGGAGCCTCTAGAGCAGCAGATATACCAGCGCCACCTCCAGTTATCCCGGTGTCACGACCCGAACGGAGGCCTAGATCATAGACACGGGATAAGGGACCCCAAGGGACCCCAAGTCGACCCATAGAATAAGCATACAACTAACTCATTCAAAAACTGAAGAAAACACGAATATAATCTTAGCGGAAGTATAAAGCAACATCACATAAGAATAAACATCCGAAACTGAATGCATGACTAAGTCTGAAAAGCCTCTAATCTGGACGAGTTGATGGGACAAGATCCCAACTAGCTCCACAATCCTGAAACTGAAATATATAGAAGAAACTGAAAGTTTAGTCCTCGAAGAATGAGGACTCACCAACTCTGAACAGGTGCAACTTTGAATAAGCTGACTAAGATCGGGGCTGAAGCTACGAGCCAGGTCCTGTATCATGAAATGATACAACATAGAAAGTTTGCGGTCAGTACGTAGAATGTACCGAGTATGAAAGGTAAGTAAAACCGCTATAATAAGTAAAATCATCCGAAAAAATCATTTCATAACATAATCTTTTAGAAAACTGAGAGAACTCACATGTATTCTTTCGAAATCATAATCCCTTCATGATGTGACAATGCATAACTTTATAACATCAACTAATTCGAATGACTCAAAGTTGAGATGCAACATTTATAGAAAACTAAACATTGAGTCAAACCTTACCTTTAGAACATTCATGCATACATAATGATCATGATTAGTGAATATGAAAATCTGAATCATATGGACAATGGGAGATTCGTCACTTAATCGACATACCACGATAGAGCTAATGTGGTCCCGACTATTACACTCAAGTGGGCAGAGCTGTCCAAAAGCTTGGCAGGGCTGAGGACGCTACCATGATATCAATATCAAGATCATGGGCCATTAAGTCTGGGGATAGCTCACAAGGGAGGTCCAAAATATAATAGAATCAACCTACGTTGGTGCATTGTTCTGGGGCATAGGGTTGTCGACCCTTAGCCCGCTCGGTGCTAGACTTTTCTCCCAAAATATGAAATGCTCTACGTCGTATATAACGAAGCTCAACATCGTCTATTGACGAAGCTCAATGGTGCCATACATCTCAATTATAAATTCATGCATATGAGAGCTTTATTTTGAAACATACCACAAGCTCAATCATAGGTAGGAGCATCTACTCCAAATCATGTGGTAAGCTACATGTAGAAATATTTACTCGACATACCACAAGCTAGAATTTATAATAAGAAATGGAAAATTTCTCTTTGAACAATGTGGTAAGCATATGTTGGGGAAATCATCACTTTAATCAACATGTGGGTATTACCCAAAGCTCTATCATTCTAGAATCCAATCGATTCATTTAGGAGACAACATCAAAATCATGGGTAGTT
>JACEIK010001004.1:0-32146 GCA_018107945.1 Datura stramonium | reverse complement strand
GCATGGGTGTGGAAGGAAGACACCCATTAAAATGCTACACACCTGGAAATGAGGAATTCTATCACCCTTCAATTGCCCAAGATCAGATTCCAAAGGAAACCTTGAATTTGGCCTTGAATCACCTCCTTCAATCCCTCAACCTTGCATGCATAGGTAGTATGCACTTAGAATAGGTCTTCCCCTACTAAAACCATTCAAAACGAGCCCTAAACGACATAGTATAGAGCCTTAGGACTAGGAAATGACGAAAATGCCCTTACTAAATTCGCTGAAAACTGATCACTGGGCCAAAAAATGAGTGAAACAACGAGTCATTGGAGGATAACACGACCCGTGGTATCTACCCGTGCTATGCACTGTCCCAGTCATATCTCGGAATCAAACCACGGACAAACAGGATGTGTTGTTCTATGCTCCAACGGGTCGTTGAAGTACTCATTGATTTCTCCCGTCGAACCTTCTGAACTTCTACCCAACGAGCCTCACCACGACTCATCGTATGCTTCAATAGGTCGTGGTTACTATACGTCCTTTCTCACCGAGATCTGGGCTCTCTTACCACGGCTCCCCACAATGGGTCGTTGCATGACCCATCGTACCTTCCTACCGCCAAGTCCACTTCCTACCACGACAAAAAATGATGGCTCGTGGTTACTTACCACGGGTCGTTGAATCAACTGTTGTTTCCCTCTGATACCTAACCACCTGAACCCACAACCACCAATGATGGCCCGTGGTTACTTACCATGGGTCATAGTACCTGTCGTCCTGCAACCTTTTTCCCAACTTATAGCAGTTTTGCCTTTTAGCTTCCAAGGTCTACTCCTAATCACTTTCGGGGTATTACACCCGGTGCCATCGGATCGGGAGATTAGGAGCGTAGTTTATATGTTAGTTCAGATGATGGCTGCCCAACGTCAGCCTCAGCCAGTAGTACCAGCTGTTTGAGCCCACTGAGGGGCCCAGGAGTTTGAGAGTTCGCGAGTTACTTGCTTTGGGTCCCCCGCAGTTTATAGGGATAAACCGTAGAGAGGACCCCCAAAACTTCATAGACCATCTGTAGAGAATATTCAGGGTCATGCATGCCTCGTCCATAGAATCAATTGAGTTAGCTGTATTTCGATTGCGAGAGGTAGCATTTTTGCGGTACGAAAGTTGGGAAAGATCCCGTTGCAGAGATGCACCACCACGTACGTGGCCTAGCTTCTTTGAAGCTTTCATAGATCAATACTTGCCCCGAGAGGTCTGGCAGGCCTGAGTAGAGCAGTTTTTACATTTGGAGCAGGGCAGAATGAGTGTCAGATATTATGTATTAAAATTTGATTCCCTGGCCAGATATGCGCCTACATTTGTTGATACCATGACAGCCAGGGTACACCGATTTATTATGGGACTTACGCCAGAATATGTTGAAGCTTGTATCACAGCCACATTGCGGGAGGATATGGATATCTCACGGATTCAAGCCTTTGCTCAAAACATAGAGGAACTCAGACAACTTCAGTATGTGATTGATAGGACAGGTCAGGAGCAGCATCGAAGGGCTAGACCCGCAGACTTTCAGGGTGGGCCCAAGCCTCATTTATTAGGTAGGCCACCTAAGCCCCCGTTTCAACAGCAGCAGGGCAGCATATCAGATCGTCGTGGATATTCAGGTCTTGGTGAAAGTTTACGAGCGTCAGGCTCATAGCAACAGAGGGGGCCAGATCAGATGGGACCAGCGGTACCACGTCGTAGTACCTGTCATAGGCCACATCTAGGGAGGTGTAGGTATGGTTCCACCGCCTGTTATTTCTATGGACAAGAGGGAAATATAATGAGGGGTTTTCTGACTAGACACCAAGGAGGTCGGGACCAGCAGAATAGATCCTCAGCAGGTTCATATGCCCCAACATCTTCTATAGGGCGTAGGCCCTCAGCTCCAGTTGGTAGAGGCTGAGGTAGACCAGGGGCGTCTATTTCAGGTAGCGCTCAGGATTGCACGTATGCACTACCGGGATGACAGGAGTCAGAGTCGTCACCCGATGTTGTGACAGGTATGCTGGATGTTTGTTCTCACTTAGTTTATGCTCTAATAGATCCAGGTTCCACTTTTTCTTATGTTACTCCACTAGTGTCCTGGAAGTTTGGAATAACACCAGAGTTACTTCAGCGACCTTTCTCAATGTCTACACCCGTTGGTGACTCTATTATTGCAAAAAGAATTTACCGGGGTTGTACAGTAGAGATTGTTGGTTGCCAGACTTTAGCAGATTTAGTGGAGCTGGAAATGATTGATTTTGATGTAATTATGAGTATGGATTGATTGGCACCCTGTTACGCCACTGTAGAGTGTTAGACCAGAACTTTATAATTTTGCTTTCCAAGGGAGGTAATACGAGAGTGGAAAGGCAATGCAACTACGCCAAAAAGTACATTCATATCCTATCTTCGGGCAAGAAAATTGATAGAAAAATACTGTATTTAATATATTCTTAGGGTTCGGGATATGCGAGCAGAATCCCCGACTCTTCAGACCATCCCAGTGGTTAGTGAGTTTTCAGATGTGTTTCCAAATGAGCTTCCTGGTATTCCCCAGAGCGTGAAATTGGTTTCTCCATCGACTTGCTACCAGACACTCAACCTATATCCATCCCTCCGTATCGCAGGCTCCCGTCGAGTTGAAAGAATTGAAAGAAAACTTGAAATACTTGTTAGAAAAGGGTTTTATCAGGCGTAGTACTTCACCATGCAGTGCGCCAGTTCTGTTTGTAAGGAAGAAAGATGGCTCCCTACGCATGTGTATAGATTATCGGTAATAAAGTCACCATTAAGAATAAATACCCTCTTCCAAGGATAGATGATTTATTTGACCAGCTGCAAAGGGAAAAATATTTCTCCAAAATTGATTTGAGATCCGGGTACCACCAGGTTCGAGTTCGGGAGAAAGATATCCCAAAGACAACTTTCAAGAACAGATATGGTCATTTCGAGTTCCAAGTTATGTCCTTCGGGTTGACAAATGCACCAACAGTGTTCATTGACCTAATGAATAGTATCTTCAGGTCATACTTAGATCTGTTTGTGATAGTGTTCATTGACGATATTCTAGTATACTCCCACTCAGAAGCGGAACATAGAGATCATTTGTGAACAGTACTTCAGATCCTCAGATACTGCCAGTTATATGCAAAGTTCTCTAAATGCGAGTTTTGGTTGAATTCTGTAGATTTTTTGGGCCATATTGTGTCAGAAGTGGGTATTCAGGTCGACTCACAAAAAATCGAGGCAGTTAAGCCATGGCCTAGACCTACAACTCCAACTAAAGTTTGCAGTTTTCTAAGGTTAGCCGGGTACTACATAAGATTTATAGAAGGATTTTCTACCCTATCAGCGCCATTGACCAGGTTGACTCAGAATGCAGCCAAATTCCGTTGGACTGAGGCTTGTGAACGGAGTTTCCAAGAGTTGAAAAATAGATCGACATATGCACCAATATTGGCCTTACTAGAGGGTTCAGAGGGTTATGTTGTATATGTGATTCTTTGGCCATTGGGTTAGGGTGTGTTCTGATGCAGCACGATAAGGTAATTGCCTACGCTTCAAGGAAGCTAAGAAAGCATGAAAAGAACTACCCCACCCATGATTTGGAGTTAGCTGCAGTGATTCATGCCTTAAAAATATGGAGGCATTATTTATGTGGTGTGCACATGGATATTTTTACTGATCATAAAAGCCTCTAGTACATTTTCACGCAGAAAGAGATGAATTTGCGACAACGCTGTTGGCTAGAATTGTTGAAAGACTACGATATGAATATATTGTATCACCCAGGGAAGGCTAATATCCTAGCCAAAGCCCTTAGCCGCAGATCCATGGGCAACTTAGCACATTTGAGGCCAAAACAATGAGAAATGGCTCGAGAATTACACCAGCTGGCCAACTTAGCAGTTCAGATAGTGGATTCAGAGGATAATGGGGCTATAATTCAGAATACAACCGTATCATCCCTGGTTGTAGAGGTAAAAGAGCGGCAGTACGAGGACTATAATCTAGTACAGCTCAGAAATAAGGTTCAGCAAGGGGAATTAACAGCCTTCGAGTTGACGGAGGATGGAGTCTTGAGATGCAGAGGTCGCCTCTGCGTTCTAGATGTAGCAGGGCTCCGCCAGCAGATCATGGCAGAGGTACATTACTCTCGTTACTCCCTGTATCTAGGTTCGACGAAGATGTACCATGACATAAAAGAGATATATTGGTGGCCTAGAATGAAGAAAGATGTAGCCGAATTCGTAGCATAATGTCCTAATATCAGCAGGTAAAAGCAAAACATCAGAAACCTAGTGGACTAACTCAGGAGATGGCTATACCTACATGGAAATGGGAGGCAGTTAATATGGACTTCGTGACAGGGTTACCCTGTACTAGACGCAAATTTGATTCTATTTGGGTTATTGTCGATAGATTGATGAAATCAACTCACTTCCTTCTAGTCCGGACTATATTTTCAGTTGAAGATTACGCCAAATTATATATTAAAGAGATAGTCTGACTGCACGGTGTCCCAACATCTATCATTTATGATAGAGGGGCACAATTTACAGCTAGATTTTGGCAATTATTTCAGAAAAGTTTAGGGACACAGGTTAATTTGAGTACAACTTTTCATCCCCAGACAGACGGCTAGGCAGAGCACACCATTCAGACGCTCGAGGATATGTTACGGGTGTGATTGATAGACTTTAGAGGAAACTGGGATGAGCATTTACCCCTTATTGAATTTGCATGCAATAACAATTATCATTCTGCTATTCAGATGGCATCGTATGAGGCTTTATACAGGTAGAAATATAGGTTCCCCATAGGCTAGTTTTAAGTAGGCGAGGCTGAGTTGATCGGATCTGATATGATCCATCAGTCAGAAGAAGTGAAACTTATCAGAGAACGCTTGCTAACAACCTAGAGTCGTCAGAAGTCCTATTCTGATGTTCAGCAGAGAGACTTGGAATTTAATGTAGATAATTGGGTGTTTCTTAAGGTTTCTCCTATGAAAGGCGTGATGAGGTTTGGCAAGAAGGAAAATCTTAGCCCTAGATTCATTGGCCCATATCGGATCCTCCGAAGGATAGGCCAAGTGGCATACGAGTTAGAACTGCCTTTAGAGCTAGAATCTTTTCACCCAATCTTCCACGTGTCAATGCTCCGAAAATACATAGGGGATCCGTCCTAGGTTGTTCCAGTTAAGGATGTTCAAGTTACTGAGGAGTTAGCCTATGAAGAGATTCCAGTTGCCATACTAGATCGGCAGGTTCGTAGGTTAAGGACTATAGATATAGGCTCCATTAAAGTTTTATGGAGGAACAAAAATATAGAGGAAATAACCTGGGAAGCTGAAGATGACATGAGGGATAGATATCCTCAATTATTCCAGACCTAATCTAGAGTATACGGTTGAGGTGAGATTATTGTTAAGATATTATCTTATTGCTTATATTACTAATGCTATTCAGTTATTCACATTTATATTGTGAGATAGTTTGTTATATCATCCTGTGAGATGCCTATGTTGGACTTTCTACGTTTCAGGTTTTCAGGTAGTCTAAATTACAGATGAGACTCTGCTGAAATTTTTCGGGCAATAGTTAAAATAGTTAAGTCTTTGGAGCCTAAAGACTACATTCGAGGGCGAATGTTCCTAAGGGCAGATGATGTTACACCCTATAAATTTTTGTAGTACGACCATCGTGTGCGTAAGTATATTGAGAATTATAGCATACCATACACCTGAGAGAAGGCATGGGGGGTAAACACACGGCTGCGTCATTAAACGGACGGGAGGTCGAGATCGGGAGGCCGGCGCGCTGGGTGCCGCGTCGCGCAGCTTGCCCTGGCGTAGGCAGTGGTGCATCGAGCCCCTAATGTAGCGCGATGGGGGGCGCGCTACACCCCCCTGCCACCAGCCTACATGTATATATAAACCCCTCTTCATTATTTGATCCATATGTGAAGTGTTCCCTCGGCCTAAAACAGAAACCCACGTAACTTTCACCCAATTTTCCTCGAATTACACTGTCAAATGCTGTCCAAACACAACTTAACTTCGACTAACGAGTTCTAGGCCTACGAGAAGTATCACTGCGGAGTTATTTCATGAAAATTCGCTTAGTGAGCCAGAAACCCGCTGAGTAAAGGTTGTCGAATTTACTTTAAATTGAGTCCTACGCAGCTACAGGCGATAGATAAGAAATTCTACCTTTTAAATTCTTGAGAATTGGTGAATTTTTGGTTGAATTAATCGAAGTTGAACTTATAGTTAATTCTATTAAAATATATTGTCGTTTGCTGATTATTAGTATTGAAATAGCCTCGTTTTCTCAGCGTGAGGGCTGCAAATTGGTGAAATTACTGACTTCAGGTTGGAATTGTTCGAGCGCCCAAAAATCATCGAATAAGGTATGTTAAGGCTATCCTTTTTGGCAGGTTATGTTCATCGTAAAGTTAGTATGACCTGTTTATCTATAGTACTCCAGAGTAGGCCTTTTGTGGTCGGCTTCTACAAATAGAATTGAGACGACAATGATGACATAGTAACCCTCTTCAGAGTTAACCTTAGTTAGATTGGTCTCTGTATACGATGTTTGGGTTGTTGAATGTTTTGTTGCCTATGGGGCTATGCTCGCAGGAGAAATATGATGTCCGAAGGGACTAGATTGAGGCCGTGAGGGCCGTATTGAGTTACCCATATGCTCACAGGAGTAATATGATATCCGCAGGGACCAGATTGAGGACGTGAGGTCCATGTTGAGATACCCATATGCTCGCAGGAGCAACATGATCTCCGAAGGGACCAGATTGAGGCCATGAGGGCTGTATTGAGGTCTAGTTACCTCCAAACTTCTCTATGCCGCAGTGGCATCACGACCGTCAGACCAGCGAAGGGTCGGGGTCCAGTTATAAGAGCCCAAATGGCTCAGACACAGACACAGCTATAGGAGCCTAGACGGCTCAACCTAGGAACAAGAGCCTATCAGGCTCGGATACAGTTTTAGAGGACGAGTACTCATGGGTTACAGTATGCTTCCGAACCTTTAGTAGTCCATATAAGAGAAGTGCACATTGTCTATACGTGTCGGGGCTTGTGGGGGCCCAGGTAGGTTATTTGAGGTTGATTGTACCTTCCAGATTTATGGGGGCTCAGTTAGGTTCTTGTTTGTGCTTATACTTGCTAGTTATATTTCGTATTGTGAAGCTATTCAAGTTAAATTCTTATCCTCCTTATTAATTACTTTCAGTCCTTTTATTAGCTTTACTCAGCTTTCATTTCTGCCTTACATATTCGGTACATATTGTATTAACGCTCATCTTTGGGGCGTTGCATTACTTGCTTGCAGGTGTGGTTAGACGTGATCTAGGACCTCCTTAGCTGCCAGTCAGAGGCCACAGTTCAGTCAAATCCTTTACTCCAGAGTTGATAGTTAGAGAAGGTTTGTTCTTTTGTTGTTTAGTTTTGGGTAGGTTGGGGCCCTGTCCCGACCATTATTCCACTCTTAGAGGCTTGCAGGCTACAGTTGTCTAAATATTAGTTGTCGTTGGTCGTGTAGGGCCTATGTATATTATGTTTTGTGTGGTGGCCGTGTGGGGACTAGTTTAGCTTTTAGTTAGCATCCTTGTCGGCTATAGCTTGTGTGGCTGCCTATTTTCCTTCAGTTATAACTAGACAACATGGTGGTCTTGTCAGCCCGCATAGGACCCTGTTATCGTCTTGTTGTTGGGTTAGTTGTTTTCTTCTACAGGTGTTACGAGGCCTTGTTGGCCCGAGGCTATGATTACAGCCGAGATATAGCTCGTTGTTTTCTTAATTTGAGTTGCTAGCAAGCACCAGAGGTGCCTATGCCTAGCCAGATCAGTCCCTGTCCCAAGTTGGCACTAGGTGCCAGTCATGCCTCCTAAGGTGGGGCGTGACATAAATGCCCTAATATCAAAGCACACTATCTCCCTCTTGGGAAAATACTTCTACCTTCTGATGTTGAATCACTTCTTTCAACTTCACCAAAATAGGATCTTCATCTTGCCTAACCTTGACCTTAATCACTAAAGAAGATTCTGACCTGTTCTGAATAATGACAGCACCATTTGACGAGTCAACCAGGCGAACCCTTAACCGTTCAAGCCAATGCACATCCTTTAAAAACTCCTTCCTTTCATCCTCCACATGAGAAACACTCTCCATGCACAACCTGCTCAGGACATCCTCCACTACATTAGCCTTGCCCAGATGATAGTGACACTTATGTCATAGTCCTTGAGCAGCTCTAACCATCTCCTTTATCGGAAATTCGAATTCTTCTGATTGAACACATACTGTAGGCTTTTGTGATCCGTAAATACATCCACATGGACCCCATACAAATAGTGCCTCCAAATCATCAATGCGAATATCGTTGCTGCTGATTCCAGGTCATGCATCGGGTAATTCTTCTCAGGAGTCTTAAGCTATCTAGAGGCATACGTGATGACCTTACCATTGTTCATCAACACACATCCAAGGCCAACCCTAGATGCATTACAATACTCAACAAATCCATCCGTACCCTCAGTTAGGGTCAACACTGGGGCTAAAGTGAGTCGAGTCTTTAACTCCTGAAAACTCTACTCACATGCATCTGACCACTAAAATTTGAATTTCTTCTAGGTTAACTTAGTCAAAAGTTCCGCAATGGATGAAAAATCATCAATAAACCTCTTGTAATAGCCAGCTAAACACAAGAAACTCCTGATATCCGAAGGATTAACTGGTCTAGACAATTCTTTATAGCTTCTATCTTTTGAGAGTCCACTTGCACACCCTGACTTGACACCACGTGGCCTAAAAATGCTATTGAGTCCAACCAAAACTCACACTTGCGGAATTTAGCGAAAACCTAGCGATCTTTGAGGGTCTGTAGCACAATCCTCTAATGAGCAGCATGCTCCTCCTCAGTCTGAGAGTATATGAGAATGTCATCTATGAAGACAATCACGCACATGTCCAAATATGGATTGAACACTCTGTTCATCAAATCCATAAAAGTTGCAGGAGCATTCGTTAGTCCAAAAGACATAACTACAAACTCATAGTGACCATACCGAGTTCGGAAAGCTATCTTCAGAATGTCACTCTCCCTAACTCTGAATTGATGATACCCAGATCTGAGATCTATCTTTGAGAAGCACTAAGCACCTTGAAGTTGGTCAAACAAGACTTCAACTATGGGGAGGAGATACTTGTTCTTGATTGTAACATTGTTCAACTGACAATAGTCAATGCACATACAAAGAGACCCATCCTTCTTTTGAACAAAGAGAATTGGTACACCCTATGGGGACATACTAGGCCTGATGAATCCCTTATATAGAAGATCCTTTAGCTACTCCTTCAACTTCTTTAGATCGACTAGAGCCATTCTGTGTGGAGGAATGGATATAGGCTGCGTATCGGGAAGAAGATCAATACCAAAGTTAATCTCCCTCTCATGAGGGACTCCAGGTAGATCATCTAGGAATAGCTCCGGATACTCACACACAATAGAAACTGATTGGAGAGTCAGGGTTTTGGACATTGCATCCTTAACCCGAACTATGTGGTACACACAACCCTTAAAAATCATCATTCTAGCCTTAAGGTAGGAAATAAAGTGACCTACAGGCACAGTTGAACTAGCCTTCCATTCTAGGACTGGCTCACCCGAAAATCGAAACTCTACCGTATGGGTTCTACAATTCATTGAGGCATAACATGCATGCAACTAATCCATACCAAAGATAAAGTCAAAATCAGTCATGTCTAACTCCACTAAATCGACTGAGATGACTTTTTGAAGGACTGTGACATGGCAATTTATGTATACCCGTCGAGCTATAACTGAGTCATTGATTGGAGTAGAGACTGAGAAGGGTTCTGATAGGATTTTGGACTAACTCCAAAACTAATAGCAACATAGGGCATCACAAAAGATAAAGTAGCCCCTGGATCTATCAATGCATATACATCAAGATGAAATACTCACAACATACGAGTGACCATATTTGGAGAGACCTCCTGCTCCTACTGAGTTGAGAGGGCATAAACCCTTTTCTGACATTGACCAATACCTACACTAGTGGATGCGCTGTGCTGAGCGGAGTGTGCTGGTTGAGCTACTGAACTGGTTGATGGGTCACGGTCTCTACCATGGCCATGTCTAGCTGCTGGACAACCTCTAAGCATGTGGCCGGGCTTCCCGCACCTAAAACATGCACCTGAACCTTCTACGAACTGTCCAGTGTGCCTCCTACCAGACCTGTCACAAACTGGAATGCTGGGCTCAACTGATCTGCTTCTCTGACCTAGAGAGCCTGATATCTTTCTCCTCTAATCGCGCCTAGACTTGGATGGCATACTGGCTGATGACGGCGTTGGGGCTGATGATCTCTGGTGGGACTGCTGGTGTTGTCTGCCACCAGACCTCTGCTGGGAAAACCCAAAGCTACCTGTCTTGGTTCTCGTGGCCTCTCTCTCCCATTCCTTCATCTGATCTTCCTCTATCTTCTAGGTGTATATCACCAATTGGGAGAAATCAAGATCACTTTTTAGCATCGCAGTCCTACACTCCTTGACCAACGAGTTAGACACTCCATACACAAATCTATTTATGCGGGCCCTCTGCTCTGCCACCATCTCAGACGCATATTTGGACAATCGGATGAACTCCAAGGCATACTTCTGGACAGTCATATCATTTTGCCTCAAATTGACGAACTCCGTCGCCTTTGCCTCCCTCAACTCTCTAGGGAAGTATCTATATAAGAAGGCTATCATAAACTCCTCTCAGCTACTAGGAACTGCACCCACTGCTCAATCGTCCCTCCACTAATGGTACCTAATATAAGCAACCCCCTTTGTTGATAGGAGACTAAGTCTGCGCTCTCTTCTCTCATCACCCCCATAATCTGGGTGATCTTCTATACCTCTTCCAGAAACTCATATGGGTCCTCATCCACTCTCGACCCAAGGAACTTAGGGGGATTCATCCTGAGAAAATCCCGAACTCGAGCTGCCACTACGCTCCCATTATGAGGGACATGGGCCACCGCCTGCTTGTTGACCTGAGCGGTCAAAGCCTGAGGCAACATTTGGAAAGTTTCCCTAAACTCAGCATGAGAGACCTGCTCGGGAAAAACACTTGATGGTGCTGGTGGGGCTTAGTGGCGCCCATCTCCATTGCCATCTTCACGGCCATTCCCATTTTCGTCCCTTCTTCCATTTATACGGCGATGAGGCATTATTCTGCAAATGCATATAGCACGAGTTAGAAGGATAGAGAGATACTTCATCGCACATCATGGATCATGAAAGAAGGGAAATTTTCTAAAACATCTTGTAGCCTCTCCCCCATAAGTGTGGCGCGCTTCACACCCACTAAAAAGACACTACTTAATTCGGCATTCAGACACCCCAGGACACTCTGAACCTTTTCTCTGATACCAAGTTTGTAACGACCCAAACATAGGCTAGGATCTATACACGAAACCTAGAATCATGAATGATTCCAAGTCGACCCATGGAATGAACATGATAACTAAAAATCAACATAAGCAAAACTGATAACTAAATTCTGAAATAGCAGAAGTCTGAATAACAAAATGTCTAGCCAACGATAATATCATAACACTGAATCTGAAGCTGAATATACAAGTCTAAGTCTGAAAAGCCTGTAATAATTGATGAGATGCTGGGACAAGCCCCCAACTATCTCTAAGTCTAAAACAAACTGACATAATTATATTGAAAGATAGATGTCCTTGGAGGATGAGGACTCTCCCAAGGCAGGGTCTGAACTGAAACGAGAGCATGACTAACGGTGTGTCTGAGTCTGATCACTAGGATCTGTATCATGAAATGATACAACATAGAGTATGCGGTCAGTACTTGGAATGTACTAAGTATGCAAGGTAACTAAACAGGTTGAATAAGTATAAACTAAAATCGTATATATTAACATAAGTCATAACATCATAAGAGTAAGGACTACATGTTGATATCTGAAAACATGAATAGTAATAAACTAGATCTCATAACTGAATCGAATGACCCTAAGCTGAAACTAAAATTCATAAGTAAAACTAATAACCTAATCATTGGGTCAAACCTACTGAAAATATAATATCATAACGGATAAACATGCATAACTGAGATCATGAGGAATAATGGGAGACTCGCCATATAACGGACACTATCACAATAGAGCTTACGTGATCCCAACTATTACACTCAAGCGGGTAGAGCCGTCCAAAGCCTTGCCAGGGCTAAGGGCGCTACCATGATATCGATATCAAGCTGAAAGCCCCTTGGGGTAGGGGAAGCTCACAAGGGAAGTCCCAAATAATCTGAACATACCTATGTTGCCACGTAGTTTTGAGGCATAGGGTGGACTGACCCTTAGCCTGCTTGGTGCTAGACACTACTCTCAAAAACATGCATATGCTCTCCATTATTTTTTCAATAAAGCCAAACCATCGTCTAGTGACGAAGCTGACTCATAACATACATAATAAATCTGAAGTCATAACATGAGGAGCCTTGGCTCAAACCATACCACAAGCTGAAAATAGTGGGATTCTAGAATCCAAAATCCATGTGGGAAGCCAATACATGAAGTTTAGATAAATCATAAAACATAGTTAATCATATGGGTTTGACAATACTTAAACATGCTTGAAATCAACTTGATCATTCGAAAAACATGAACATAGACATGGCACGTAGTTTTGATACCCGGGGTTTTCATAGACCCCTGGCCCACTCGATGCTGGACAATGCTCCCAAAAACATGCAAGGTGCTCACCATCACTTTTGAAAGAAGCTGAAACCCTACCATAAGCTGAAAGTGGGAGTATAGACTCCAAAACCATATGGTAAGTTGATTTATAGAACTAACTGAATCATGAAAACATGCTTAATCTGAGTGAGATTACCCAAAATATGAAGAATATGCATACTTGAAATAGACTACACTAGTCAAAATCATAGATTCATATATGGGTAATTTGTAAACATGCATACATGCTAGATACTTCATCATACTCGAAATCATCAATCATAAACTAACATTTTCATGAACTTGCATAATTGGGAATAATTTTCTAAAACTTGAACTCATGAATTTATAATCAAAACATGTACAGAATCCGCCCATTAATCATCAAGCATACTTTAAAACATAGAGGGAATTGACCCATAAATATTTTGTAAGAATTCTATGAAATTAAATTGAAATCCCTTTTTGATCAAAATTTGAATTAAGACTTGATTCATGAAAGTGAGGAGAATTATGAGCATGAGAGTGAAATGAACTCTAATTCATGGCCTCACATACTTGGAACAACTGAATCTACACTTGCCCTAGAAAGCCCAAAGAATTTGGAGAAGAACTTGAAGGGTTCTAGGCTTGATCTTCAATAGAGAGGTCTAGTCTTGCATGCATGGAATGGGGAAGGGTTTAGCATAGGTTTAACCCTCTTAAAACCCTCCTAATAGAGCTTAAAACAACATAGTTTAGGGATTAAGAGCTTAGAAATTACGAAAATACCCTTTCTTAAATCGCAAAAACTTATACTCTATCAGGTGTCAGAATCACACCATGAGTGTACCTTGATACCACGACTCGTGGTTATCATCTGTAGTCACTACTGTTGTTCCCTGACTTTCTAAAGTTTTCCACGGGTCAGACCACGACTTATACCACCAACCTATGAGTTGTTAGATCCACCCATGATCACTGTTTCAAAGATTCTCATTTCCTTCTCACGGGTACAGGCTATGACTCGTTGTTTCCTATAACGGGTCGTACAATGATTCGTACCTTCCAACTAGGGTAACTCATTCCTCAAACCACGGTTCAACCTACGACTCATAACATGATCCCACGAGTCATACCTTGACTCATTATCACTGGACTCCTCCTGCAGATTCTGACCACGAACACCTCCTATGAGTCGTACCTTCTCATCACAACTCGTAGCATGAGTCATTCTGTGTAATGTTTTCCCTCTTTTCTACTTAATACATTTCAAATCTCAGGTCTAGTCTTAGGAACCTTGGGGGTATAACACCTTGGGAACATTCGTCCTCGAATATAGGGTAAACATACTGAAAAGCTGTGGAAAGGAACTGAAATCTCAAATACTAAACATTTGAAGCTGAAAACTGATAGAGTGACTGACTCCAAACTGATATACATAACTTAACTGAATTCATGAATCACACATACATGCACTGACATAAAAGAAATTGAGACATGAACTTGACTTGAAACTGAATAGAGTATTAGAGAGTAAACTGATACCTCATGCTTGAATTGAGTCAGTAGGGAAAAGGTGCGAGTATTTAGCCATCATATCTGCTTCGGCTTCCCATGTAGCTCCCTCAACAAGCTGATTTCTCCATAGAACCTTTAATGAAACTACTTTTTTATTCCTCAACTTCTGAACCTAATGATCAAGGATTTCAACGAGAACCTCCTTATAGTTAAGGTTAACCTTCACACCTATGCTCTCCATCGGGACAACCAAAGTTGGATCACCAATGCACTTTTTTAATAATGATACCTGGAAAACTGGATGTACCAAAGCCAACTCCGCTGGTAGCTACAACTCATAGGCCACCTTGCCAACGCATCTCACAATCCTGCAGGGACCAACATATCAGGGACTAAGCTTCCCTTTCTTTCCAAACCTTATCACCCCCTTCATAGGAGACACCTTCAAGAACACCCAATCATCAACTTCAAACTCGAGTTCTCTCTGCCTAACATCTGCATATGACTTTTGATGACTCAGAGTTGTTTTTAGCCTTTTCCTTATAAGTTGAACTTTCTCCATAGCCTCATGAAATGAATCTTGATCTATCAATGTAGCTTCACCTACCTTAACCAACCAATAGGCAACATACATCTCCTCCCATAAAGAGCCACAATAGGAGCCATCTAAATGCTGTAGTGGTAGCTGTTGTTGTAAGCAAAACTCAATAAGAGGTAAATGATCATCCTAACTACCTTTGAGTCAATCACACATGCTCTCAGCATATCCTCGAGAGTCTGAATGGTCGAATCAGCCTGACCATTTGTCTGTGGGTGAAAAGTTGTGCTAAGCTTGACCTGAGTACCAAGTCACTTCTAAAATGATCTCCAAAACTGTAAGGTAAACTGAGTACCTTTGTCTGAAATGATGGATAAAGGAACTCCATGCAATAGAAATAACTCTTAAATGTACAATTTAGTATAGTCCTCCGCTGAGTCAGTAGTTTTGATTGGTAGAAAATAGGCCACTTTCATTAATATGTCTACAACCACCCAAATAAAGTCATGATGTCGATGAGTGTGAGATAACCCTGTGATGAAGTCCATATTTATCTCTTCCCACTTCCAAGTGGGGATACCAATGTTTTGTAGCACACCTTTCGGTCTTTGATGCTCCACTTTCACTTATTGACAATTCAGACACTTAGCCACAAACTCTGCTATGTCCTTCTTCATGCCATTCCACCAATAGACTTCTCGTAGGTCACGATACATATTTGTGGCATATGGATGTATAGAATCTCGGGAACCATGATCCTCACACAACATCTTCTCTATCAAATCATTGACGTACGGAGCACATAAATGACCCTGATATTAAAGCACACTATCTACCCCTTGGGAAAACACTTCTACCTTTTGATACTGAATCACTTCTTTCAACTTCACCAAAATAGGATCCTTATCTTGCCTAACCTTGACCTCAATCACTAAAGAACATTCTGACCCATTCTGAATAATGACACCACCATTTGACGAGTCAACCAGGCGGACCCTTAACCGCGCAAGCCGATGCACATCCTTTACTAACTCCTTCCTTCCATCCTCCACATGAGAAACACTCTCCATGGACAACCTGCTAAGGACATCATCCACTAAATTAGCTTTTCCCGGATGATAAAGGACACTTATGTCATAGTCCTTGAGCAGCTCTAATGATCTTCTTTGTCAAAAATTCAAATTCTTCTGATTGAACACATACTATAGGCTCTTGTGGTTCGTAAACACATCCACATGGACCCGATACAAATAGTTCCTCCAAATCATAAATGAGAATACCACCGCTTCCAATTTCAGGTCATGATTCTTGTAATTCTTCTCATGAGTCTTAAGCTATCTAGAGGCATACACGATGACCTTACCATGCTGCATCAACACACATCCAAGGACAACCCTAGAGGCATCACAATACTCAACAAATCTATTTGTATCCTCAAGTAGGGTAGACACTAGTGATGAAGTTAGTCAAGTCTTTAACTCCTGAAAACTCTACTCACAAGCATCCGACCACAAAACTTTGACTATCTTCTAGGTTAACTTAGTCAACAGTGCCTCAATGGATGAAAAATCTTCAATAAACCTCCTGTAATAGCCAGCTAAACCCAAAAAACTCCTGATATCCGAAGGATTAACTAGTCTAGACAATTCCTTATATCTTCTATCTTTTGATAGTCCACTTGCACACCCTCACTTGACACCACGTGGCCTAAAAATGCTACTGAGTCCAATAAAAACTCACACTTGCAAAATTTAGTGAAAAACTAGCAATCCTTGAGGGTCTGTAGCATAATCCTCAAATGAGCGGCATGCTCCTCCTCGGTCTGAGAGTATATTAGAATGTCATCTATGAAGACAATCACAAACATGTCCAAATATGGATTGAACACTTTGTTCATTAAATCCATAAAAGCTGCACGAGCATTCGTTAGTCCAAAAGACATAACTACAAACTCATAGTGACCATACCGAATCCAGAAAGCTGTCTTTGGAATGTCACTCTCCCTAACTTTGAGTTGATGATACCCGGATTTGAGTTCTATCTTTGAGAAGCACCTAGCACCCTGAAGTCAGTCAAACAAGTTATCAACTCTAGGGAGGAGATACTTGTTCTTGATTGTAACCTTGTTCAACTGACAATAGTCAATGTATATACAAAGAGACCCATCCTTCTTTTGAACAAAGAGAATTGTTGCACCCCATGGGGACTTACTAGGTATGATGAATCCCTTATATAGAATATCCTTCAGCTGCTCCTGCAATTCCTTTAGCTCGACTGGAGCCATTATATATGGAGTAATGGATATTGGCTGTGTATTGAGAAGAAGCTCAATACCAAAGGCAATCTCCCACTCAGGAGGGACGCCAGGTACATCATCTAGGAATAGCTCCAAATACTCACACACTATAGGAACTGATTGGAGAGTCGGGGTTTTGGATATTGCATCCTTAATCCGAACCAAGTGTTACAAACAACCCTTGAAAATTATCTTTCTGGCATTAAGGTAGGAAATAAAGTGACTTACAGGCACAGTTGAACTACCTTGCCATTCTAAGACTGGCTCACCCGAAAATCGAAACTCTACCGTACGAGTTCTACAATTCACTGAGGCATAACATGCATGCAACTAATCCATACCAAAGATAGTCTAAATCAGTCATGTCTAACTCCACTAAATTGACTAAGATGAATTTCTGAAGGATTGTGACAGGGCAATTTCTGTATACCCGTCGAGCTATAATTGAGTCACTAACTAGAGTAGAGACTGAGAAGGGTTCTGATAGGATTTCGGGACTAACTCCAAAACTAATAGCAACATAGGGAATCACAAAAGATAAAGTAGCCCCTAGATCTATTAATGCATATACATCAAGATGGAATATTCACAACATACCAGTGACCATATCTGGAGAGACCTCCTACTCCTAACGAGATAAGAGGGCATAAAACCTTTTCTTATGTTGACCACCACCTGTACTAGTGGATGCGCTGCGCTGTGCTGAGCTACTGAATTGGTAGCTGGGTCACAGTCTCTACCATGGCCCCATTTGGCTGCTGAACAATCTCTGAGCATGTGGTCGGGCTTCCCGCACCTAAAACATGCACCTGAACCTACTAAGAACTGTCTGGTGTGCCTCCTACTAAAACTGCCACAAACTAGAATTCTGGCTCAACTAATCTGCTCCCCTGACCTCGAGAGTCTGATATCTTTCCCTTATGATCGTGCCTAGACTTGGATGGCAAACTGGCTGACGACGGTGCTGGGGCTGATGATATCTGGTGGGACTGTTGGCATTGTCCGCCATAAGACCTCTGCTGGGAAAACCCAAAGTTTCCTGTCCTGGTCCTCATGTCCTCTCTCTCCCTTTCCTTTATTTGATCTTCCTCTATCTGCTGGGTGTATATCACCAATTAGGAGAAATCAAGATCACTATTCAGTATCGCAGTCCTACACTCCTTGACCAATAAGTTGGACACTTCATACACTAATCTGTTCATACAGGCCCTCTGGTCAGCCACCATCTTCGGCGCATACTTGGACAGCCAGATGAACTCCAAGGCGTACTCCTGGACAGTCATATCATTTTTCCTCAAATTGACAAACTCTACTGCCTTTGCCTCCCTCAACTCTCTAGGGAAGAATCTATCTTAGAAGACTGTCATGAACTCCTTCCAGCTCACAGGAACTGCACCCACTGCTCTACCGTCCCTCCACTGTTGGTACCTAATATAAGCAACCCTCTTTATTTGATAGGAGGCTAAGTCTTCGCTCTCTTCTCCCATCACCCTCATAATCTGGGTGATCTTCTATACCTCTTCCAGAAACTC
The DNA here is from genome assembly GCA_018107945.1 of Datura stramonium. Lineage (NCBI taxonomy): Eukaryota > Viridiplantae > Streptophyta > Magnoliopsida > Solanales > Solanaceae > Datura > Datura stramonium. The sequence goes on along the minus strand of JACEIK010001004.1, from coordinate 13,465 downwards.
ATGTCGGTCCTCAACATTTGGAAAACTGTCCTAAACTCAAGATGAGAGACCTGCTCGGGAAAAAGACACGCTGGTGGTGGCGGGTCTTACTGGTGCCCATCTCCATTGACATCTTCATGGCCATTTCTATTTCCATTCCTTCTTCCTTTTATATGGCGTGGAGGCATTATTCTGCAAACGCGTATAGCATGAGTAAGTAGGATAGAGAGATACTTCATTGCACGTCATAGATCATGAAAGAGAGGAAATTTTCTAAAGCATCTTATAGCCTCTCCCCATAAGTGTGGCACGTTTCACACCCATGGAAAAGACGCTACTTAATCCGGATTTCAAACACCATAGGACACTCTAAACCTTTTCTGTGATACCAAGTTTATCACGACTCGAACATAGGCCAGGATCTAGACACGAAACCTAGAATCATGAATGGCTCAAAGTTGACCCATGGCTTGAACATGATAACTAAAAATCAACATAAGCAAAACTGATAATTGAATTCTAAAATAGAAAAAGTCTAAATGACAAAACGTATAGCCAATGATAATATCATAACACTGAGTCTGAAGATGAATATACAAGTCTAAGTCTGAAAATCCTCTACTAACTGATGAGATGCTGGGACAAACCCCCAGCTATCTCTAAGTCCGAAACAAACTGACATAATGATACTGAAAGATAGATGTCCTCGGAGGATGAGGATTCACCCAAGGCAGGGTCTGAATTAGAATGAAAGCATGACTAACGGTGTGTTTGAGTCTGATGACTAGGACCTGTATCATGAAATGATGCAACATAGAGTATGCGGTCAATACTTGGAATGTACTGAGTATGCGAGGTAAGAAAATAGGCTGAATAAGTATAAATTAAAATCGTATATATTAACATAAGTCATAACATCATAAGAGTAGGGACTACATGCTGATATCTGAAAACATGAATAGTAATAAATTGGATCTCATAACTGAATTGAATGACCCAAAGCTAAAACTGAAATTCATAAGTAAAAATGATAACCTAATCATTGTGTCAAACCTACTGAAAATATAATACCATAATTGATAAACATGCATAACTAAGATCATGAGGAACAATGGGAGATTCATCATATAACCGACACTATCACGATAGAGCTTACGTGATTCCAACTATTACACTCAAGTGGGCAGAGCCGTCCAAAGCCTTGCCAGGGCTAAGGGAGCTACCATGATATCGATCTAAGATGAAATCCCTTTCGGGGCAAGGGAATCTCACAAGGGAGGTCCCAAAGTAAATGTGAAATCCTACTTTGGCACGTAGTTTTGAGACCCGGGTTTTTCATGGACCTCTGGCCCACTCGGTGCTAGACACTATTCCCAAAAACATGCAAGTGCTCCCCATCATTTTTCAATAATGCCGAAATCATACCATAAGCTGAAAGTGAGAGTATAGACTCCAAAACCATATGGTAAGCTGATTTATAGAATTAACTAAATCATGAAAACATGCTTAATCTGAGTGGGAGTACCCAAAATCTGAAGATTATGCACACTTGAAATAGACTTCACTAGTCAAAATCATAGATTCATATACGGGTAATTTGTAAACATACATATATGCTAGATACTTTATCATACTCGAAATCATCAATCATAAACTAACTTTTTCATGAACTTGCATAACTGGGCATAATTTTCTAAAACTTGAACTCATGAATTTATAACAAAACATGTATAGAATCTTCCCATTAATCATCAAACATATTTTAAAATATAGAGGGAGTTGACCNAGAGGGAGTTGACCTATAAATAATTTATAAGAATTCTATGAAATTAGATTAAAATCCCTTTTTGATCATAATTTGAATTGACACTTGATTCATGAAATTGAGGAGAATTATGAGCATGATAGTGAAAGGAACCCTCATTCATGGCCTCACATACCTAGAAGAACTAAATCTACACTTTCCTTAGAAAGCCCAAATAATTTGGAGAAGAACTTGAAGGGTTCTAGGCTTGATCTTCAATGGAGAGGTATAGTCTTGCATGCATGGGAGGGGGAAGGGTTTAGAATAGGTTTAACCCCCTTAAAAACCTCCTAACAGATCGTAAAATAACATAATTTAGGGCTTAAGAGCTAAGAAATTACAAAAATACCCTTACTTAAAACGCAAAAACTTATACTCTGTCAGGTGCGACTCACACCATGAGTCGTACCTTGATACCATGACTCGTGGTTATCATCCATAGTCACCATTGTTGTTCCCTAACTTCTTGAAGTTCTCCACGAGTCATACCATGACTCATACCACCAACCTACAAGTTGTTAGATCCATCCGTGATGACTGTTTCCAAGATCCTTATTTTCTTCTCAAGGGTGCAGGCCATGACTCGTTGTTTCCTACAATGAGTCATACAATGATTTGTTCCTTCCAACCAGGATAAATCATTCCTCAAACCATTTTTCAACCTACGACTCGTAACATGATCCCATGAGTCGTACCTTGACTCGTTGTCACTGGACTCCTCCTGCAGATTCTAACCCCGAACACCTCCTACGAGTCGTACCTTCTAATCACGACTTGTACCATGAGTTATTTTGTGCAAATTTTTCCCTATTTTCTGCTTAATACATTTCGAATCTCGGGTCTTGTATTAGGAACCTTTAGGATATAATAGGTTCAAGTTTGGGGGTTTGATAAGTTGGTAATTTACCAACTCATTTCTCTTTTAAACATGAGCTACTGCTTTGTTTTCATGCAAATTAGGAATGTTTTATGCCTATTATCTTGGTTTGTGCAGGCATTTAACTTGAACAAAGGAAAGGGAGGAATTAAACTAAAAGCGATCTGCCAAAAGTAAAAAGAGGATATGCGATGCCGCATATCGCAGGTGCCATGTAGATAAAATTGGAAGATAGGCTATGTTGGATCTATGAACCACATATTGGCATTTGCGAAACACATATGCTACTGCAGTTGACATGCAGAGGGCATTGCCTAAGCTTGTTGGAATATCTGCGAGTCGTAGATGGCCACCTGTGAAATGAAGGTGTCGCACAAGTGACTCGGATGCTAACAAGGGGAAAATCATGAAGTTTTGGCACAAATATACCTGAGAAGCTTCCAATGGAAAATGTTGAAAGCTATGCAAAAAGAATTTTAGAGATTTTACCCTAGAAGCAACGGATGGAGTAACAAGTCGTTGTTTCGTATGATGACTCGTCCTGAGCGGTCATTGGTCAAAACTTCAGCAGAGTACCAGAAGTGCTTCAGATTCAAGGGATGATCCAACTGCCCGTGGTATGCTATGACGACCCGTTGGAGTGGTCGTTGTAGCTGGCAGACAGTTTTTTATGCGAATTCTCGGGGGTAGTTTCATAAATTCCTGAGCTTTTAACTTTCTAATGACATTGTTTTAAGCCCTGAAAGGAGTGTCTTAAGAGGGTTTAGCCTATTTTAAGTGATTAGGCTCCCATGCATGCAAGGTATTGAGATTCCCTTTTAAGATCAAGCTAGAATTCTCCCCAATTTCTTCCCCAATTCTCTTAGGCTTTCAAGGCTAGTTTGAAAATTAATTTACCCAGGTATGTAGGGCTATGAATGAGGGTTTTCTTCCACCCTCATGCCCAAGATTCTTCCCAAAGTCATGAATCCAAGTTTTTAATCAAGTGAATTGATTCCTAGGGTTTTAACCCAATTTTATGAAATTACCTATGATATGTTTATGGGTCTAATCCCCTCATGTTCAAAAGTATGTTTTAAGTCTAATAGGTAGATTTTATACTCAATTTGATTATAAATTCATGTTTTCAAAGTATTACAAACTATTCCCTATTATGCATGTTTTATGAAGATCAAGCTTATGATTCCATGATTTCAAGCATGAAGAATTATTAAAGTATGCATAAATGTTTATAAATTCTCAACTTATGATTCCATGATTTTGACTTATGAAGTCTATTTCAAATATGCATGATTTTATGATTTGGGCAAGCCCATGCAAGTTAGGTATGTTTATTATGGTTTTAGTCAAGGCTAACAAGATTGTTTGTGATATGATTTGGAGTCAAGACTCACAATCTTCAAATTTAAGCTATGTTTTGAGAATATGATTATATGAGCAATATGCATGTTTTGGAATTAGTGTCTAGCATCAAGAAGGCCAGGGGTTTTGAGGTTCTCCGGTCTCACAACTACGTGTCAACATAGGTATATATTTGAGACCTCTCAAGAGAGTATTTTCCCTGCCTGAGAGCACACCGTGATATCACGCCTTATTCTTCCTTCGCTCTAGCAAGGCTTAGGATAGATCTCCTCCAAGTGGGCAATACGTGAGATCATCATGTGCTCATATATGGTGGTTGTCGGTTATGACGAGTCTCCCATTGTTCCTCATGTTTTCAGTTATTCATGTTCATGACTTATGAGATTATATTTTATAGCAGATTTCACCTAATGATCAGTTTATGAGCTTTTACTTATAATTTCATCTATGAAAACACATATGATTTCTATTTTTAATCTTAGGTTGCTATGTTCAGTTATGACAACCAGCTTATTATTATGTATGTCTCAAATACAGTTTTCAGCATACAGTCCTTACTTTCATGATCTTATGATTTACTAAGCATGTTTTATTTTTCTTACATACTCAGTATATTCTAAGTACTGACCATATACTTTATGCTATATCATTTCATGATATAGGTTCGGGTGATCCAGCTTAGACTCGTCGATAACTCCTTTCTCTTCAGTCCAATCCAACCCCTATTTTGGGTGAATCCTTATTTTCCATGGACAGTTAGTAGTTTTACTTTGTGTGGTACTTCAGTTGTCAGAGTCTAGTGAGCTAGTTGGGGGAGTTGTCCCATAAGCTCATAAGATGTTTTAGAGACTTTTCAACGATTATGTAGATGATTTAGCTTGTCGAGTATTGATTATGTTTTAGCCTATGTTGTATTTTAGACTTTCACTTATTCATGTTGTTTTAAGTTTTTGCTTTAATTTATGCCCTTGAGTTGCTATACACATTCCATGAGTTGACTTGGAGCCATCCATGGTTCTAAGTCCCGTGTCTCAATCTGGGGTTCCAGCTCAGGTCATGACAAACTTGGTATAAGAGCAAAGGTTTAGAGTATCCTAGGGTGTATGAAAGCTGCGTTATGTTTTTTCCATGGGTGTGAAGCATGCCACACTTATGGGAAGAGGCTACAAGATGTTTTAGGAAATTTTCCTTCTTTCATGATCTATGTTGTGCGATGAAGTACCTCTCTGTTCCTCTAACTTGTGCTATACGCATTTGTAGAAATATGCCTCCACACCGAGTTAATGGTAGAAGAAATAGTAACAGAAATGGCCACAATAATTGAAATGGAGATGGACATCAGCAAGCCCCACCAGCACTAGATCCTTTGCCCAAGCATGAACTCGTGTTGAGTTCGAACCAGCATTTCAGATGTTGGCATAGTTCATGACCGCTTAGATCAACCAGCAGGCGGTGGCTCATATTCCCTAGAATGGGAACCTAGCAGCGGCGAGAGTGCGATACTCTCTCAAGATGAACCCGTCTGAGTTTTTGGGGTGGAAGGTGGATGAGGACCCACATGAGTTTATTGAGGAGGTGTAGAAGATCACCTAGATTATGGGAGTGATAGGAGCGAAAAGTGCATACTTGGCGTCCTATCTGCTGAAGGGGGTTGCTTACATATGGTTTCGGTAGTAGAAGGATAGCAGGAGAGTCGGTGTAGTCCCCGTGAGTTAAGATGAGTTCGTGACTGCTTTCTTGGACAGGTTCTTCCCTAGAGAGTTGAGGGAGACAAAGGCAATAGAGTTCATTAATTTGAAGTAGAACGACATGACCATACAGGAGTATGCCTTGGAGTTTACCCAGCTGTCTAAATATGCATCGGAGATGGTTGTGGATCAGAGGGCTTGTATAATCAAATTTGTGAATGGAGTAGCAGATTCGCTGGTCAAGGAGTGTAAGACCGCCATGCTGAACAGTGACCTAGATTTCTCTTGGTTGGTCATATATTCCCAGCAGATATAGGAGGAGTAGATGAAGGAGAAGGAAAGAGAGAACAAGAGGGCCAGGACAGGGAGCTATAGGCAGTTCCAGTAGAGGTTCAGTGGTGGACACCTCCCTCAGTCCCACGAGAGATCATCACCTCCATCTCCATCGACAGTCCGTGTTCTATCTAGTCTGAGAGGAGATGAGAGAGGTAGAGAGTCAGGTTTTAGGGGGCAGAGGAGCATCTAAGGGGAGCACACTTTTTTGGCTTGTGGGAAGTGTGGCAGAAAGCACCCTGGCGAGTGCTTGGTTGGTTCAGATGTTTGCTTTGGGTGTGGAAGCCTAGGAATACGTGCAGAGATTGTCCTTTGTCTAGGAAAGGTGACAGTAGAGATCATGCACCAACAACTCTCCCACCTCAACATGGCGCCTCATCTAGTATAGGTGGCGGCCATCACTAAAATAGATTTTATGCACTATTTTCTCGTCAGGAGCAGGAGGCCTCTCCCGATATGGTCACTGGTATGTTACGAGTATTCCATCTTGATGTATATGCATTGTAAGATCCATGGGATACCTTATCTTTTTTGACTCCTTATGTTGTTGTTAGTTTCGGAGTCAGTCCCGAAATCCTATCAGAACCTTTCTCAGTCACTACTCCAGTAAGTGAGTCAGTTATAACTCAATGAGTATAAGAAACTGCCCTGTCACAGTCCTTCAAAAAGTCACCTCAACCGACCTAGTAGAGTTAGACATGACCGATTTTGATGTTATCTTTGGCATGGATTGGTTACATGCATGTTATGCCTCAGTCCATTGTAAAACCCATAGTAGAGTTTCAATTTCCGAGTGAACCAGTTCTAGAGCGGACGGGTAGTTCAGTTGTGCCTGTAGGTCACTTTATTTTCTATCTCAAGGCCAGGAAGATGATATCTAAGGGCTATGTGTATCATCTAGTTCAAGTCAAGGATTCTACGTTCGAGATCCCGCTCTTCAGTTAGTTCCTATAGTATGTAAGTATCTGAAGGTATTTCTAAATGATCTACCAGGGTTTCCTCCCGAGCGGGAGATTAACTTTAGTATTGACCTTCTCCCCGATATGCAACCTATATCCATTCCTTCTTACAGAATTGCTTTAGCTGAACTAAAGGAGTTGAAAGAATAGCTAAAATATCTCCTAGATAAGGGTTTCATTAGGCCTAGTAAATCCCCATTCTCCAGTTCTCTTTGTTCGAAAGAAGGATGGTTCCCTTAGAATGTACATTGATTATTGACAGTTGAACAAGGTCACAATCAAGAATAAGTATCCCCTCCCAAGATTGATGAGTTGTTTGACCAGCTTCAGGGTGCTAAGTGCTTCTCAAAGATAGACCTCAGATCTGGCTATCATCAACTTAAATTTAGATAGAGTGACATCCCGAAGACAATCTTCAGGACTCGGTATAGTCACTATGAGTTCATAGTTATGTATTTTAGACTAATGAATGCTCCTGCAACTTTTATGGATTTAATGAATAGGTGTTCAAGCAGTATTTGGATATATTCGTGATTGTCTTCATAGATGATATTCTCATATACTCTTGAAATGAGGAGGAGCATATCGCTCATTTGAGGATTGTGTCACAAACTCTCAAGGTGCCAATAGTTTGCCAAGTTAAGCAAATACGAGTTTTGGCTAAACTCTATAGCATTTTTGGGTCATGTTGTGTCTAGAGAGGGTGTATAGGTGGACTCTCAAAAGATAGAAGCAGTAAAGAATTGGCCTAGACTAGCTAGTCCTTCAGATATTAGGAGCTTTCCGGGTTTAGCTGGCTACTACAGGAGCTTCGTTGAGGGATTTTCATCCATTGCAACACCATTGACTAAGTTGACCTATAAGAAGATCAAATTTTAGTGGTCGTACGCTTTTGAGAAGAGTTTTCAAGAGTTAAAGACTCGACTCACTTCAACACCAGTATTAACCCTACTAGAGGGCATGGATGGTTTCGTTGTGTATTGTTATGCCTCTAGGGTTGCTCTTGGTTGTGTGTTGATGAAGTATGGTAAGGTCATTGTGTATGCCTATAGACAGCTTAAGACTCATGAGAAAAACTATCTGATGCATGACCTAGAGTTGGCAGTTGTGGTATTTGCATTGAAGATTTAGATGCACTACTTGTGTTGGATGCATGTGGATATGTTCACGAACCACAAGAGCCTTCAGTATGTGTTCATTCAGAAGGACCTAATTTGCAACAAAGGAGGTGGCTAAAACTTCTCAAGGACTATGACATGAGTGTCCTTTATTATCCAGGAAAGGCTAATATGGAGGCGAATGCTCTTAGTAGGTTGTCCATGGAGAGTGTGTCTTATGTTGAGGATGGAAGGAAGGAGTTAGCAAAGGATGTCCACAAGCTTGCTTATTTAGGGGTTCGCCTTGTTGAATCGGCAGATGGTGGTGTCATTGTTCAAAATGGGTAAAAATCGTCATTGGTGACCGAGGTCAAGGCTAGGAAAGATGAGGATCCTATTATAGTGAAGTTAAAGGAAGCTTTCCAAAATTAGAAGGTGGAGGTTTTCTCCCAAGGGAGAGATGGTGTACTTTGATATCAGGGCCAATTGTGTGTGCCAGCTATTGAGGACTTGAGAGAGCGAATGTTGAGCGAGGCTCATGGCTCTCAATATTCTATCCACCCAGGTTCCACCAAGATATTTCGTGATCTACGGGAAGTCTATTGGTGGAATGGCATGAAGAAGGACACAGAGGAGTTTATGGCTAAGTGTCCAAATTTCCAATTAGTGAAGGTTGAGCATCAGAGACCTGGGGGTATGCTTTAGGATATTAGCATTCCTACTTGGAAGTGGGAATAGNATTAGCATTCCTACTTGGAAGTGGGAATAGATTAATATGGACTTCATTATAGGTTTGCCTCGTACACATCGATAATGTGACTTTATATGGGTGATTGTGGACAAGTTAACCAAATCAGCCTATTTCTTACCAGTAAAAACTACCGATTAGCTGAGGATTATGCTAGATTGTACATTCGGGAGTTATTTTGGTTGTATAGAGTTCCTTTATCCATCATCTTAGATAGGGGTACTCAGTTCACCTAACAGTTTTGGAGATTGTTTCAGAAGGGTCTTAGTACTCAGGTAAAGCTTAGCATAATTTTTCACCAACAGAAAGATGGTCAGATCGAGCGGAACATTCAAACTCTTTTTGGACATGTTGAGAGCATGTGTGATTTATCTCAAGGGTAGTTAGGATGACCACTTGCCTCTCATTGAATTTTCTTACAATAATATTTACCACTCCAGCATTTAGACGGCTCTATTTGAGGCTCTTTATGGGTGGAGATATAGATCACCTATTGGATGATTTAAGGTAGGTGAGGCTACATTGATAGGGGAAGATTCAGTTCATGAGGTCGTGGAGAAAGTTCAACTTATTAGAAAAAGGATGAAAACAGCTCAGAGTTGTTAGAAATCTTTTGCGGTGTGAGAAGGAGAGAGCTTGAGTTTGAGGTTGATGATTGGATGTTCCTCAAGGTGTCTCCCATGAAGGAGTGATGAGGTTTAGGAAGAAAGAGAAGCTTAGTCCCCGATATATTGGATCTTATAGGATTCTGAGGCGAGTCGGCAAAGTGGCATATGAGTTAGGGCTACCAGCGGAGTTAGCTTCGGTACATCTATTTTTCCATGTATCTCTATTGAAGAAGTGCATTGGTGACCCAGCCTTAGTTTTTCTGGTGGAGAGTGTAGGTGTGAAAGATAGTATTACCTATGAGGAGGTTCCGATTGAGATCCTTGTCGTCAGGTCCGAAAGTTGAGAAACAAAGAAGTAGCTTCAGTGAAGGTGTTGTGGAGGAATCAACTTGTTGAGGGGGATATGTGGGAAGGTGAAGCAGATATGATGGCTAGATACCCGCATCTTTTCCCTTTCGGCTCAGTTCCAGCATGAGGTATCAGTTTCTTCCTTAGTATTCTATTCAGTTTTATGTCAAGTTCATGTCTCTAAGTTCCTTTCATGTCATAGCATGTATGTATGTTTCATGAATTCAGTTCAGTATGTGTATTAGTCTGGAGTCAGTCACTCCGTCAATTTTCAACTTCAGTTGTTCAGGTTTGGGATTGCAGTTCTTTCCCTAGCCTTCAATATGCTTAATCTACATTCAAGGACGAATGTTCCCAAGGGGTAGATAATGTAACACCCCAAAAGTTCCTAGGATCAAACCTGAGGGTTGATCCTTTGCTTCAATTCCTTTGCTTTGTTTGTTTGAGCCTAATACCTGCAAAATCAAAGGAAAAAGGCATAAAACCTTTCTAGATGAGTTGAAAACAAAGGAAAAGCTCATGCTTAAAAGCCTAATAAGTTTATAAATTACCAACTCATCAAATCCCTAAACTTGAACAATTGCTTGTCCTCAAGCAAGACATTTTCTTACAAATAAGAACTTGAATTTAAGCATGGCATAATAGAAGACTGGCGCACGAAGGACCCTTAACACTTAGGACAACCCTGAAATTGCACACCTACTCATTACAAAGAAGAGACTCAAACATGTTGCACACACTTCAAGAGATGACCGCAAACCATTGGCACATTACACAAATATTTTATTTCATCAAAAACAAGGGGCATAGTTCACCAAACCATCTCAAGTAGCATCTCAAGTCATTGGCAGTTCACATTCAAAGTTTGCCTTAAAGTTCACTGCCCATTTGTCCCACTCACACCTTTCAATTTAGAACCCATTCAAGTATGTACCCCAAGGAAGCGATGCCACTCACACCAAGAGAGAATCTCATTCATTTTTCATGCATTTCACATGTAAGGATTATAGACTAAAGCAAATATGCTCACTCTCATAACGAAATTCAAGTGCATGCAAATTGACCCGTAGGATTGCCCTTCGTGTATATCGCCACTAATATAGAGTTGCTACACTCAAAATAACTAAGGATTTGTAGGTTATCATGAAGTTTAGGGGTAAGGATAGGATAAATGTTTAGCTATAGTGACTAGAACCTCCTTAATGCCTTTTGTGAGCACTTCTTAAACATCCCACTATATTGATGAGCTCACTCCACCTTATCTCTCCTTGTTCATTATTCTCATTTCTTATCAAAAGTACTCCTTATAGCCCTTGGGCTTCACCATTATCCTTATATAAGCAAGAGGTAGCACCTTTCAAGAATTCTTTTTCTTCCAATGCTAGAGGTTTTTCAATTAACCATTTCATTGTTTCATCACAATTTGATGCTACCTTTGTAGCTCAAATATTCTTCCCTTTTTTGAAAACTCCCAAACTTGGGATTTTGCCTTATTTCTCCCTTATCTCTCCCCAAATTTTGAGCTTCAAGCCCCGTTTTTCATTATTTAAACATTAGCATTTAGAGAGGATGGGTGGCAAGAGAGGATTACAAAAGGGTACTAGGCTTGTAGTGTGATTTTCAAAGAAAATGGTCAAAGGCTCAAACACAGGCTAGCAAAGTTAGATGTTCAAGGAGGTCATTTTGGGTGAAGTGACTTATCCAAAAAAAAAAGGCTAAGATTACGTTCTAAGTGAAGCCACATCTAGAATTTCGCCTTCACATTTAGAGAAAGTTTTAGACAATTATACACACACGAGAATTCAGCTAAATACCTCACCACACAAGCCATCGAAAACCAAAGAGTTTACATATTTTCAAAATCACATCAAAGGTATGACTTTAGATAAGCTAGCATGTGAGTCAAAAAGCGAATCAAGGAATGTCCAACTCATGACAAGAGATTGCTCAATTTGGAATTTCAAGTGCCCTTTTTTCTCAAAACTCATTTAAAATTTTTTGTGGTACCTCTTAAAGAAAATGAAAGTAAAGACTCAAAAAGATATTAGACTTGGTATTTTCCTTAAGAAAGTCACCTTTCAATCTATCATAGGGAAATGCCACCCAGTTGGACAACAAAAGAAAAGAAGGAAAATTTTGCTCCTTAGGAAAGAATCATGGTAAAAAAGCCCTTGGATTTTATTGCTATCTACTATGAACAGAGAAGAATTTTTCAAACATGGATCATGAAACATTTGGAAAATTTAAATTGACCCATCAATGGAAACCAAAATTATCAAAACAAGATTATCTTTTTCAAAACAAGCCCGACAAGAGCGCCCATTCAACTAAGAAAAACATTAAAACATCAACATACTAGGAAATTAAGCCTGACATTGGCATAAGAGATTCAAGAAATAAGAAATAACTAACAAAAGAGACAAATCCCACCCCAAACTATGAATTTACATTGTCCTTAATGTATAAATAAAAAAACAAAGATGGGTAAGAACTCCCTGAGTCGGCTACTCTTCAACATCATCCTCAGCTTTCTCATTTTCATCACCCTCTCCTCTCTGCTCAGCTCCATCTTTCTCAATCAAAGACCACAAATAGGTCATCAATTGGTCCTCGGGTTGTCGAGGGTGCAGCCATGGCTTTGTCAATGAATCTTATGTCGGGGTCAGCCATGGGTGCCCTATTTTGGAGCTCTCTCACATCAGCTCAGATAGAGGAGACTGCTCCTTCAACCACGTCCACACGAGAGCATAATTTGCTCAAGCTTTCAAATACATCCTTCATCTCCTTTTTCACCGACCTTTGTATAAGAGCGGGCAATTCCTAAGGCCAACCTTTGGAGTTGGTTTTTATGTGATCTTGTCATCTCCACTAGCTTTTGGATTTCACTCAGTCGAGAGAATGAAGGAGGAGGTGAAGAGCTATTTAGTGGTTCTTCTCCGAAAGTATGCCCCGACATCTCAGGGTTCGGCTTATTGAGGTCGTGAACCATGGAGGGTTGAGCTAGGTCATGAGAGGTGGAGTATTTGGGTACATCCCAACCCTGTAGCCTCTTCCTTTTACTCTTGGGAGCATCAGCGTCCCTCTTCTTCTCTACACCAACCACACCTGTAGCAGAGCTAGGCTTTTCATCTGGAAATAAAGGGACTCTTGCTTTTTGGAAAAGTTGACTTATGAGCACTGGATATGGCATGGAGAGGCCTTGGTGTCTGGCCTTTCTCTTCATTTAGGTGGCCACCACTTCACCAACATTTATTGTCACCCCTGATATGATGCAAGCAATGAGAATGGCCACCTTAAGGTTTACCAATTGATCATTTTTGGAGCATATAAATTTCAGCCACAACTTGGCCTTAAACTTCAGGTCCTGCCTTGCAATTTCACCCCCTATGGTATCCCACACTAGATGACCATTAGCGATGATTCTATCCACCCAACCAAACTAATCCTTTTGGGCTGCCACCCTCACTGCAAACTTAGTCCCAAAGTCGATCTCATCTTTCTAAAAGATAGCATTGATAGCATCAGGAGTGATGTCCACTAGTGCTCCATCATGCCCAGCACATGACGACTCTTTTTCACATCGAGCGCGTCCGCAAGTGTAGGGGTCGTGCAAGTAATATAGTGGCTCTTTTTAAGAACCGGATTGTCGAACCCACAGGGAC
>JACEIK010001003.1:301285-327701 GCA_018107945.1 Datura stramonium | reverse complement strand
GGACAGGCCCAACGTGTCACGGAGCCAACGCGGTGGCCCCGCCTCCGTGACACGGCGCCATCGCGGAGGGGCTCTGCCCCGGCTCCTTCCGCAATGGTTCGACAGGGTTTTTCGTCCGATCTTTTCCCGGGCATTTTTCTAGCACGTATGGCTTTCAAATATGCTTAACCAACGCGCGAATAGGCCATCTAGGTGCCGGGAATCTTACGGGGTGTAACAAAACCATCACAGAATATCCATATATTGACATAGTATACTTAATGATACTATCGCAGTATATTCATATACTACCATGCTACATCATGATACTATCACAGTATATTCATATATTGTCATGGTATCTTATGCGTGAAAAACCTTCAAATTAATAATGAGGCACAACTTGAAATTATTTTGGTCCAATTGAGTATTATGGATAATAAGTATGAAATGGTCCATTTTGATGTAATTAGTTTAATTTTTGATCTATTTTGTGTACTTTTTACAAATTAATATGTACAAAGTAAATTCTATAATCTTTTTGATATAAATATATTTTTAATTATGGAGAATGTCTATTTCTTTTCAGGAAAGTTAGGGTTAGTAACTTTCAGACCAAATTATTTTTTCCTTATAAATAAAGGGACTTTCATTCATTGTAATTCATTCCTCAAGAGAAATAAGAAGTCTTCTCTCTTCTTTCTTTCTATACAATATTATTCTTTTTCTTTATTTATTATTTTATAACACTTTATCAACATGAGTTTATACCTTGAGCACACTTTGAAAAAAATTTGAGGTAAGAAAAAAATTTGAACGATGTAATACTTTGGCAGAGGAATGGTATTTCTTTGGTGATATTGTTTCTCTCAATATTGGCAAAATAAGAATGAAGTGAATATGATTCTTTCTCTATAATATTATTCTTTTCTTTATTTATTATTTTATAACACTTTATCAACATGAGCTTATAATTCTGAGCACAATTTTGAAAAAAAATTTGAGGTAAGAAAAAAATTTGAACGATGTAATACTTTGGCAGAGGAATGGTATTTCTTTGGTGATATTGTTTCTCTCAATATTGAAGAAAATAAGAATGAAGTGAATATGATTCAATGCGATAAAAGAAGATTAATATTATGAAAATATATTTGTTCCAAAAGAATAATATTATGAAATTATATTTATTTTAGAAGAACAACTATTGTGAAAAATATATTTGTTACATAGATAAGTAAGAATGGAAATTTGCAAGAAATATGTGATCACTAGAAGTGATAATATTTTTGTTAGCTTGTTAAAATTATAGATGAAAATATGTTAGAGATATTCTTTATGTTATATCATACATAAATTTGATTCCGGAGTAGAAATATCTTAAAAGAGGTTCTAAGTGATATACCATATCTCATTCCATGAAAGATGAGAACTGCCACAACCCGAGCCGAGATCCCACTCCAGACACGTAACCCAAAACCATGAATGGTTTCAAGCTCCATCCATGGAATGAATATAATAATTATTAAAGAACATGTAGTATCAAGTGAAATTTACATAGAAACATGAATAAGCAGAAAGTCTCGACATATCAATCATATAAAGTCAATACCGACAAAGCCGAAATTCTACATACCGTCCGATAAGCCTCTAATATGTCTTAAGAGTTGATGAGACAACATCCCCAACTAGCTAGCTAAGTGTTAAATACCGAAATAAACATCAAATACTAAGTCAAGGTCCCTCTAAAAATGAGGACTCACCACACAGCCAGTAAACCGGACTAAGTCATGTGAAGCCGACAATCTGGGCAGAATCGTAGTCTAATTGTCCGAACTCGTATCATGAGACGATACAACATAGAGTATGGTCGCAGTTGAAATGTTCTTAGTATGTAAGATAAGCAGAAACATCCCGAGTAAGTATAAATCTGAAATCATGCATATAAATATAAATCATAAGATCATGAGAGTAAGGGCTACATGTTAATATATGAAAACATGTAAAGTCATAAACTGAATCTCATATATCTAAATTGTATGAACCAAAGCTCAAAAATAGAATCATATGGCTTTCCATAACTGAAATCAAGGAGTAAAAACTTACAAATTGATCATTGGGACAAACTTATTGAAAATATAATATCATAAGTCATAAAATTGCATAACTAAAATCATGAGGAACAATGGGAGATCTACAACCGGCGTATCATAATAGAGCTTACATGATGTCCCAACTATCACACTCAAGCGGACAGAGCCATCCAAAACTCCGTCGTGGCTAAGGACGCCCATGATATCGATATCAAGTCCAAGGCCCTCGTAGGTGGAGGAAAGCTCTCTTAAGAGGTCTCCAACTGAATATAAAACCCTATGGAACATAGTTTTGAGACCGGAAAACCTTGAAACCCCAAGCCTACCTTGACACTACTCCCAAAACATGCATAATGCTCCATCATTTTTTCAATGAAGTCAAATATAATCATATGCATAGTTTGAAATCTGAACATGGGAGTCTCACTCCTAAATATATCATAAGTTATAGTGGGAGTCTTGACTTTAAAATATATGATGTTTGATCTTATTTGCCTTGGCTAAATCATGAAAACCTACTTCCCTTGAGCGAGCTTGTCCAAATCTTAAAATTATGCATACATTAAATAGAATTCATTAATCAAAATCAAAGTTTCATACATGGGTAATTAATAGACTTTCATTCATGCTAGATATCTCATCATACTTTGAAATCATAAACAAGTAAAACTTGAGTTTTCATGAATCTTCCATAATTGGGCATAATTTTCTAAAATATGAAATCATGAATTTATAATCAAAATAGGTATAAAATCTGCCTATAGATCTTAACACATATTTTTGAAACATAAATAGAATACACCCATAAATAAATCATAGAGAATTTTATAAAATTGGGTTAAAATCACATAGAATCATCAACTTTGATTCATGATATTGAGGAGAGATATGGGCATGAGAGTGAAATAAAACTCTCATTTGAAGCTCTATATATCTGGGTGAACTGAATCCACACTTGTCTTTGAAAGCCCAGGAGATTTGGAGAGGAAATTGAAAGATTTAAGCTTGATCGTCAAAGGAAAACCTCTAAACTTGCATGCATGGGAGTTGAATGAATTAGAATAGGTTAAACTCCTCAAACTCTCTTTTTAGAATTTAAAATAATATAGTTTAGGATTAGAGCTTAAAATTTACGAAAATACCCTTAATGAGTTCATAGAAAAACTACTCTGCCAAATGTCACAACTCGCACCACGAGTCGTATAATCCTCCTACAACTCGTGGTATCCTCTCGCATCGACAAAGTCCAAAACCTCCAATTCTCTGAATAATCTACCTAACCCTACTATGATCCATAACACCATCCTATGAACCGTACCATCACCCATACAATCAATCACCTGCTAACCCCAAGGACTTACTACAACTTCTGACTACGGTCGTACCCACGTACTATGACTCATAGTGGGGACTCGTGGTCCTGGGAACCAAACTCTCGCTCTCCGGGAACCACTGGTCTTCCTACGATCCATACTACTAACCTACGACTCGTAGGCTGAGTCGTATTAAAGCAATTTTCCAACTTTTCCTGCTGATCACATTTCAAATCTCGAGTCTAGTCTTAGGAACATTCGGGGTATTACAATATCTCTCCTCGGGAACATTCATCCTCAATGTGGGTTAAACATACCTAAAGGCCGGGAAAAGAAACCTAATCCCACATACCGGACATCTCGAAGCTGAAATCCGACGGAGAGACTGACTCTAGATTGATACACATGATTGAACTGAATTCATGAATCATATGTACATGCTAAAAATGAAAGAATCCTCGAGAGACATGAACTTGACATGAATCTCAACAGTATTAGGGAGGAACCGATACCTCAAGATGAAATGAACCGGGAAGGAAAAAATGCGGTATTTAGCCATCATCTCTGCTTAAGCCTCCCAATGAGCTCCCTCAATGAGCTAATTCTTCCATAAGACTTTCACTTAAGCTGCTACTTCTTTGTTCCTTAACTTCCGAACCGACGATCAAGGATCTCAATGGGTACCTCTTCATAGGTACAGATATCCTTTACATCTATGCTCTCCATAAGAAAAAACAAAAGACGGGTCACTAATGCTCCTTTCTTCAATAGTGATGTATGAAAACTAGATGCACTGAGTTGAACTCTGCGCTGCAGCGCCAACTCATAGGCCATCTTGCCAACATGTATCACAATCCTATATAGATCTACATACTCAGACTGCTTCTCTTTCTTCCGAATCCTCATCACCCCGTTCATGGGAGATACCTTCAAGAATACCCAATTTCAACTTCAAACTCAAGTTAATCTGCCTCCAATACTGGGCATATGACTTTTGACGGCTCTGAGTTTTCTTCAAATTTTCCCTTATAAGATGAACTTTCCCCACAGCCTCATGAACTGAATTTGGACCTATGGCCCTATCAATGTAGCTTCACCTATCTCAAACAAGCCAATAGGCAATCTACACCTCCGCTTATAAAGAGCCTCAAACGGAGCCATCTAAATGTTAGAATGGTAACTGTTATTATAAGCAAACCTCGAGCAAGAGGTAAATGATCATCTCAACTACCCATGAAATAATTACACATGCTCTCAACATATCCTTAAGAGTCAATGGTCCGCTCACCTAACCATCCATTTGCAGGTGAAAAGTTGTGCTAAGCTTGACTTGAGTACCAAATCTCTTCTAGAACGGTCTACAAAACTGCAAGGTAACCGAGTACCTCTATCTAACATGATGGACAAAAGAACCCATGCAAATGTAATCCAATCCTTGAATATATAATCTAGCATAGTCCTCAACCAAATCTGTAGTTTTGACCAAGAGAATGAGCTTCTTTAGTCAACCTATCTACCACCACCCATATAGAGTCATAGTGTCGACGAGTGCGAGGTAACCTTGTCATAAGGTCCATACTGATTTCTTCCCACTTCTAAGTATGGATACAAATGTCCTGTAGCATACCTCCATGCCTCCGATGCTCCACTTCACTTATTGATAGCTCCTGACACTTAGCCATAAACTCGTTATGTCCTTTGTGACACCTCCACCAATAGACTTCCCATAGGTCACGGTACATCTTGGTGTCAACTGGGTGGATTGAATACCAATAACCACGAGCCTCATAAATATCCACTTCCTCAAGTCATCGCAACACCCGAAACACATAAAAGACCCTAATATCTAAGTACACCATCTCCCTCGGGGAGAAGACCTCCACCTTCTTATTCCAAACCACTTCCTGTACTTTACCAAGATAGATCCTCATCTTACCAAGACTTGACTATAATCACCAAAGAAGATTCTGAACCATTCTGAATAATGACACCACCATCTCGCTGAGTCCACAAAGGCTTAACCCCAAATGAGCAAGCCTATGGCCATCATTTGCCAACTCCTTCCTCCCATCCTCAACATAAGACACACTCTCCATGGACAACCTACTAAGGGCATTCGCCATATTGGCCTTTCCAGATAGTGTATAGGACACTCATATCATAATCCTTGAGAAGCTCCAACCACCTCTTTGTCACTACAAATTGTGTCCTTTGAGTGAACACATACCTAAGGCTCTTGTGGTCCGTGAACACATTCACATGCACCCTATACAAGTAGTGTCTCCAAACCATCAAGTCAAACAATTGTAAGTGTTTCCAACTCTAGGTCAAGGCCGGATAATTCTCCTTATGAGTCTTGAGTCGTCTAGAGGCATACGCAATGACCATACCATTTTGCATCAATCGCATCAACCAAGACCAACCCTAGAGGCATCACAATACACAATGAATCCATCTCGTGTCACCTGGTAGGGTCAATACTGGGGCTGAAGTGAATTGAGTCTTGCCCTCAAAACTCTCCTCATAGGCATCTCGATCACAAATTTGACTTTCTTCTAGGTCAACTTTGTCAATGGTGCTGTAATAGATGAAAATCATTCAACAACCCTCCTGTAATAGCAAGCTAAACCTAAGAAATTCTTGATATCCCTAGGATTAACTAGTCTAGGCCAATTATTTACCAATTCTATCTTTTCAAAAGAGTCCACCTACACACATTCACTAGACACCAAATTGCCTAAAATTGCAACTGAGTTTAACCAAAACTCACACTTGCCGAATTTCACAAACAATCGAGATTCCATGAGAGTCTATAACACAATCCTCAAATGAGCAAAAGATGCTCCTCCCGTTCCGATATATGATAATATCATCTATGATGACAATCATGAACATATCCAAATATGGCTTGAACACCCTATTCATCAAATCCATAAAAGATGCAGAAGAATTTGTTAGTCCAAAAATACATAATAACAAACTCATAATGACCATACCGTGCTTTCACAAAGCTATTTTTGGGATGTCACTCTCTCTAACTCTAAGCTGGTGGTATCCTAAACCGAGGTCCGTCTTGAGAAGCACTTAGCACCCTGGGTTGGTCAAACAAGTCATCAATCTCCGGGAGGGGATACTTGTTCTTGTAGTGACCTCTTGCTCAACCGCCGATGATCAATGCACATTCTAAAAGAACTATTCTTCTTCCGAACAAAGAGAACTAGCACACCCCACAGAGATTTACTAGGCCTAATGAAATCCTTATCTAGAAGATCCTTCAACTTTCTTTTCAAGTCCTTCAAATTTAGCTAGAGTCATTCTATAGGGAGGAATAGATAGGTTGGGCGTGCGGGAAAGAAGGTCAATACAGAGTCAATCTCCCACCCGGTAGGGACTCCTAGTAGATCATCTGGGAAAACCTCCAGATACACACATACAACAGGGACAGACTGAAAAGTCAGGTCTCATGTAGCATCCTTAACTCGAACTTGATTGAACACGTAACCCTTGAAAATCATCTTTCTAGCCTTAAGGTAGAAAACGAAGTGACTTATTGCATAACTGAACTACCTTTCATAATAGGATTGGTTCACCCGAAAATCGAAACTCTACCGTATAGGTTCCAATATTTACTGAGGCATAATATGCATGAAAGCAATCAATACCAAAGATAAAATCAAAATAAGTCATGTCTAACTCTACTAGATCGCTTGAGGTGACTTTCTAAAGGACTCGTGATAGGGAAATTTCCTCGTATACTGCCGAGCTATAACTGAGTCACCGACTGAGTAGAGACTAGCAAGGGTTCTCAAGGATTTCAAGACTCCACTCAAAAACTAATGGCAACATAAGGCCTCACAAAATATGCGTAGCACTTAGATATAAATAATGCACATATCAAGATGAAATACGGTAACATACCAGTGAACATATCTGAGAGACCTCCCCGCTCCCGAAGAGATGAGAGAGCATAAAATTTGTTCTGACAAGTGGGACTTCACATGCACTAGTGGATGCACCCTGGAGCCGAGCTTACTAGGGGAGCCGGGAGCAACTAGTGGTCGGGTCACGACATCTACCATGGCCCCTTTGCCTCGTTGAAGGAAATCTCTGAGTTTGTATCCAGGCTTCCCTGTACCCGCAACATGCAAATAAACCTACTAAGCACTCTCTTCGATGTGCCTCCTACCATGCCTCCATAAACTCAAAATATCTGGGTTTCATCACATGCTCCCTAACCTTGGAGCTTGATGTCCTTCCTCTAATCACCTAGATCTAGATGTCACACTGGCTGATGATGGTATTGGGGCTGATGGTCTCTGGTTGGACCGCCGACGATGCTCGCCATCGGACTTCTAAACAAGAAAAACTTAAAGTTGCATTATCCTGCCCTCTTAGCCTCTCTCCTTTTCCTTTATCTAATCCGCCTATCTCGGCTAGGCATATAACAATCAAGAGAAATCTAGACCACTGTTTAGCATTGAGTCCTACACTCCTTGACCAGCGAATCTTACACTCCATACACAACCATTCATATGAGCTTCGATCTCTGCAACCAACTCGGTGCATACTTCTGGACAGCTAGATGAACTCCAAGGCATACTCTGGACAACGCGTTGGTTTTGCCTCAAGATGATGAACTCCACCGCTTTTGCCTCTCAACTCCCTAAGGAAGAATCTGCCCAAAAAGGTCATAACTCATCACAACTCACGCAATGGCACCCACCGCCTCACCGTCCTTCCACCTACCGTAACCAAACGCTGAAGTGACCCCCTTCACTAGTAGGAGGATAAATTCCACACTCTCTTCCTGTCACTCATAATTAGGGTGATCTTCCGTATCTCCTCAAGATACTCATGTGGACCTTGTCAGCCTTAAACCCAAGGAACTCAAGCAGATTCATCCCGAGAAAATCCCAAACTCTGCCAACGTTGTGCTCCCATTTTAAGGACATGGGCCACCGCCATTGGTTGATCTGAGCTAGCCAAAGCCTGTGACAACACCTAAAAATAATGTCTCAAACTGTCAAGTGAGAGACTTGCTTGGGCAAAGGACATATTGGTGCTGGCGGGGCTTGTTGGTGCCCATCTCCATTTCCATCTTCATGGCCATTTCCACTTCCATTTCTAACATTTACTTCCTGAAGGTGGAAGGCATGATTCTTGAATCGCGTATAGAATGAGTTAGAAGGATAGGGACATACTTCATGACATAGATCATGAAAGAAGGGAAACTTCCTAAAAACGTCTTGTAGCTCTCTCCCGCATAAGTGTGGCGCGCTTCACACTCATAGAAAAGACTCTACTCAATGTAGCTTTCGGACACCCTATGATACTCTAAACCTTTTGCTCTAATACCATGTTTGTCATGACCCGAGCTGAGATCCTAAACAGAAACACGAAACCTATAACCATGAATTGCTCCAAGTTGACACATAGCATGAACATAATACCTAAAGAACATATATGAAGCAAAATATGATAACTGAAAGATGAATAAGAGGAAGTGTGAATACATATCAACTATATAGAGTCAAACTCGATAAAGCTGAAATTCTACATAATGTATCTAATAAGCCTCTAAAATGTCTGAAGAGATGATGGGACAAGATCTCCAAACAGCTCACTAATGTCCGAAACTGAAATAAGAACATCAAATACTAAGATGAAGGTCCCCGAAAATGAGGACTCACCGCACGGAACCTGACTAAGCTGCAGAAACTAGCTAACAGTGGAACCGTCCGATTGTCTTAACCTCGCATCATGAGACAATACAACATAGAGTATACGGCCGCACTTGGAATGTACCGAGTATGCAATGTAAGTAAAACATGCCGAGCAAGTTTAAACCGAAATCATGCATATAAACATAAATCGTAAGATCATGAGAGAAAGGGCTTGATGCTAATATTTGAAAACATGTATAGTCATAAACCGAATCTCATATTTGAATTGAATGGCCCAAAGTTGAAAATAGAATCATATGGCTTACCCTAACCGACATCATACTAAAAGCTTACAAATTGATCATTGGGTCAAACTCCGATGAAATAAACATAATATCATAAGTCAAGCAAACATACATAACTAAAATCACGAGGAACAACGGAGACTATTACACATACCATTACAATAGAGCTTTACGTGTGATGCCCAACAATAACACTCATGTGGGCGGTGTTACACCCCGTAAGTTCCTATTATTTAACCGATGCGTCTGTACGTATGTCGAGAGTTTTATATGATGCATATGAAGAAAGGCTCGTTGCACGAACGGACAAGCATGAAGTCGAGCAAGCAAGAGAATGCTGTGAGGCTGAGGCACATTAGAGTCGCGCCAGGCCGGCCAAACCGATGCCTTGAGAAGCGTCGCACCTGGATTATTAAGTACTACGGGTGGCACGCCCCCACCTAGCCCACTACCTCCTATATATATAACTTTTAAGTGTGAATTCATTTCATTTCAACATTCCCCCAAAAAGTAGACCCTTAGCCAAGTGACGCTCTTTCTCAATTTTTCATCTATTTGTCTTCAAATTACAATCACAAACCTCCATCCAAATGCAAATTGATCTCGGATAATGAGTTCTAGCCCTACAAGAAGCATCTATGCGGAGTTACTTTTGAATATTCACTCGGTATACTAGAACCCTATCGTAAAGATTTTCTAATTACTCCAAATTGAGTTCTAAGTGGCAGGATAGCTAAGCATCTTTACCTTCTAAACTCTTGAGAAATTGTGAGTTTTTCACCGAATTAAACAAAATTGAATTTATAGTTACTTATTGAAAGATATTGCTATTTGCCGATTCCCACTTGTTACACCCCATAAATTCTCGTCATATAGATGGCCTATTCGCATGTTGGTTAAGAGTTTTAGAATGCCATACATGCTAGGAAAGGCCCGGGGAAGACCGGGCGAACATTGCATCGAACCACCGCGGAGAAGCTGGGCGCGTAACTCCTCCGCGATGGTAGCGTGCCACTTGAGGGAGGGCTCCACGCATGGCGGCGCAGCCACGGCGCCCCCGGTCTGTGCCCATGTATATAAACCCCTCACTTCGGTTTTTATTTCATTTAACTTAAAAATTTCCATAAAACAAACCAGAAATAGAGGGTACGAGAGGGTTAGTGAGATTTCCTTCCGTTTATGCTGTCAAACGCGGTTCAAACTCAAATTAATTCTAGATAATGGAGTATAAAGCTGCAGAGAGCATTCCTACGGAGTTTGTTTTGTGAAATTTGGCCGGTGAATCATCGTCCTACCGAGCTAAGGTAAGTGGAATTGCTACAAATTAGTGTCAATATACTCCTATCCCTAAAGTGAGTATTTCTCCCTTCTGGACTTCCGAGAAATAGCGAGTTTTCGGCCGTTTACTAAGTCAAAGTTTTTGGCTATATATATATTAAAAGTGTTATCCTCTTCTAGAATATTAATGTATTTATTCCTAATTTATATATATATGGATACCGTTGGAAGAAATAGCTGAATATTGTCGAGTTACGCCGCTAGCCGTGGCTTCCACAACCGACGTATGAAAAGCTAGTTTCTTCGGCATTAGTAGTTCCTAAGATAGTAAAATAATAGTTCAAGTGCCAGTAGAATGTTTCAGAAACCGCATATTATGTTTAGTATGTATTTTAGTATGATACTAGAAACATCATGTCATGTGTAGCGTGAAACTTACTAGCACGATGCAAATTCTAGTGGTAGTGACAAAACAAAGACATCATGCCAAGTATGTGATTTAGTAAAGTATGTTAGGATATTATCGTGTTCAATCGAAACTTAGTAAAGCAATATAAGTTCCTTGTAAGGTATTTAAATAGAATGGTAGCTCAAAATGAAGTTTAGAAAGCATGTTAGAAATAGTAAATCATGTTACTATGAAACCTCGCTTATACAACATGATTCCCAACAGAAAAACTATATCTTGTTCAGCATTAGACTCAGCACAGTATGATAGAAGAATGTATATATACCATTATCAGCTTTTATGTATTAAGTGACATACATATTGCTATCATTAGTTTTAGCATGTAGTATATACATACACATTATGTTCACTAGTTCTAGCATGTGGTATAATGCTAGCTAGTATTACTAGTTAAGACCACTGTATTGTTTTGAGGTTGAATTACCTAGCATTCATGACCGCCCTGTGGTTAATAGCTATATCGACTCTGGTCTGTCAGAGGAGAGGATACGTTGCTCTACGGAGGTATGCCGTCCCCGGGTGATGAAAATGGGATGCCTAGCTTTCCTTATTTTGCCTTGGTCGGCTTTTATACACTCCCCTGGCCGAGCGGGTACGCCCGAGGTGTTGATCCGTGGAGTCCTCCTGACTGCACAGCTATAGTCGTGGGATCACCGAGCCCAAGTGCATACCCAGGGATCGACAGATGCTTATATTATGAGACGGACAACCGGGGTAGGGGTATAGATTGTGTGTTAAGCACCTCCCAGCTTATGGGGTTGGGTAAGGTTTGTGTGTGCTATGCTATGTTATGTTATTTTATTCCATGTTATGCTGTATACAAGATCAACGCAGAGCGATACATTTCCCTAGTATGACTCCCACTCCTTCCAAAGATAGTTTAAAACAATCTTAGATTCATATTTTCATTCGCTCAGTCTATTTCTTTCATTTCGGGCCCATCAGCTTGTGTATTGTTGTTTTTCGTATATTTTTCAAGAAGAAAGACATACTCGCACTCCGCTGCACCGACGCCATCTCTGGCGCCGCATTACTTTCCCGCAGGCATCAGAGACTCCAGGGAGCCGATACCGTGATTCCAGCCATCTCACGCAGTCACGCCCAAGCTATCCTAGAGCTAGATAGCTAGAGGTTTAACCCTTTTCTTTTGTTGGACAAAGATGGGTAGGCCTGGGCCCCGTCCCCACCATATTATCGTATTCTAGAATTGCGTATTTGTGCATTCCTATGGTTATTTATACCGGCCGTGTGAGGCCGTGCGTACGCTTTAGCTTGTTATGATGGCCGTAGGGGCCTTACTCGCTTGGTAGTGGTGACCTTGTCGGTCACGTAGCCGTTTAGCACCTCGATTTTTGGATTTAGAGATAACTAGAAAACATGGTGGCCTTGTCGGCCCGCATAGGTTCCTTCATACTATTGTTGTTCTTGTTAGCTGTTGTTTGTTTACAGGGGCTATAGGCCCATCGGCCGGAGGCTGTATTTACAGCCGCTATAGCCCGGCCGTTTTCTGAATCTAGAGTTAGAGCGCCCGTGCACCATGCTGCTTAGGGCCGATAAATAGTAGTTCAGTCCCATAGAGTACTGAGGTGCTGCCTGAACCTCAAGGCACGTGACAATCCTGGGTATCGTGAGCAGGTCGTATCCCAGGGATTCAGTAAAACCGTGCTAAGTAGAGTCTTGGCCTATGGACGGTTGTTCACCACATACTATGGGTAGGAGGTCAGTAAGGCATGATAGGATGATTTCTTTTTATTCTTACTCAAATAGGCCGTAGAGCGATATAGTATAGGTTGAGTCCCTAGAGTTTGCTTCTATATTCTTGGTTACGTATAAATGTCGATCACGACATCCTAATACAAAATGGAGCTTGGATATTGTGCTGTGGGAAGGCACAAACAGGATGCCTCACCCTCGTTTAGAAACAACATCGTAGGGCACACAGCAGGCATCGTCCCAACCTTTCTCAGCAGTCTCCACCACATCAAGAGCCATTTGGGGTGACACCACCTCCAAAAGATCCCTATACCGATACCCTCCCCTACTGTGAGGTCAGAGGCAAGTAGGGGTCATGTTGGCAATGTATGATGGCTACTCAAATACAACTAATTCCATCTACACAGTAAGAGTCGTCAGAGGGCTCCGTAGTTCCGAGGGTCCGAGAGTTCTTGGCTCAATCCCGCAGTTTACAGGTACAGACCGGACAGAGGACCCTCAGGGATTTTCTAGATCAGATGCAGAGAATTTTCAGGTTATGCACGCCACACCTACGCGAATCTGGCTGAGTTGGCGATTTCGTTACGGACATCGTCGTGCCAGGTATGAAAGCCGAGGTCCCGAGGAGCGATGTTTCCTCCGACCTGGTCCAGCTTCTAGGAGCTTTCTGGATTACTATTTTCCACGGGAGATTCGATAGACTGGTGGACCGGCTTTACATTTGTAGAGTAGGGGCCTGCGAGTGTTCGAGAATACGCCTGCGCTTGATTCTTTGGCCCGGTATGCACTGTCTATGCTGATAATGCCATGGCATCCAGAGTAATAACGTTTCATAATGGGGTTTAATCTAGAATATGTTGAGACTTGTATTACGGCTACACTGCGAGTGGACATGGATATTGCCCGAGTTCAAGCATTTGCCTGCATTATCAGGGCATCAAAAAGCAAAATGGGTATCAGATCGGGAGGACCAATCGTGAACAACGTCGTAGGGATAGGCTAGTTGAGTTACAAAGAAAGGTCTGGGGAGGACTAGGGCCACGATTGTTAGATAGGTCGCCCTGACCCCCGCCTCCACCACACCGGGCAGAGGGGCATATTTAGTCACAGGATAGTTAGAGACCTAAGAGAGGCTCAGACTCCAGACTACTCATTACAGAGGAGGGCAGCGCAGAGTAGGTATACCCTACCACTTTGCCCTATATGCAGTCGATGCCATTCTGGAGAATGCAGGTATGGCTCCACCGAATGTTATATTTGTGGCCAAGAGGGACATATGATGAGAGATTGTCTAGTCGAGGACAGAGGACCGGGATGGATAGGACAGGGCATCCGCAGGCATGAGCTTTCAGCATCCTCGGCCAGGCGCAGGCCCTTAGTTTCAGCAGGCAGGGGTCGGGGCAGATCAGTGGCCTCCAAAGGTAGGTAAAGGGTCCAAGTCAAACATATGCCTTACCAGGAGGCATGATTCGAAGTGTCACTCGATGCTGTGACAGATAATGACTATCTCGTCATACCCCGTTTATCTATTGATTGATCTAGGATCTACTTTGTCCTACATTACTCCATTTGTGGCTCGAAGGTTTAGTGTTGCACCGTAGTTGCTTCAACAACCATTTCGCATCCACCCCGTCTATGACTCCATTATAGCTAGGAAGCGGTCTATCGAAGGTGTATAGTAGAGGTTGCCGATCGCCGACAACAAGAGACTCCGGTAGAATTAGAAATGGTCGATTTCGATGCCATTATGGGTATGGATTGGTTGTCGTCTTGCAAATGTGTAGAATGCTGGACTAAGACAAATTCGATTCAAATTTTGTGGGAGGCAAGATGAGAGTGGAAGGGCAGCATAATTACGCCAAAAGGTAGGTTTATTTCCTATCTTCGTGCAAGGAAGTTGATATAGCTAAGGGGGTGCATTTACCACCACAGAGTTCAGATGCCTGGGTAGAGCCTCCGATCTCCACCGTTCTAGTGGTGAATGAAATCCCCGACGTATTTCCAAATGAGCTACCTCGTATTCCTCCGTAAAGGGAAATAGATTTTGCAATTGATTTATTACTAAGAACTCAACCCATACCAATTCCTCCGTATCGTATGGCTCCTGCTGAACTCAGAGAGTTAAAGGAGCAGCTAAAAAACCTATTAGATAAGGGCTTTATCGTGCCAAGCACTTCACCTTGGGGTGCGCCATTCTATTTGTGAGAAAGCAAGGGATGGTTCGCTCCGCATGTGTATAGATTAATGGCAGCTTAATAAGGTTACAGTTAAGAATAGTATTCGTTTCCTAGAATAGATGATTTGTTTGACAGTAACAGGGGCAAGATATTTCTCCAAGATTGACATACGGTCCGTATAATTAATGTGTTCGAGTTCGTGAAAGAGACATTCCTGCAAGACAGCTTTCAAGACTGTGATAAGGCCATTTTGAGTTCCTAGTCATGTCCTTTGGGCTGACGAATGCCCCAACAGTATTTATGGACCTGATGAACAATATCTTCAGACCATAGCTGGACCTGTTTGTGATAGTGTTTATCGATGATATTCCTCGTGTATTTTCGTTCAGAGGCATCACTGTGCTCATTTACTTGATGCTCCCGACATCGAGAGACTGTCGGGCTTGTATGCCAAGTTCTCCAAAGACTTTGGATGAACTCAGTAGCTTTCTTGGGGCACATTGTGTCGGGATGCCAGCATGTACGTGGATACGCGTGTACAGGCAAAGAAAACATGGCCTTACCTACCACACTCCGACTAAAGTCCGCGTATTCCGGGGACTAGCGGGGTACTATAGAAGATTTGTTACGATTCTCCACTATAGCGGCACCTCTGATCAAACTAACACGTAAAGCGCAAAGTTTCGAAGTGGACTGAGGCATGTGAGCATAGTTTCCAAGAATTGAAAGGCACAAGAGGGTTCTGCAATTATTCTGATGCTTCAGGTATTGGGTTGGGATGTGTGCTGATGCAGCACGGTAAAGTGACTGCCTATGCTTCCAGACAAACTCGAGGAAACACGAAAAGAATTATCCTGCAAAATACGGGCACCTTATTGCAAGTATTGTGTTTCAAAGATATGGACATTGTTCACACATTCATGTGGATATTTTCACCGACCAGAAGATGTTCGCATTATATCTTCACTCAGAGAGAGTTGAACTTACTGCAATGGCCGCCGGTTGGAATTGTTGAAAGATTGCGATGTGTAAATATTCGTATCATCAGGAAAGGCCAACGCACCAGCGCATGCCCTCGCCTGCAAATCTAGGGAGTTTGGTATACTTGCAGCCCGGCAGCTGGAGTTGGCAAGTAGAATGACTGTGCATATTTATATGCCCAAGTAATACTCAAATACATCGTTTTGCCTCGTTTATCCAATGTTTGTAATATTCTCATGTAAATTGTATGTATGTGAATTTATACTAACCAACATGATTAGCATTGTTTGCAGGAAAACATACTTTTATGGAGCTAAGATGCATGTTGGGAGGAATCTGAGATGGACTCGGGAGCGAGCAAGGAAGTGCCAAGAGAGAAGCAAGAAATAAAGAGGTTCGCGATGGAGTCATGACACGCGGCCATCGCGGATGCATTCTGTCCGGGAGATATAATTTCAAGAATTTCCAGAGAGGGTTCACTCATCGTGCCGTGGCACGCTGGAACACTGATCTGACATTCCCAGCTGAAGGTGCGCGTTGCACCGTGGCACGCCGGGCATGCCTGCATGCCGTGCCACGTTGGGACACACGGAGGGCTAAATTCCAGAGAGCCTCCGCATTTGCACCGTGTCATGGAGGCAGTGCTCTGCGATGCACTCCGTGACACGTTGCTTGTTATTCCGGGAAAATTCTCACGCATAAATAGAACACTTAGGTTCATTTTTAATGAGTTCTGACTTCTGGTGGAGCAAGAACGTGGGTTACAGGCAGTTGAGAGGACGAAAATTCTTAGGGTTGTCTCTATCCCTTTCTTCTTTCTTTCAATTGTTTTGTATGATTTACACTCATTTAACGATGTTTAATCCACAAATGAGTGGCTAATTCCACTTTGCCGAGGTTAGGAACCGTTGTATTGAAATGTAATTGCTGATTATCTGGTTTTTCTCCATCTTCTTTCATGGTTGTTCTATTACTCTGTTCTTACTGCATTGATATCTGGCCAATATTAATGTAAATCCAAAAAGTCCTGTCACCCGAGATACCTAAATTGGAAAGTTGTGAATTAATAGATAATGATCTTTACTTAGTTTGGGAAAATTGAGAATTGATTTACCTTCAGGATAGAAATATATCTGAAAGTCGTATTAGTCATGTGTGGAATCGGTTTTGTATGGCTTTAACATGAATTTCTTTCTTATCACATAAATGTAGGTGGAAGGATTCAAGATTCTGGTTGGGTTAAATACGTAGAGTTTTAACTACAGTATAAGTTCTGAATAGCAACCTTAGAAAAGATAAACCATGTATGTCGATAATTAATTTCTTTACATGTTCATTTAGCCTCAACATGCTCACATTCATAGTCTGTGACTCACTTGTATAATTAACTTAGCTGTGTATAAAAATTGATCACATAATACAAAAACTTTTTTGTACACTGTTGTCCGCATTTCTAGAGTTACAAATAAATTGACACTCGAGGTGAATTTGCCCCGTAGTCCGCCTCCCCGGTGGGATCGATACCTGGCTTACTTGAGCTAATTTACTACTTGTTCGACCACGTGCACTTGCGTGTAGTCAGCTAGACAATGAACAAGTTTTTGGTGCCGCTGTTTGACCGGCAATTGCGAAATTATAATTTTTCTTAAAGTGTTAATATATTTCCTTTATTTAAGTGTTGACAGCTTTTGTCTTAGCCTCGTATTTTGGCAGATAACATTCGTTGAACACTCGGCAAGAGACAAAGAGCCGGGTGGATCCATCCTCGGGAGCCGGAAAGACAATTCCATCGTCAACCCGGAGAGAAGCTCTAGAAAGAAAACCGCAGCTCGTCGTACAAACAATCTTGGAGCAACCACAAGTAATCCACTCACTTGTGCGGCAAAGGTTAGTGCCCGAGGAAATGGCAAATGAGGCCGGCTCGCGATGTGGCAATCCCACATGCTAGCAATGCACGTCTAGCATTCTGCAAAACCGTGAGCCGTGAGGGAGGTTCGAGCTTAAACAGTAACATGGTGCAGCTTGCTACAATAATAAGCGGGAGCAGTCACGTGTCTCCTCACGAGGATGCATACAATAACATCTTCAAAATTTTTGTGATTAGTGACACTACACCCACCGGAGTGTCAACAGATTATGTCAGGCTTACACTATTCCCATTTTCACTTTTGGGAGTAGAAGCCAAAAAGGTGGCCGAAAGCCTAAGCCACCGAACTCTATAACCATAAGGGATGATCTTGCAAAAGAAGTTCTTGATCCGGTTCTTCCTGCAAACAGCAAGACTTATAATTCAAATTCTAAGTTTCAAACAAAGAGAAGGGGAGAATCTGTATCAAGCTTGGGAAAGATTTAAATCGCTGCTAAGGGATTGTCCTCTCATCAACAATTAATCCAATAATGTGCTAGTGCACACTTTTATCGAGGGTTTGGAACCCCACACAAAAATCTTGCCGGACCTGTACCGGGGACAAGCATTAGAAAAGACTTGCGAGGAGACGAGATAATTTGCTAAATCGTATTTCGCAGGGAAACCGAGGAATGCGGACTCTTCAAGGGAGGAGCAAGGAAAGTAAATGGAGTCTTGAAGTGGATGTAAGCCATGTGCCTATCGCCGCACGCATAGCTGCCTTGCGTAATCAACTCAACACCCACTTCGGCAACATGAGCTGAGTCACCTCAAGTCTGTTGGGAAAGCGCCAGATTTTCCAGTGAAGGTGCTGAAAGACCGAACACCTCGCTGAGTGCTGGAAAAATCCACCGCAAATCATCAAATACAATATAGAAACAACAATGCCCCTCCTCCACCACCATCTCCAACGTTGAGGAGATGTTCAAGACGATGATAGCTAACCAAGCCAGCAATTGGCTGTGCCGACTATGCTAAATTGGCAGCCGAGGTCAAGAATAACTGCCAGCTACCAAGGTCGGAGTATCAGCTTGGGCATTGTCGAGCCCAAAACACCAAAGTAGGAGAGACTTCCCCAAAATGCATCACGTACCCCAACCCTGCAAGGTGTGAATGCAAAGGACCACAAGGAGTGGTTTGCGCCTTAAGGAGGTGGAACGAAAGACCACCTCAACAATGTGGGAGCAGCAGAAACTTATAGGAGCAAATGATGAGAGGGGGAAGAACAAGGATGCCGAATCCGTAAATACTCTGTACCCCCGTTCCTCAACGATTAAAGAAACACAAGGAGGAGGCGTGTTTCAAAAAGTTCATGGAGGTGCTTAAATGTGTAATAATAATAACTTACCTCTTGTTGATGTTTTGCAGGAGGCCTAAGTACGCAAAGTATAAAGGCCATCGTGGCTAACAAAAGCAGGCTTACCGAGTATGCCACGGTGGCTCTACGAGGAGTGCACTTCCCTGACACAGAACTGACACCACAAAGCTCAAAGACTCGAGCTACAATTCAATTAACACCGGGCAGAGTATCCGAGCTCGGATTATGTGATTTGGGAGCGATCATTAACTTGATGCCGAATTTATTCAAGAAGTTAGCTAGGGAGTCCTTGATCACCAGTTGATCTTGCAGCTCGCAGATCATTCCTTGGCAAGACCAGACGGGATTGTGTGAGGACGGCCGTGCAAGTCGGCCCTCATCTTCCCCAGATTTTAATATCTTGGACTTTGAGCCAGACGCTTAAGCCCATTTATTTTGGGACGTCCTTCTTACACGGAAAGCGTCGCCGATAGATGAAGCCGGCAGGCACCTCACGGCGAGCACACGACAAGGAGGTACTCACGGTACAAGGCCACCAAGCTCCCGGCCATGTACGAGGAACTTCCCTAGCATCAACGTGTTTGAGCAAGCTGATGCTGCTCAGGTGGCGCTGAGTCTCCGTGAGTTGGTGGGATGACCCCCACAAAGGGTCAGCTTGACACGGGTGAGGACGGGTTCGAGAGAAAAACGTCCGTCACCCTAGGGGTGGAATGATATGACGCCGAGCCGCCACGGTAAACTGCTGCACGGGAGGCAACCCGTGAATTTTTTGTGTGTATGATTGTACAAGAGAAAAAAAGAAAAAAAGAAAAAATAAAAATATTAAAAAAATCAAAAATAAAATATTTTATTTTAAGTTATAATTATTATTTAAAAGAATAAAAATTTACCATTTAATATATACCAATTTCTTGTTGTAAGATAAATTTCAGGTTGATCGGAGGGCAAACATGTATGACCGCAAAGGAGAAAAACGAGGTAAGAAAAAATTGAAAAGGCAAACAAAGGAGCTCAAGGCGATGTCTCCGTGTCACGGAGGTGATGTCTGCTAAGCATTCTCCGTGACACGTTGAAGGCAACCGGGAATTTACAAATTCCGTAATGCTCAAGTGATGGTTCCGTGTCACGGAGGAGGGTTCTCCGCGCTACCCTCCGTGACATGGAAGTGTTATCGCGGCCGGGTCACACGGCCACCGGTAACCCGCGCGAAATTCTCACTCTTAACCCCGATTTCCTCATTTTCTCTCATTTTTCATCCTCCGGCCGGCCCTCCCAAAATTCCCTCTCCTCAACGTGTCACGGACCTAGGTGCATAATTTCATCAAGTTTTCTTCCGTTCTTCAATTTAAAGGTATGTTCATCAACTCAAACTCAATTTTAGTTGAATTTGTTTCAATTTGGAGCATGAGGGGTATGAGGTAAAACTTTACCCTAGGTAGAAATTCGAACTTAAATTCATTCAAGCCATTGTTAATTTATGTTCGTAATATCATTGTGATTGTATGAAACCGATAAAAACATGTGCTTGATCGAATGTGTGAAAATTGTAGCTAGGGTTTGAATTGAACATGAAAATGGGAAAGCTTGTTGAATTGTGACTTCTTGTGGTTTTGTATATGTTGGGTGAGATGAGTTGGTTGTATTATCTATGTAATATGCGAAAAGACCGACGGATTTTTGGGGAGTGGAATTGTAGCATACAAGAAACGGGTAGATGTCATAGGTTTGTATAGTTAAATAGTTGTTGTTTTTCTTTTTCATCGCTAAGCAATGTTATGTACAAAATTGTGAGCATGATTGTAATATTGTGGTGTTGTACGAAGTCTCAGTAGTACAAATGAATTTACACCGACTCTCTGATTGCACAAGGCAATATTGTTGTGTTTTTTGTTGTTTAGTTTTTATTGTTTTTGTAAATTAGAAATAAATATGTTCTCGCCGTAATGCCGAAATTGTGGTCAAGACTAGTGTGCGGTGGCCTAGCCTAACCCAACCTTAGTCGAAGCCAATTCTCTTTTAATTTAACTGAATTGGGACTGTCTGCTTTATTTGACAGGAACAATGGCAAGCAAAAGTGTGACAAAAGGTAAGTGCGCATCTACATCGGGCGCCGGGAAGGAAAAGACTCGCATCGGAACGGCAGCCCAAAGCAAAGACCACGGTTCAATGTGGGCTGCCAGCCACACACATGGAACCCGATGGATGACAGAGGAAGGGAAGAAATGGTCGCAAACACAAGGAGAACAAGTATTCCCTGAGGAGCATATTTAGGGACCCATTGGCACAGAGTTCCTCAAGATAGTACAATCGGGATTGACACTGGCCGCGCTTCATTTTTGACGCTCCAAGGAGTAACTAAAGACTGATTCGGGAGTTCTATCAAATTGGAACCCGACGCAATATTACCATCAAAATATGCCGATTGTCACCCTTGAGTCACCACCTAAATGCCATACCGGGGGCACCGACGCCCATGTACTCCTAAGCACCAATATCACTCCACCATGATGCAACATCGATGCACGCGGTGGAGCTCCGGTCAACGGCACGCTGGAGCAGTGTGCTAAGGAGAGGGGCTACCATCGATACGTCTCTACTCACGATGAATGTAGCCGATCCGTCGAAGATAGTGTGTTCCTTTTTGATTCCGGGGGTGCACATTGGCGATGTCACCCGGACGCATATGCTTCCGGTGTATGCCCCGAAGGAAAGGGCTGAGATAAATGTCGGGGCGGGATCATATCCGCCATGAACAGAGCCCGCTTGCATCAAGGGCACAGTACGGGTTTGGAAGGTCACGACCACGTTCCCGTAGGGCCTCGGATGTGGAGGAAGAGGCCCTGGACTATATCCCGCAGATGGAGAGGCGTGCCATAGACGTCACAAAGACCAAGGCACCTGACACCACTCACGGCCAATTTACACTAGCCGAGCGATGGCTGCTCGGATGATCGTACATGGCCCGCATGTTCTGGATTTGCATGTCTACCGCGCATAAAGTGAGACTCCAAGAATGGAGGATGAGCTGTGGCAACTCGACCTAGATTACCCTTTCGGCGAAAATGCCAGGGCTCTATGTCGTGTGGGCCCAGCTTTGTGGAGCCCGTGGATGATGATGTCCCCACTGATGAGGAGACACGTCGCGAGGATTCCATGTTGAGTCGAGAAGGACGACGGGGAGATTCGGACATGGGAGACGAGGCAGCAAGACTGATGAAGAAATGGAATACTTTGACTGATCAGGAGTTTCACCACCCACTTTTTGTGTTTTGTTGAATGTGCCAACACTGTGGCCAAAGGTTCGGGTTTTACAGTAAAGGAGTAGTTAGGTGCCGGTTTTCATCTTGATTTGTATGTATATGCATGTTCTCATGTCGCGGTGAAAAATATTGTGATCCTATTTTTGTGTGTATGTTTCGTATTTAAATATCTTGTGAAGCTGTGTACCGTTGAATGTTGTTAGCCAGTGTGTGTAAAAATAGTTTTGTCGAAATTATCACATTTTTAAAATTTTCATGATTATTTTTATCATTGGGTTTCGGAGTTTGTTTTTGGTCTTTTAATGAGAAGAGTCCCATTGAACTGAAGTCGTAAATAGTGACCAATCATTCCTCATGATGCGGATGGATGACGCACTGCCTTAAGGGAATGAAGTCGATAGGAGTAGCTTTTATTTTCAATTTTGATTTGTTGGTTGTATCCTGCTGCACAAGTATACCTCTATGGCTACGAAATTCTTGCTGGTTGTTGTACATGATGTTTAGAATGCAAAGGTGATTCGTATGAAAGCATGAAATTTTTGTACATATATGAGATACTTAGGCCACAAAATTCGATTCAAAGGTGATTTGATGCTTAATTTTGAATTCTTGTAATTAGCCGATTAAAGAGTCTCGTGAATACGTCTTGAGTTGAGCATGTGCAATGAGCGATAGCGAGGTCTCGTTTATTCCATGCTACTGAAGTGTCTAGAACTTGCCTGGTATGTATACGAAACGAAATGAAGAAGGTATGGGGAAAGGAGGTAGGCGTTTCTTTGTTTATCCTAACGTTTTTTCTTTTTCATATACCCACCTTGGAATGTCAAATCCTGGGGAAGTCTTGTTGAGCCTTTAGGCCTATTTTTTTTTCTTTGTCAAAAAAGGTAAAACTGTTTAACCCTTTCTTTTCATTGTCCATAAACTCAATCCGAAGCTCTTAAGCGCTCAAGAAAAATAATTTTTCCACAGTGTAAAGGAGTGAAATGGTGAAAAGAAAATAAAGAGAGGAAAAGCAAAGTGATGAAAAGAAAGAAAAAGAGTCAAAGGTAGCACTTGCCGCATGTAAAGAAAATAAAGTGCATAACTAATCTTTTGTTGTTTAGTCTGGTGTGGGGTGCGTAAAGAAGTTGGAAATTTTTTTTTACAGAAAGACTCCAAGGTTTGGAGAGGAAGGAAGAACTATGGCCTGCATATGATGGATGTATTGAAAAAGCGCCATGATGCTAGTTGTTATTATTAGTTAGCCCAGTATATACTAGTTCCGTAGCCATAATACAACCCGTTAAGTCCTACGTGATCTTACATCACGCCAGTCTATATTAGTGGGAGTAAAACACTAGAGGGAAGCTTATGGTTCATGACACAATGCATGTGAATTCTTTTGGGAGAGTGAGCGAAATTGTGTGTCTATACCCCGGCATGAATTGTTTTAGAGTTCATGTGATTAAAACAGGGAAACTCTCTTATGTGTGAGGGCACATGTTTGACGATAGAATAAATTCGTGTTGATATCTTGGTCGCCTAATGTGCATGAGTTTGCCGATATCGAGAGTCGATTTGTGATGTTAGGTGGTCTTGATATGTTTAATGTCATTGTAATGATGATACCATGCATGTTTTCTTGATGATTTGTATGTAAATAATCGGTGTAACCGTAACTCGGATTGTCGAGCCAAAGTAGCCATGATGGATGTCAATTGTACGAGGTGGGATATATTGTTCGAGGACTAACAAGATTTTTTAAGTGTGGGTAGAGGATCTGGGGCATATTTATATGCCCAAGTGATACAAATACATCGCTTTTTGCCTTGTTTATCCAAAATTTTTGTACATTCTCATGTAAATTGTAGAAAGTGTGAATTTTACTAACCAACATGATTAGCGTTGTTTTGCAGAAAACATACTTTTTATGGAGCTAAGATGCATGTAGGGAGGAATCGGAGATGGAC
The DNA here is from genome assembly GCA_018107945.1 of Datura stramonium. Lineage (NCBI taxonomy): Eukaryota > Viridiplantae > Streptophyta > Magnoliopsida > Solanales > Solanaceae > Datura > Datura stramonium. The sequence goes on along the minus strand of JACEIK010001003.1, from coordinate 303,300 downwards.
TCGGGAGCGAGCAAGGAAGCGGCCAAGAGAAGCAAGAAATAAAGAGGCTCCGCCATGAGCCGTGACATCGCCGCCATCACGATGCATTCTCGTCCGGAGATATAATTTCAAGAATTTCCCAGAGAGGGTCCGCGATCGTGCCGTGGGCACGTTGGAATTAATTTCCCTAGATCTTGACATTCCAGTGAAGGTGTGCTGCTTGCAACGGCATGCTGGGCATACAAGGCATGCCGTGCCACGCTGGGGATAATTACCTGGAAGGCTAAATTCCAGAGAGCTTCCGCGTTTGCACCGTGATTCGAGGCAAGGTTCGCGATGCACTCCGTGACACGTTGCTTGTTATTCAAAATTCTCACTCAGTATAAATAGAACACTTAGGTTCATTTTTAATTATTCCCGACTTGGTGGAGCAAGAACGTGGGTTGGCGTGCAAGCTTGGAGAGGACAAAAATTCTTAGGGTTTTCTCTATCCCTTTCTTCTTTCTTTTCAATTGTTTGTATGATTTACACTCATTTAACGATGTTTAATCCACAAATGAGTGGCTAATTCCACTTGGCCGAGGTTAGGAACCATTGTAGTGAAATGTAATTGTTGGATTATCCGGTTTTTCCATCTTTTCTTCATGGTTGTTCTATTAATTCTTGTTCTTAATGCATTGATATCTATCTCGGCCAATGTTAATGTAAATCCAAAAAGTCCGGTTTCACTCGAGAGAGCACGGAACTGGAAAGTTGTGAATTAATAGGATATGATCTTTTCTTAGTTTGGGAAAATTGAGAATTGATTTACCGTGATAGGGAATATACTTAAAGTCAGTTAGTTGGTGGAATGAGTTTAAAGGCTAGAACACGAATTTCTTCTTATCACGTAAAATGTAGGCGGAAGGTTCATGATTCTTAAGTTGGGTTAAATACTTAATCCATAGGCATAAGTTCCGACTAGCAACCTGAGAAAAGATAAACCATGTATGTTGATAATTAATTTCTTTACATGTTCATTTAGCCTCAAAGATGCCACATTCATAGTTCGATCACTTGTATAATTAACTTAGCCGTAGTATAAAATTGGATCACATAATATAAAAACTTTCTTTACACCGTTGTCCGTATTTCTAGAGTTACGCAAATTGACACTTGCTGAGGTGATTTTGCCCTGTAATCCAGTCCCTGTGGGATCGATACTTGGCTTACTTGAGCCACTTACTACTTGTTCGACCACGTGCACTTGCGTGTAGTCAGCTAGACAGCCGAACAAGAAATACACCAATTAGCCAGTTTAGCCATTCGTGTAGCAGAAACAGAGGACAACAAAGCGGTAATTCAGAACACCGCAGTGTCTTCATTAGTTGTGGGGGTAAAGGAACGACAGTATGAAGATCCTGACCTGGTTCAGCTTAAGGATAGAATTCAACAAGGAAAAGCGCCAGATTTTCAGGTGACTGAGGATGAAGTGTTGCGATGTAAAGGCGGCATTTGTGTTCTAGACATTTCAGGGCTTCGCCAGCAGATTATGAGCGAGGCACATTATGCTCGCTATTCTCTCCACCCAGGCGCAACAAAAATGTATCATGATATCAAAGAAACTAACTGGTTTCCCGGTATGAAGAGGGAAATAGTAGAATTTGTAGCGCAGTGTCCTAACTTCCAACAAGTAAAAGCGGAACACCAGAAACCAGGTGGATTAACTCAAGACATAGCTGTGCCTCTTTGGAAGTGGGAAGCAGTAAACATGGACTTTGTAGTAGGATTACCCTGTACCAGGCATATACATGATTCAATTTGGGTAATTATTGATAGACTGACGAAATCAACCCATTTCCTGCCAGCAAAAGCTACCTTTTCTGCTGAAGATTACGCCGACTTGTATATCAGTGAAATAGTTAGGTTACACGGTGTTCCAGTATCCATTATCTCTGACAGAGGAGCACAATTTACAGCTAGATTTTGGCAGTCGTTTCAGAGAGGTCTGGGAACGCAGGTTAATTTGAGCACAACATTCCACCCTCAGACAGATG